>OX439131.1:48919421-49251921 GCA_949318235.1 Ecdyonurus torrentis | reverse complement strand
TCATCACAAACTGGGGAAAAAGCTTGTAAAACCACCTGAGCTACAATTTCTATTGTAGACCTGGATTTCATGATGTCAAAAATTCCTAAAGTTGTCTACTTTACCCGTTTTCAACCCCAGTTATTGAGTTTACAGAAGTGACATAACACGTGTATGTATGAAGAACTATATGTTTTTGTCAAGCATTATCATCTCACCTGGATATGTAGGTTGGTTTCATCCCCTCTACTGAGATAAGGGAAGTTTCCCCCTGACTTGAGGTGAGCTAACTTTGCCCAGGGGTAGTTCTTATATAGGTCCTCTCTCACATGGCTAGACAGGGCGTACTCATCAAAGACGTCTAGCACTGTGATGGAGAGGCCAGAGAGACGTTGTGTGTCCACGTGAGACGACACACAGTTTAGTGTAAGACGTGACGCCAGCTCTGACTGCTGTAGGCTCTCCAGCTGAAATATAATTGAGTTGGTCAGAAATACACAGGCCAGCATACAAAAAAACTTTTATTTATTTATTTATTTTTTAATAGCAAAACTAAGATTTAAAACCTCAATCTAAGCTTTATTTCTTTGTCCTAACAAGAATATGAGAAAAAAATGGTTAGTCATTTCTTTTCTTTTTTTTTTTTTTTTTTTTTTTTTTTAAGTAGTTTGAACGAGGTTGTTAACAGCTGATTTTAAATTTATTTGAAGTTTGGCGCTCCCTTGATTTTAAATTAATCATTAAAAACTTTGCAATAACCAGGGGGTGCTCAAGCGCAGATTGGTGTGTGTTCGCAAAATCATCGAGAGCTGACTGAGAGTGTTCACAAAATTACTTTTTAATAGCTACCTGCGCAGAAACGAGTTTCTCACCTCACTCTCGTTCTGCGCATGTCTCCAGTTTGTCAACTTTTACGCGCACCGGAGCTGCGCAAACGCTTGCTAGACTTTTTGCGCATTTATTCCTAGCACCTGTACGAAATAATCGGAGAGTGTTTTGAATTTAACCTTAAATTGCGGGAATACAAAAGGAAATATCGGTAATCGAAGATATCAGTTCTTAGTAAATCGACATCGATTTTGTGGAACAGGGCATCAAATTTCTGAAGTTTAATCAGAAGTATGTGGAATTAATGGTTCTTCAGGGTTTGGGGGTACCCTTGCAATGTATTTGTCCGCTGTGTGACGTCATGCGCAGATCTGTGCGTGAACTCGTCCAACGTCGATCATATCTATCTTTATTGTATCATGGCAATAACCAAGTTTCGATCCGCTGACCCTCGTCATGTAAAAGCAGCGCTCTACCAACTGTGCTGTCAAGGCACTAAGAGATAATCCAGCAAATCATATATATATTGCTTTTTGTAACTATTTTCTAATCAAACACTTTTCTTGCTTCTCAGTGCATATATTAATTAATTATAATGAAGTTAATACATATTAAGTACATTTACAAGAGTTTTATTAACGTTTATGAGCTCAATTGACGGTTATATCGTTTCTCCCGCGGATCGCCAAGAATATAAGCAACTGCAGCGCCACAGATTACGACCGCATTCGGAACTATAATTGAATATCTTTCTCAATTTCAGCTCTTTTAGTCACAAAGTTCTCAGTGCGTTTCGAACCAAATTCTGATTAATGCTTTTAAAAGTTTCTTTGTTAATCAAAGAGCTTATTTATCTGTTTTTGAGTCCATTTAAATACACTTTCGCAGAAATATGAATGATCTACTGTGGAAGGAGCATGGCTTTTTCAGCCATTAACCAATGCTGTATGAGGAAAATGCTCGACTTTGCGGCTATTTTTTTATTTGCGTTTCGAACTAAATGTATTTTTTATTACATCAATAGGAGCATAGAGAAATAAGGAATCTATATGTAACACTAAAATGGTGTTTAAATAATATCAAAACTCGTTCAAACTAATTTAATGCGAAAATGAGAAAAAATAATTTTTCCCCCATGTTGGGCAATGTATTAGGTACCACAAACATGGTGACAAGGTGCAAGGATATACAACTGGTCTCCATATCATAAAATGGGCTGATTTGGGAAATTGACACATTTTGACAGTATAAAAAATAATTAGAAATATTTTAGAGAGCATTGATGTTGTTAGCAGTTTGAATTAGGTTTTCAAGCATGCAAAAATATTGTTAATAAAGCAATTAACAGATAAAAAAAAAAAAAAAAAAAAAAAACTAAAAACCAAGTTTTTCCTATGCTAAGCAATGTTGTTCATTGCTACAGTATGGCCTTCAAGTGCAATCCCGTACTCTTTCAAGCACACACTATGCACCTTGTTAGAAATAATGATGCTTGTAGCCCCAGTTTTCTTGATAAAAAAAAAAAAAAAAAGTCTAGTTCCAAAGCATGATTTTTATTATTATTATTATTGTTTTTTTTTTTTTTTTTTTCTTCTTTCTTTCTTTCTTTTTGCATGGTCTGGAGAAGCAGGGTTGAAAAACACCATTAATTAAAACAGTAATTAAAGCATATCATCTAGTGGTGCCTAATATGTTTGTGACTCACCCTCTCTACCATAAAGTCCACTGAGTCAGCGATAGCCGTGTCGTTGAAGACTGACGCAAAGTTACCCATGACCATGCGCTTCAGCACTAGCGACGGCATCATCCAGAAACTGCAACATCAAGTCAGCAAGCGTTAACATAACTAGCGATAAGTGAGCTAGTGTGGAGATCTAGGGAGAGGGAGAGGGAGAGGGAGAGGGAGAGGGAGAGGGAGAGGGAGAGGGAGAGGGAGAGGGAGAGGGAGAGGGAGAGGGAGAGGGAGAGGGAGAGGGAGAGGGAGAGGGAGAGGGAGAGGGAGAGGGAGAGGGAGAGGGAGAGGGAGAGGGAGAGGGAGAGGGAGAGGGAGAGGGAGAGGGAGAGGGAGAGACTCAGACAGACAGACAGACAGACAGACAGACAGACAGACAGACAGACAGACAGACAGACAGACAGACAGACAGACAGACAGACAGACAGACAGACAGACAGACAGACAGACAGACAGACAGACAGACAGACACAATGTCCCTTACATGTCTTCCGACTCTTGGCTGATTTTTTAGACAGTTTTAAATTTCCCTCTCTAGGGAAAACTGCGATACACATGGGGGCAATTTGAACTATTATATGATAAGGATTGATAAGGATGACTAAAGGTCAGAAACAATATAATGTATGATGTAAATAGAGATAACTACTCGGAATTCTTGCGTTCAGGTGACACAAGACCTCAAACCTTTGTGAAGCAGTATTTGTAATATAGTAGTTTTGGCTGCCAATCGCGGCGCTAGTGGAAAAGCTTCAATCATGCTTGTCTACAAATTTATACAGGGAGTCGGAAGACATGTAAGGGACATTGAGACAGACAGACAGACAGACAGACAGACAGACAGACAGACAGACAGACAGACAGACAGACAGACAGACAGACAGACAGACAGACAGACAGACAGACAGACAGACAGACAGACAGACAGACAGACAGACAGACAGACAGACAGACAGACAGACAGACAGACAGACAGACAGACAGACAGACAGACAGACAGACAGACAGACAGACAGACAGACAGACAGACAGACAGACAGACAGACAGACAGACAGACAGACAGACAGACAGACAGACAGACAGACAGACAGACAGACAGACAGACAGACAGACAGACAGACAGACAGACAGACAGACAGACAGACAGACAGACAGACAGACAGACAGACAGACAGACAGACAGACAGACAGACAGACAGACAGACAGACAGACAGACAGACAGACAGACAGACAGACTCACAGAGCTGCAGTGTCGTTGTAGTCAAAGATAGCAGTATCAGTGAATGTATTGCACAAGATGAGAGAGGCTACTCTGGGACAGTTGACTGTGTGTTCTGCAAACTTCTGAGCCAAGAAACCTCCTGAAATCAAAGTAATAACAACATTAACATTAAGGAACATAAACTACTACATTAGATATCAGGGGCGGCTGGTGCATGTAAGCCCTGCAAGCAGTGCATGCCTATAGAAAATCGATCAAAAAGGTTTTATTCCATAATTCAATAAAGAAAGTTATTTTTCATATTTTGTATCTAATTTTTATCTATTTTCTATGTTTTTTCTAATTTGTATTCATTAAAAACAAAGCGCGCCTTCATAAAAAAAAAATCACGTATGCAGCGCCCTCCTCAATAAAAATTGTGAAAGCTCCACACTACAGGAGCATACGTCGGTATAGCGCTAGCGTTGAGAAAAAAAGAGGGGGGCGGGAGGCTACAATGCTTCTGAATAGACGTCGTGAAAGCACTTCAAAAAAATGCTTGCATCTTTCTTAAAAAAATTAATAACTCAATATCTAATAGTTGGATTGAAAAAATAGAAACATTTCCTGAATCTGTGTTATTTTGTCTATAAATGTGTGACTTTAATGTTGTCGTATGCGTAACGACTAATTAGCAATAGCGTGATATGTTGCAGTCTATGCTAAAATATGAATAAAAAGTCATGTAATTTATATGTAAAAAGTGTTTTAAAAATATGAAACTTTGGATATATGTGTAAATCAATAGATTACACACTTTAAATAAATTTTATTTTTTAAAAACATGAATAGTAAATTACATGAATCAATTAAATGCAATTTTTTGCTCTCAATTACCTTATTTGCTTTATATATAATATATTATACTTTTAAATAATTTCACTGGCGTGATTTGATGATGTCTTTTAAATTTTATTATTATTATTTTGTAATTCATACATATAAGCCAAAAATATTAAGAATATTATTGATAAAAAAAAATAAAGAGAGAGATCGAGACAAAGCGCGGTTTTTATTTTTTGAAACTTTTTACAGTAAATGAGCTCAATATGAAGGATAATCACTGTCAAAAATTCTTAAAAAAAAATTCTATGGCTTTAAAAACGTAAAAGTGTGTCTAGTTTTTCTCGTTTAAATATACGGAATTGGTGTAGTTTGTTCAGATAATCGCAAAAAAAAAAAAAAAAAAAAAAAAAATACAATTAAGCCCAAGCATAAATGTTACATTAGAGGATCCTTTTATAACATCCCCACCTTTGCCCGCACGCTAAACCGACAAGCTCCATTAAAAATATTAATATAAGAATAACCTGGAAAAGGTATAACGGAGAGGACTATTTATTTTTAAAATGATCTATTGTACCGAAAAAGGGAGGGGAAATATTAACAAATGTGCCTGTTAGCTAAAGTTATTATTTATTTTGTCAATTTTTAAATAATAAAAACCGTGACATTAAAAATGACAGTGTTTAGTTTTTTTCGGGCATGGTGTTTGTAAACTGATTTAAAAATCAAATATTTTAATTTTTTTTTATATAGTTTGCTTTGGCATATAAATTAAAGCAAATCAAATATAATAAACGATAAATAGGGCCGTACATTTGCAATTATCTAATCGGCAGTTAGTTCTCTCTCTCTCTCTCTCTCTCTTCTTTTCTTTTGAAATAAAAACTGAATAGCCCAATTGTACCGTATAGTTGCACTAGTTGCAGTTAAATTCGATCCAATATAATTTAATTATAGTAACAAAAAAGTCACGTTTTAATGATTATTTTTTATAAAATAATGCCATACATTTATATGAATAAATGTTTGTACAGAAGAGAATAAAATAAAAATAAATGCGCAATAATAATATTAAATAACATGCTCTTTATAAAAATATTTACGTACGATTTTGTGAAAAATCTAATTTATACACTACTTTTACAATACTCTTTTATATATAGTTTATTCATTAGTCATTATAGTAATAAAGATATATAATTAAAAAAAAATGTTAACAGCACAATTTCTTTGAAAATTTTCGTTATAAAAAATCAAAATGATTGTTGCTTTAAGGTTCAGATAATATGCAGTTTTTTTTGTCGAAAATCAAAGATTATAAGGGATCACGTGGTCTAAAAAAAATCGGCGCCTGCGGCGGCGGGGGGGGGGGGGGGATAGCCCGCCGCAGCCTGCGGCGGGCTATCCCCCCCCCCCCCGCCCAGAATATATAAGCTATCACCGAGTGCTTGCCTAGTCATAAACTTCACGAGCCGCCCCTGTTAGATATGATAAATTTGAAAGAAGAAGGAGATTAAGTAAACCAGCGGTAGCCTTACAATAGTGAAGAGAGTTCCATAGTTATGATAATTTTTTTGCTATTATAACTAGGTTTCTCCTAGCTTCTTGGTTCAAATTTATTATAACAGACATTTTAAAGGCATAGAAAACATGAAAACAATTGCATTTACATCACAAAACACTTGATGGGACTGATATAAATAACATTAATTTGTCTCAAAACCCAACAGTAGCCACGTAGCAGTGATCAGAAAATTTAGATTTATGCAAACCGCACAACATTTTCATACTAGTTTTTGCCTGTTAATGACGTCATAAACATGAATATTCAAGCAAATTGCATACTTTACATATTTTTCAAGCTCTTTTGTGTGGCTGCATTAACATTCTGGTAAAAAATATTATCAGTTTTGTAGATCCCAATTTGTGTTTAGAACATTTTTTACCAGAATGTTAATGTAGCCCCACAAAAGAGCTTGAAAAAAATGTAAAGTATGCAATTTGCGTGAATATTCCTGTTTATGACGTCATTAACAGTCAAAAACTAGTATGAAAATGTTGTGCAGGTTGCATAAATCTAAATTTTCTGATCACTGCTACGGGGCTACTGTTGGGTTTTGAGACCAATTAACGTTATTTATATCAGTCCCATCAAGTGTTTTGTGATGTAAATGCAAATGTTTTCATGTTTTCTATGCCTTTAAGTGTTGAACTAATACTAGAACTTGTTCTGGGTCAGATAAAAAAAATAATAGTAATAAAAAAAAACTTTTATTTAAAAAAAAAATTAATTATAATAAGAAGGATTAACCAAGAGAAAAAAAATGTATAAGTAATTTTAATAATTATTTTAACCCAGGCTAAAATTGAATTTATAAGTGTATGGGCTCTTATGGGACTAACACTTCAAAAAATTGCAATTTAAAATTTAGCATGGTGTCCCCCCAATTATTTAAAATTTTTGAAGATACCTAATCCTAATGTATCACTGTACAAAATTTTCCATTTTTATTTCTTTACAATGAGGAAATCTACACAAAGTTAACCCCTATGTTTGAATACGTCATTTTAGATAAACTTTTAGCATAGGCAATTACCTGGAAAAATGACGTTTTATTTAATAAAAGAAGAAATAAAACATTTCAATTCCCAACCCTTTGCCGACTATGACGTCATTTGTTTACATCCGATTTTTAATTGTCTTCTGGATTTCATGCAACTGCTACAAATTCAAAAAAAATAACGGCCAACGGCTGCCTTTCAACAATGAGATTGCATGAAATCCAGAAGACAATTGAAAATCAGATGTAAACAAATGATGTCACAGTCGGCAAAGGGTTGGGAATTGACAATTTTTATTTCTTCTTTTATTACAGTAAATAAAACGTCAATTTTCCAGGTAATTGCCCATGCTAAGTTTATCTACTACTTTTTCTCTTTCAAATGACATATTCAAACATAGGGGTTAACTTTGTGTAGACTTCCTCATTGTTTTAGTGAAATCCCGCAGTAGCTGAAGAGGTACAGACCTAGAGAGGCACCAAAGAGATGAACTTTGTGAAGTCCAAGATTGTCAATCAGCCTCTTGAATCCCTCACACCATTCCTTGACTGACCAATAGGCAGGGGGCTCCACCTGTGTACACAAATACAAAGAAAACTATAAGTAGGCCTATACATACATACACTTAAGGCTCTCGTAAATGTAACATCAAAGACGATGCCGCTTTTTAAGGAAAAGGGTACAAATGCGTAGTCAGGTTAACGCAGCGTTGCCACCTGCACTTTTCTTGCTTTTGCTAAGTGGGAAAGTGATTGACATCTCACTTCAGATAACAAAACCTGCATATTATTTGTAAAAGACACGAAATATTTTGCTATTGTGTCTTAAAAGCTTTTTTCTCTCAAGTTATTCAGTTTTGTTATGTTGTTTTCATGCTCGCGAATACAAAGAAGAGTAAAAATAATGAAGTGAGATGTCAATCACTTTCTCACTTAGCAAAAGCAAGAAAAGTGCAGGTGGCAACGCTGCTCTTACCTGACTACGCATTTCTAACCTTTTCCTTAAAAAGCGGCATCATCTTTGATGTTACATTTATGAGAGCCTTAAGTGTACATATCATGATGCTGTAGTCCCTTTTGGGGTAAGCCAACAACATAGATGGTTTTTATCCTGACCCAGTGATAGACCTTCACAACTTCCTATCCTGACATACTTCACTTGCTTCCTCCAGTCTCATACCTTGTTTCATACATTTACTTTTGCATTTCATACTGCAGCGTACATTCTTATTTTTCAAACATCTTCCAACCACCTCAGACCATGATGTTTTAGGCAAGCTGCCTCTATCTCTCCTTCCATCCACTCTGCTATAGAATCAGTCCCCTGTTTTGCAATTCTTTCATCAGCCATTCTCTCAACATGACCAAACCACCTTACGTAACACACTATTCTCATACTTCTCAGTCACATACTCCACATTTCTTCATCACCCAAAGTATTCCTTACCCTATCTAATCTTGTTTTACCACACATACCTCTAAGAAAACTCATATTGAAATGTATAATAAGGATCCTTTCTGCAGTTGTCTGAATATTTTTAATTAATTGTCATTGGATATATTATGAGAAAACAAAATAATTTAATAGCTTTTAAAAAATAACTAACAGTTTTCCTATTAAATAAAATTAATATATACAATACAGTATATGAATGATGAAACAAATGGTAATTTTATACATAAGTGTCGTTTGCTTTTTTGTTTTATTTGTATGTTGTAAAAAGTTTTGACAAGCATTTCTACATTGACATTTGTGGCAATAACCTAGACTAATGCATTGGATTGCATTTCGGGTGCTATTTTAATTATTTAACCGTTCTCCATCAATCCATTAAATTGTGACCTTTTGACCCCATCTAAAAATCACCTATTTTCACCTATTTCATGAAAATCAACTATTTCAACATTTTTCACCTATTTGTCAACTATTTTCATATTTTTTTCATGATTTGTTAAAAACGTGTACATTTCTAAGAAAATTTGAAAAAAAGTTCAAAAAAAGTTCAAAAAAAAAGTGAAAGAAACAAAAACTTTTTTTTTTTAACTTTTTTTTTTAATTTCCTTAAAAATGTACACATTTTCAACAAATCATGAAAAGAATATGAAAATAGTTGACAAATAGGTGAAAAATGTTAAAATTGTTGTTTTTCATATAATAAAATCAAAATCAATTATTATATCAACTATTTCTTAAAAATCACCTATTTTATCACCTATTTTGCCCACAAAATACACCTATATAGTTAACTATTTTGGCAAAATAAACACCTATTTCTGCGCTCTCTAGTTATGTGTGTTGGATGAAAGAAATGAATAAAGAATTTCGAAAATGAATTTGAAATTTGTACATTGCACATCACACAAGCTTACTATTGTTGTTCATAAACTCTAACTGTTTTCATTTGAATAGCTATAGTTGATCACTGTCATTTTATTAGCAGAAAGAAATAGCTCAGCTTGCTACCTTCTTGCCAAACAGGAGTTGGCATAACCAGAGTAAAAAACTTGTGACGTAAACTCTCGCAGTTAGGCCGCGCGGGAATATTGCGCTCTCTTTGAGGCGTCTTGAATACAGAAAAAGAAAGTAAATTATTTGTGTGATTTTATTATTTGTTATATGTGCTTAGAACTGTAAATATTTGCGAGCTATTTATTGTAGATTTATTATATTAAACTATAGGGTGTATGAGGATGACGTCATATTTATTGCACTTGGAGGCCATACTGGAGTAGTGAATAACATTGCTCAGCATAGGACAAACTTCATTTAAGCCAATTTTCTTTGGAAAATCAGTTAATTTTATGTTCATGTTATTTTTCTCACATACTTGAGATACTAATTCAACATATTTACAACATTAATGCTCTCAAAAATATTGCATAGTGGTTTTAAACTGGCAAAATTAGTTATTTTCCTATGCCATCCATGTTATTGAGTTATCCAACATGGCGTCGACTTTAACATGAATGCATACACCCTATACTTGTAATTACATTCATTTGTTTGTTTATCGCAGAAGTTCACAATAAATTTTGATTTCGCGCGCCGCGCTACACTAAAAACCAGGACTGCAGAGATACTGTAGTTGAATATGATATGATAAATTAATTATGACTCACAAATATTTACAGCTCTAAACCATGGAGTATAAACAATAAAATCAGACAAGTAAAATAGTTTCTATTCCTGCTTTAAAGACGTCTCAAATAAAACTCAATTTATTCCTTTGCGGGCAAACTGGCAAAGGTTTACATCACAAGTTTTTACTTTGATCTTGCAGAGTTTGCCATGGCTATAAGTTAGCATATGTAAGTGCATATGTACTCACCGCAATGACCCTGACTCCCTTGCCTTGCAGGGCAAGAACTTGCTTGAAGAAAACATCTGCAGTACCACTGGCAGGGGGTAGACATACTAGGGGACACTTGACACTCTTAGCTCCACAGTCGTACACCTTCCAGGCCTATAAGTACATCAGTCAGTCATACATAGACAATAATAACATCTACAGTACCACTGGTAGACATACTAGGGGACACTTGACGCTCTTAGCTCCACAGTCGTACACCTTCCAGGCCTATAAGTACATCAGTCAGTCATACATAGACAATAATAACATCTGTAGTACCACTGGCAGACATACTAGGGGACACTTGACACTCTTAGCTCCACAGTCGTACACCTTCCAGGCCTATAAGTACATCAGTCAGTCATACATAGACAATAATAACATCTGTAGTACCACTGGCAGACATACCAGGGGACACTTGACACTCTTAGCTCCACAGTCGTACACCTTCCAGGCCTATAAGTACATCAGTCAGTCATACATAGACAATAATAACATCTGCAGTACCACTGGTAGACATACTAGGGGACACTTGACACTCTTAGCTCCACAGTCGTACACCTTCCAGGCCTATAAGTACATCAGTCATACATAGACAATAATAACATCTGCAGTA
The DNA here is from genome assembly GCA_949318235.1 of Ecdyonurus torrentis. NCBI lineage: Eukaryota > Metazoa > Arthropoda > Insecta > Ephemeroptera > Heptageniidae > Ecdyonurus > Ecdyonurus torrentis. Next base: position 49,240,806 of record OX439131.1, on the reverse strand, counting down.
CCACTGGTAGACATACCAGGGGACACTTGACGCTCTTAGCTCCACAGTCGTACACCTGCCAGGCCTATAAGTACATCAGTCAGTCATACATAGACAATAATAACATCTACAGTACCACTGGTAGACATACTAGGGGACACTTGACACTCTTAGCTCCACAGTCGTACACCTGCCAGGCCTATAAGTACATCAGTCAGTCATACATAGACAATAATAACATCTGCAGTACCACTGGTAGACATACTAGGGGACACTTGACGCTCTTGGCTCCACAGTCGTACACCTTCCAGGCCTATAAGTACATATCGATGCCTCCGCGTCAAAAGCGAGCATCTACACTTTCCAGATTTCCGAAAAAACGACTATCTACACTTTCCGAGCAGCACTGTAACCCGACTAGCAGCCATAAGCTTAACATTGCAGATATATGCTCGGCGACGGAAAGTGTAGATAGTCGTTTTGTCGGAAATCTGGAAAGTGTAGATGCTCGCTTTTGACGCGGAGGCATCGATATGTATATCAAAGAACAATACAAGATGAGAGCTTATTTCAACTTCATTTATTCAGATTTGAATCAATTTATAGAAGAAAAAACTATTATGTACAGTCAACTGGGGTGACTTTGAACAACCAATTATCTCGGTCTTGGGGGTTCACTTTAGAAATTTGAAGAATCTTACTATTGTTAAAATTTGTTTTTGATCTAAATGACATGTTTCAAAATTTTGAAATGAGTGCCCAAAGTAGAGATAAATGGGTGTTCAAAGTCACCCCAGTTGACTGTATTTAACTTTAACTTTTTTTTTTTTTTTTTTTTTTTTACGAAAAAACTTTTATATCGATTTTATTGCAAAAAAAAAGGCCTATCTCGTTTTTTGTCAGTGGAAGCAAAAGGCGTATCTCGTATTTTGTCAGTGGAAGCAAAAGGCCTATCTCGTTCCCGAACGTTATGGCGATAGCGCTCGAGATAGGCCTTTTGCTTCCACTGACAAAATAAGAGATAGGCCTTTTGCTTCCACTGACAAAAAACGAGATAGGCCTTTTGCTTCCACTGACAAAAAACGAGATAGGCCTTTTTTTCGCAACAAGATCGATATACAGTATGTGACTATATTTAACACTGCAAGTGTATTTTTTTACCATGGTAAAAATTACAATTGTTGTAAATTTTTAATAAGAGAGTAGAGAGAGAGAGAGAGAGAGAGAGAGAGAGAGAGAGAGAGAGAGAGAGAGAGAGAGAGAGAGAGAGAGAGAGAGAGAGAGAGAGAGAGAGAGAGAGAGAGAGAGAGTTGTTTCTTCTGTACTTTGTTGTAATACATATTATGTATGCATGCATGCAATACATAACTAGTTATCCTTGAACTATAAACTTAATTCAATCATGCAGGCATATCAAATTACATTATATTATAAAGTATAACGTATGTTATGTATATTTATATATGTACCTTAGAAGTGTCGGTGTCCACAAATATCTTTCGCAAGGGCACACTGCTTCTAAAACTGAGATATTCCTGAGAAATAGCCAACTCACTGCTGAAGCTCATCGTGACAACTCAACCTTGCAGACTTTTTAGTTCTGCAAATTTGAAAAATAACAACAACAAAAATTACGATCATTTTTAAGACACACAAGCTCGTTCTGCAAAGTCAGACTTCCGGCGCAACTTTTGTGTCGATATGTTCCTTTGTTATAACAGCTGATTATGACTTCGTTACCTCTGTTTACTACGTTTATACATATAGTCGATCATTGTTATTTCTTCGTTTAGAACTTTGAACTTGATAAGAATGAAAGAAACTCCACATAAAAAAGTTCCATGCTCTTCATGTGACTCAATTTTTGTCAATTTTGTTAGCTCAAAAAACAAGATCAACCAATGAATGTGTCGTATTTTGTTGGTCAGCCAATCACTGTTGTTGAGATTCACTTTACTTTACAGAACAAGCTACAGAAAAAAAAAAGTTGATTAATTAGTAGCGTAATGCCAATGCAAGATTTTGGCCACCCTGGCCAACAATTATGTATTTTAGCAGATTATGGCTGCATAATCGTAATGCATAATTGTTCGTTTTATTAACCTAAACAACCAACCAACTAAAAATTTGGCAAAATAAGATGAGCAAATTGCGGATATACATACAGCACAGCTCCTTTTTCTCGTCATATACATATATTCTAATCAAATCATAGAAATAAAATTTAAGATACCTGTACAGTATGTATCAACTTTAATATTATTTATCACCTGGGCAATTTCATTGTTGTTTTTTTATGGGTAAAAACGATTTAAAAAAAGAAAATCTCATTGTTTAACATATCTCCGATCTTGTTTTAGCCAGGGGCTTTTTGGCACAATTATTTTTGTCGTTGAAAATTTATGCTTTAAATTCAAAATAATTTATGTAATTTTTGTCGCCCTATAGCCATGTAATAGTTAATTTGTACATCATAATGAAAAATTAACAATAAAAGTCGCCAATTCTAAGAAAAAACTGTTAAAAATATAAAAAATGGTTATCATTCTAGAACGGAGAAATTCTAAAACACAATATGATATTTTAATTCTCGCTAGTTTTAGTTTTCTTATTAACAAATATTGATAAAAAATAAAAGCCTGCACTGCTGCACAACACACTTACCTGCTGTTGTAGTCGGTGTCACCAAATATCGTGCATAATTTACAATAAGTGACACAAAAACATTGATTGTTGCGAAACAACTCTATGTTGCGAAATTTTACGATGGCAAAAATGTCAGCTGACTTTAGTTTGAAATTGTGCCGTTGTAGCGCTAGTTGTTTTGTTATTGTTTACAATTGTCAGCCGCTAACATGGAAATTTGTGTTTTTTTCAATGAGTTTTGTTAATTTGTTTATTTAATGGAACAAATGCTGTGTTAAAAATATAACTAATGTAAGTTCAGTATTGTGCAAATATATTTTTATAAGTTTTTTTATTTATTAAGACATTTCTTACTCATTTTTTTGTATGACAAAAAAAAAAAAAAAAAAAAAACGCGTATGATATATATGAAACTACAGCAACCCTAGCAGACTTTTCTTTTATTAGTATGTAAATACACGTCTATACTGTTACTGTTTATTAATTACTAATAATATGTCATGTTTTTAGCGATTTTCAGCCAACAGGGTTGTTCCAATGAAACTGTTTTGCATCAAAAATGCGTAATACATTTGAACATAGAGAAACTGTTCGATTTGAATGATTTGAATATAACCATATACATAGTTGATCGTCATTTTTAGTACAGTAGCATTTTAGTATGTATAGTTTATTTCAACTGAACTAATTTTTCTCATATTTTTCGAGCTTATTAGGAGCTAGAATTAAGTCTTTGATTGAGGTTTGAATCTTTTTCTTGCTATTAAAAAAATAAAAATGACGTTTTTCCTATGCTGGCCTATGTATTCATATAGCCAGCAAAATGACGGCTCTTAAATATGAGTGCAACCGGTCTATATATAGAAATATTTAAATACAGTAAGTAATATTAAACAAACACTTTACATGGTGTGTCATAGCATTTTTTTTTTTTTCATTACCTCTGTGGCTCGCAGTAAAGAATTGATTATGTTTACGTGTGATGTTTCAGCATGTCCAAGAAGCGAAGTTTCCAAGGCAGAGAGGCGTTTCACCGCATGAACTTCCTATACCAGGCATGCCAGCTGCTGCAGTCGACTGGTAGCGTGGCCAACGTCGCTGTGTCGGCTCACTACGGCAACATCATGACCAGCGTGGCTAAGAAGTGTGTGTTGAGGATGGACTGCAGCGTCAAGAGAACTCTGTGCAAGGGCTGCAATCTCGTCTTGGTACCTGGAACCTCTGTCAAGGTGAGCATGCATCAAGATGTATTTATTAATTTTTTTTAATTATTTATTTATTAAACACCAAGGTGTGTACTTATACATATTTATATAGGTCTACATTTTTGCATATTGACTTAATGATAGGGTCCAAGATGGACAATGAAGTAAGTGGTACCTAGTACATAGGCCACTACATAATACACATTTATCATTACACTCGTGAAATTCTTTAATTTGACAGATTACATGGTGGAAACCATGCACCGCATAACGGGTAAAAACATGCCTGTCTGTACAGTTTGGGCCTGCCCACCCATTAATATTAAATGCAGGGGTATTATAGAAGGCCAGGCTGCAGATATCTTCAGTTTTACTTAGTCTATCCTTAACAAATGTAATGTAATTATCTGTTTTTAACAATTTAAATTTCACTTGTAGTTCCGTTACAAATAACTAGATGTATTTATGTATATAGATGAGTTCATATGAAGCCTCATTTTGGTTGTGCTTGGCGCGAGTACTTTTGCGCATGTGCATGTGACGTAGTTCTGGGACCAGATTGCCATTGAATTGGCCGTGGCAAGGTGCATTTTGGACAATAAAAGTGTAACATTTATCTCTAGCGATATGATAACCCCAGATTTAATATCCTGAAATACCAATTGACTAATAAAGGAACAACTGTTTTGAGGCCGACCATAAGCGATTTCGCTCACATCCGCTTCCTTACTACTCATGTGCAGTAAGTCGAAACGGAAGCGGATGTGACCAAAATCGCTTATAGTCGGCCTCAAAACAGTTGTTCCTTTATTAGTCAATACATGTTTTGTTTAGGGTAGAAAAACTCATCAAAGTTACGTATTTTGACGTAAATCTAGGTCAAAAGGGTTTCATGCACCTTTTTACATTGCACTTGGTCCCAGAGTGACGTCATCAAATCCGATCATCTGGGTGGTTTGTGGACGGGGCTTATTTAAAATCCTGCACCTGGGCTCCCCCTGAGCATGCATAACATGCATCACAAACAGCAAGAATATCACAATTTAGAGGAGAATTTTATTGCACATTCTAAAAGAGGACATTGTCCTGGACCAATTTATATGCACTGAAAAAAATTAATACAGTACTGTACGTAATATAATAAAATTATGATACCTCATTTTCAGCATAATTTGTTCAATATACAGCATAATGTATGCTATACTACACAATGATGAAGTCTACACGAAGTTAACCCCTAGGTTTGAATATGTCATTTGAAAGAGAAAAAGTAGTAGATAAACTTAGCATAGGCAATTACCTGGAAATTTGACGTTTTATTTAATAAAAGAAGAAATAAAAAAAAATCAATTCCCAACCCTTTGCCGACTATGACGTCATTTGTTTACATCCGATCTTCAATTGTCTTCTTGATTTCAAAAGATCCCATTGTTGTAAGGCGGCTGTTGGCCGTTAAAATTTTTGAATTTGTAGCAGTTGCATGAAATCCAGAAGACAATTGAAAATCGGATGTAACCAAATGACGTCATAGTCGGCAAAGGGTTGGGAATTGAAATGTTTTATTTCTTCTTTTATTAAATAAAACGTCAATTTTGCAGGTAATTGCCTATGCTAAGTTTATCTACTACTTTTTCTCTTTCAAATGACGTATTCAAACCTAGGGGTTAACTTCGTGTAGACTTCCTCATTACTGTTATATAGCATAAATATTATGTTGTTATTATTTATGTTCTAATTTAGCATCATTTATGCTATAATGACATAAATGCAGCATAAATTATGTGTGCAGATTTCTTATTTTTGAGTTCATTCAAGAAGTAGAATACGCTGAACAAAAAAAAAAACAAAAAAAAAAAAAGTCTACTATCCTAGCATATCGCAATATCAATGTTGATTTGTCATTGATTTCTAATTTATTTTCGATTCACAAAATAGCATATTTATGTAGTTATGTGACATCACAGCTCACTAGTCCACGCGCGTGTGAACTAGTGAGCTGTGATGTCATAAACCTGCAACTGTTATTTTGTGAATGGAAAATAAATTAAAAATCAATGACTGTGGCCAAATCAACATTGATTTTTAGTTACTGTTTATTAGAATATTAGACATGTTTTTTTTGTTCAAGCAAGGTGTTCTACGCCCTTAAGGCAGGAAATCAGGTACAGCGGGATTTGACTAAATATTGTAAAGAAAGACAAATCTGAAATTATACACAGTGATACATTAGAAATAAGAATATGGTATCTTCAAAAATGTAAAAAAAAAAAAAAAATGGGGGTTCACCATGCTAGATTTTAAATTATGATTTTTTGAAGGTTTAGTCCTGTATGAGCCCATTTTAATGTCAATAATATTTTTCTCTCTTATCTGATGGTTACGGGTTCTGAAAATTTTATCATAGGTAGCTGTTACTGTTAACTTTCAAATGACATGAAAAATTTACGAAGTTATTGTTTTTGATGTTGAGATACAAGCCATATCTGAATACAACACTTAATTAATTTTTGAAAGTGGAAAAATAATATCAACACAGGCAGCAACATGCATGTGGATAAAGTTGAAGCATGTAACTTTTAAAAATTTAATTAAAAAAAAAAGTAAATAAATTCCAAAATTAGAAATTGACATATGTTTTGATTCAGAACAATCCTCTTTTAGAATATCAAATATTTTTTTTTTTTTTTTTTTTTTTTTTTTACATTAGTCTTCCTTATTGTACAGTCTTTTTACTAAAAAAAAGATTTCTATTTGCATGTAATATATAGGAAAAAAACATCGCAGTTGGTATCAATTACGTTTAAAAAAATAATTAGAAAATAGTTGGTAGAGATTAGATAGAGCACATTGAATTGAAAATTAATAAAACGCAAAAATTCTCTAATTTAGATAGTAAATTAGGCCAAGAGTAAGTCTGATGCTGTTTTATAATGTTGTGCCTTTGATGTAGTGTGAGAACGTGAGATGTTAGGTATATCGTATTTTACATTGACACTATACCCCACATCCCTTTTAACGTCTATTTTTATCTAGCGCAAGCTTAAATGATTTGCATCCCTAGTCCTAATTTACTATCTAAATTAAAGAATTTTCGCGTTTTATTAATTTTTAATTTAACGTGCTCTAATCTCTACCAACTATTTTCTAATTATTTTTTTAAACGTAATTAATTTTCTATTTGCATTTGGAAATAAAATGTATTTAAATGTAGTTTTGTATCAACTGAAATCTGCATCTGCATCTGAAATTGCATTTTATGGTCATAAAAGGCAATAGAAATACATGTTTTTAGTAAATACATGGGCAGGCAAGCTATTGACAATCAGATACTACAGAATCTCACTACAAATTTGTAAAGAAACAAAAGTTAAATAAATAAATAAATAAATAAATATAAATAAATAAGTTTATTGATCAGAAGATTACATACAGTAATATAGATCTTGTCCAAGGAGAAAAAAACAAACACACAAAATAAATATTTACAGAATATACAAAAATAGTCCCTCCTCTGCTACAACTCACAAATTTGCAACTTTGTGCTTGTTTTTAAATATTTGTATAAATAATTCAGCGTCAATCTCATAGAACTCTTTTAAGTTATACAAGACACATTTACACATCAAATCGACAACTATGTTCCTCACATTTTTATTATTACAATTTAGGGATATTAAGAATTTTGAAAGATGATTGTAAATTGATGTACATTGATTTTTAGGACTTTTAGTGGCAAGTGTCAGATTATTAGATTCATTATGAATTAAAATTTCCACATTGTTACATTAAGTAATTTCAAAGCTGTAAAAATGAGGGAGGAGGGGTAACTATGCTAAAATTTATAATATGATTTTTTTTTTAAGTTTTAGTCACATAAGAGCTAATGTTAATTTCAATGATTATTTTCTCTCTTATCTGATGGTCAGATGAGAGAGAGAGAGAGAGAGAGAGAGAGAGAGAGAGAGAGAGAGAGAGAGAGAGAGAGTTATATAAAGTTGCAGTGAGATATAGTGTATCCCTACATTATATCACTATCATAGGTATCACTATGTCCTCTATTGCAATAAGTTATTAATTATTTAATTAATGTATGTAATTAATGGAGCTTATCGATCTGTTTAGCGCATGGGAAAACTTGAGGAAAGTTAAGGATGCTTTAAGGGAGCAGGGTACCAACGTTGGTCATTAGACTCAAACTTTTGTCGTCAAAAAAAATCTGAAATTTTGCACAATGATACTTCAGCTTGAGACAATTTCAAATATATAAAAATTTTGGGGGTTCACTGTGCAAATTAATTTTATATAATTTTTTGACATTTTAACCCCATAAAGCCCAATGTTAATTTCAATATATTTTTTTTTCTTTTTTTGTTGGGAAGGTGAAACATTATGAAATTTTTATCATGGATAGGTGTGACCCTTAGCTACACAATGACACCAAATTTAGGCCCAAAACACTTCTAATTTTTAAGATATAAGGTCAGTACCGTACCATACTGCCTGAATGTAACATTATGCTTATGAAGACCCCCCCCCTCCTTTTTTTTTTCTTTTTTTTTTTTTTTTCTTTGATGTTTGATAAAATTATGCCAACAATTCTTAAAAATTTTAAATGAGAAATAGTAGACATTTTTTTACATGCCATAGAAATTTATTAACAATTTTTAAACTGATAACCTCCCTTCCTATATGTAAACACACAGTAACTAGATGATGTTTTATGTGTGCAGGTACGAGCTAAGAGAAAGCAATCAGTGATGGTGTGCGCGATGTGCGGCACTAGGAAACGTTTCAACTTGAAGAAGAACTACAAGATCTGGCACGAGAGAGAGGAGAGCATCGTGGAGCAGTTTCAGTGTAAGAAAGAAGAGAATGACGTCGCTGTAGCCCTCCCACCTCCCCTCCACGTGGAGCAGTTGTTATGTAATGATAAAGTCAGTGAGGTGGCTGAAAACTCTCTTCCTCCCCTAACAATAAGTGAACTACTATAAACTGTAATGTGTTAAGCAAAAAAAAAAAACAAAAAACAAAAAACAAAAAAAAAAAATTTGAACTCTAATAATAAAATAACGTACAGTCTTTTTACTAAAAAATTAATTTCTATTGGCATATGAAAATAACATGTATTTAAATGTAGTTTTGTGTCAATTGAAATGTCCATCTGATTGCATTTTATGGTCATTAAAATACTATTATAAATATTATTATTATTATTCCTATGTTATATTATATTATATGTATATTAAAGGATGTCTGGCGTAAAAATGCAATTTTTGCCTATTAATTGATTACTGTGACATAATTAGACGTATACCACTAAAAAAAAATCAAAAAATGCCATTAATTAGATATCTTACTAATTATTAACAAAATTCTCGTGAAGTAGAGCCTACTTCACGAAGAAAGTGCACAACGGCAACAGCGCTCCCTATGTTCTATGATAGATTTGGTGACTTTATCTGATTGGCCTGAGATTCCGCCATCACTTGAGAAATGACCACTGAGAAAGGGTTGAAAAAAATAACAATGCAAGTACCGCTAGTACTCACATTGTTATTTTTTATTTCGCACACCTACCATGATTTGGAGGGGCTAAAATATACTTGTTGCAATGCAAATAGTACCCAAACTCAGTAATAAAAAATAACGCAGAGTTTTACCTGAGACTGACTTTACTTTACTTTACTTTACTTTAGTGTGCAATCAGTATATATATCTGAAAGAGGGAGAATTTCCCTATTTCTAAAATAAATTTCTCCTACTTTTTATTATTTCTTTCAAAATATTTGTTCCAATGTTGCCGATGTCTGAAAATCTATAGTAGTTAATTATCCAATTAATGGGTTAATAATCAATATTTTTGAATGAAACTTTTTGATTTATTATTTAAATTTGGCTTGCTTTAGTTTACAATGGAAATTAGACCTTTTTGCATGACGCCAGACATCCTTTAAGGAAAATAAACCATCGCGGTTAGGTATAATAAATTGAAAGAAAAGGATAGGAGAAAACCAGCAAGGGCCTTACCATAGTGAAGAGAGTCCCATAGTTCGGTGAAAATCTTGCTAGCACAGATATAAAATAACTAACACATTGGAAATATTTCGGCAATCGACTCCAAGAGAGATGTGGAGCGTGTTATGCCTTCATCAGTCCTTACAGACTCAGAGAGAAACTATGAATGATGGCTCTGCTGGTGTTACTTTGTGGTATATGTAGATGTGAGGGTGGGGGAAGTTTGGTAGGATATGATGAGCAAGGATAATAATAACAATTTAAGTAAAAAACCATCGCAGTTAGGATCAATGATAAAGAAAAGGATAGAAAAACCAGCAAGGGCCTTACCACAGTAAAAGTTCTATGGAGAGGTCGAGGTCTTGCATGGCACAGTATAATGTTATAAAAGTTTCTTTATAACTTGAGAGCTTTCGTCATATGATAATGACATTATCAATCAAAAGAGAAAATTACTTGAGCACATCACTGAGCAGTGTCTTATATTTTTGCTTATTTTTTAGATATTTCCTCCATACATAAAAAAAATATATATATGTTTAATAACAATAATGTCGTTCATATTATATTATATTACATTATATACGATATGAAATTTCAAAGAAAATATTGTGGAGTTAGCACACTCGCAAACTTTGGTAGTAAAAGTCTCACATTCATTTAAATTTTTAATTTACTGGATTATGCATCTTATTGCCATCTTTATGCACCAGCATGCACTTAAAGTGCAGTCTATGCACTGCTGTCTATGAGCATTAGATAAAACTACGTGCGGGGGACGTTGATGCTTTTAAGAGAGTGGGGACATTAATGCTTTAATGGGAGAAGATGAAGATGCTTCTGCTGAGGACGATTATACGCACTCCCGTTAAACTTTTATTAATAATTACTCCCTTATTTAGGGGTATTTTTGAAAACTGACTCCAGTTCTGAGATCAGCAAGTCAAGGGCTGTCCAGCAATATGCAAATTATTAAGATCCGTGTCCTTGCGTCGTTGAAGGTTGGGCTTGCTTCACTTTGACTTTGAACACTTTCCTCTCAGATCTTAATAATTTGCATATCGTTGGAAAGCCCTTGATTTTGCTGATCACAGAACTGGACTTCAAACCTAGCTGCCAACCCCTTAGTTAAAGAGAAAACCAAAGCAAATACAATTTTAAACATGACAAGCGATTTTTAGCAATTTTATCATTTTGTTGGTTTGTATAATTAATGTTGCAAAAATAAATATTCTAGCAGGAAATCTTAAAAAATACCCAGTAAACCACAGTTTTTCACAAGTAGTTTGCAAGTACTTTTCCGATGTAAGAGTGTCACTCCCAGCTCATGTGACGTCACTGGTACTGACATTCTTGCATCGGAAAAGTACTTGCAATGTACATGTGAAAAAACTGTGGTTTACTGGGTATCATATTCAACATTGATGTGGGACAAAATCAAATTTGAATTTCAGTCATTGATATCTTTTTGAAGTATCTTTATTGGAGAGCTTGACGATTGCAATTCATGTTGAACTGCCAGAGTTTATTTATTATTTATTATGCTGTATGTGTATAATATGAAGGTAGTGTAAATTTTCTACCTGTTTTCATTAATTTCTTTCAAAGTCTGACACAAAATCATCTTTAAAATTCTTCATTTTTATGTTGTTTTTTTTTTTTTTTTTTTTTATGTTTTTTTTAAATCTTGTAAGTTGTAAGTTATTGGAAAGATATATATATATTTGCGGTTTTAGGCTTTACCAAAACTCTTTTATCCTGAAATTTATAGTCTTTATTCGATTTCTTAATTTTGATCGAGTGTCTTTTTTGTGATCAGAAGAGTAAAAAATTACCTCAATTTTTATGTTTAAGGGGCCCTTTGGGACCTTTTACTTCACAATACAAAAAAATAAATAATAAATATCATAATTTTGGCTTTCTGACTACGAAATTTCAAAATTTCTAAAAAATCGACCAGTAAAATTCGGCGCTATAATCATTCGAATTCTAAAAATCGGCACCGCACGCCACTGATATATATATATATATATATATATATATATATATATATATATATATATATATATATATATATATATATATATATATATATATATATATATATAAAATCATGATATAAATACATGGTCAAAGGGTCAAGGAGCAGTCAAGGAGTACATGTTTTTTGTTTTTTTTTTATTGGTAGCCGCCATCTTTTAATACCAACATAACGAACTTTTTAGCGATAATATTTGACTTTATTTTCCCCCTAAAACTTCTATCAAAAGTAATTTACACAATTAAAATAAATTGTTTTTATTAATAATAAAAATCATTTAAAATTTATTTCAAGACAAAGGCAAACATTAAATAAATCAAGAAGTTCATTTTTTTAAACTACGTTTTCGTTTGTTTCCCCTCCTGCTTTTAGTCAAAATAAAAACTAAATATTTTTCTTTTATTTGAAAAATATATAATTTAGTTATTAAAAATGAAAAACATCTTCATTATTTTAATAAATAGTTATTAAAGTTAATTAAACTTTTATATTTTTTTATTTAAAAGTCATTTTAAATTTTCTTTCGTTATTTTGGGTGCTACTTTGTTTCACATTGTCTGTACTTTTGTTCAATTTTGAGCAAAGTTCTCGCACTGGTTCTCTCATTTATTTTTTGGTCGAGATTTGTTTCTTTGTGTGTGAAAAATACGTGTAAAATCTCAGTCCATAGCCAGGTAATAATAAGTTTATTTGCTATATAATAGTTTAAAGTAATCACATGTGACATTAAATGCAGATGTTGTCTAAAATTGTCACATTGTGATTTGTGATTATCGCAGCCACAGGTGGGCGTGGGTGCGCAGCCGAGATTTTGTGATTTTTTGAGACAAAACAAAAGTATTTTTTTAATGATAGCAGCGTTAGTTTGTACGGTGTTTTGCGGTTATCAAAGGTTCAGATTGTAGATAAGTGTTTTCTTCTCAGAGATTAAAGTAAGTCGGGAGTTAGAATAAGCTTTTATGTATACGATCCTGACCAAAATTGTCGGGCACTCCTTTACACTGCAAAATAATATAATGTAATGATAAATCGTGAAGTGTGGTGGGTGGTAGTACCTTCTATAACGTATTTAGATTGTATTGGTGGGGGGTGATCCGCCCCTCAGAAGCTATGCTCCGGTAAAATGTCAAAAAAAAAAGTTTGTTTTCGCTGCCTTTGTGATCACGCAGGCGAGCTCGGTGCGAGTTCACAGGGGTCGCATATTGGACTCATCCGTTACTTTTGTTTTCTATACTTGAAGCTCCTTTCTAATGTTTTTATTTAATTTTTTAATCTTTTGATTTCATACATTTAAGAATTTTGTGTTCTAGGCTTGTACATGCAGCAGGGTTCGACCGGGTTTTTTAACCTGGATTTTTGCCGGGCGGTTTTTTATAAAAAACCGGGCAATAAGATTTTAAAAAAAAACGGTTTAAAAAAAAGCAAAAAAGCAAAAAAAAAAAAAAAAAAAAAAAAAAAAAAAACGAAAAAAAAAAAACGAAAAAAAAAGAAGCCAAAATACTATATTAATAAAAAGAGCGGAAAAATAGTATCTTTTTTCATCAAAATAGTCTTCAAAATTAAAAAATTGTCTAAAAATAGTCTCTAAAAATAATAAAATAGTCGGAAAATAGTATTTGAAATTTATATAGCTCATTAGTGACTTTATTTATTAGTATAACATGTCTGAATTTATCTGTTTTCTTAATAGTCTCTAGGATTGCCTAAGGATTGCCTAAAAAAAAAAAAAAAAAAAAAAAGTTCTATAGTCTAAAAAAGTTACATCGGTCTAAAATGGCATTGTCTAAATAATAATAAAAAAAAATCTTCAGAGACCACTAAAAACATTTTTTTGTAAGGCGAATTAGTATGAACACAAAATAAAGAAGCTCTGGTACCTAAAAATTTAATTATCTCAAACACGTGAAACACGATCAAATATAAGTTATTCGCCACCTTAAAGATAACAATACAATACATGTAAATGTGTAAATGCAAATTTGAGTGGAAATTTGTAGTCAAATAAGAAACTTTTTGTTTAAATTAAAATTATTATTAAATTAAAACTTTTTTCGCAAAAAAAAAATTATAATAAAAATAAAAAATATTTTAAATTTACTCGATTTTATTTGAAAATTATTGTATTCCAACAAAACATGTTGGAAATAAATAATTTTAAAAAAATTATTGTGAAAATATGGTTTACTTTTAGCGATTTCCGGTCCAAATCGGTCACGTTCTACGTTAATTTTCCGTTATTTTTGTCAGAAATATCGAAAAACATAAAAAAAAAGCAAAATAGTCCGAAAAGTCTTGAAAGTCCAAAATAGTCTCGGAGACTAAAATAGTCGCGAAATAGTATTTTTTTAATTTTGTATATAGGTTTGAAATCGTGTGATTCGTGGAAATTTTAAAGACTATTTTTCCGCTCTCTAAACAGTCGAAATTCTTAATTTACTTGTATGCACTATAATTACTATGAATAAATAAACCTCTATAAAATTGATATTTGATGTGGTTTTTTGTTGTTGTTTTTTTCAAATGACTAAAAAATATGCGAGTTTATCATTTTATTATTTTTATCTTATTATTGTGAAAATTAGGAAAAAATTAAAAAACCGGGTTTTTTTACTTAAAAAACCGGGTTTTATTAAAAAAAACGGGCTATAAAACCCGGTTTTACCTGCCGGCCGGTTTTATTAAAAAAACCGGGTTTAATCCGAACCCTGACATGCAGTGACTCATAGTAGCAGTCCATCAGGATTTGACCTGCGAGCCACGCCCTGCTCGAAAATCTTGCCAAGTTCTTGCCAAGAACCCGTTTCTTAGCAAGAACTTGGCAAGTTCCTGCCAAGAAACAGTTTCTTAGTAAGAACTTGCCAAGAACTTGTCTCAAGATCTTGACTGAGTATTTCTTGGTAAGTTCTTACCAAGAACTTACTTCAAGATCTTGATAAACATATTCTTGGCAAGATCTTAGTAAGATTATGCCAAGATCTTAGTTCTTGGCAAGTTCTTGACAAGAAATTTACCAAGATCTTAGTTACGATTTCTTGCCAAGATCTTGGCTAATTTCTTATAAATATTTAAAAAAATCTTGGCAAGTTCTTGCCAGGATTCAGTTTCTTGGTTCAATCTTGGCAAAATTTGTAAAAAAATTTAAGATTTCTTGATTCAGAAATTTCTTGGCTCGAAATCTTGACAAGTTCTTGGTAAGATCTTGGAATATTATTTAGGGGTTGAAAAAAGGGTTAAGGAATTTTGATAGAACATTTTTAATGCCAAGAACAGGTTCCTCATCCCTTTTAACCCCTAGAAACCAAATTTCATATTTTTAACCTTTCTGACATCTCGACAATCTAAGTCCAAACATTTAGAACTTTATATAGCGCAAATAATACATAAAGTCCATAAGAGTCAGAAAAGAGCAGTGTAAGGACAGCCTCATTAGTGATCACCAAAGTCAAGCAACGTGGAGCGAGTTTAGTAGATGGATGGGTGACCAATTTTTTTATTGCGCTAGAAATGTTTTTTTATTGATTTCTCTTTATTGTGTACTGCAGAATGTGCAGAATAAATTTTCCTACATTTTAATTATTAATTTTAATTAAAATTAATTATTTATCCAAGATCTTGTCAAGAACTTGGCACGATTTTGCAAGAACTTGACACGATCTTGTCAAGATCTTGACACGATTTTGGCAAGATCTTGACACGATCTTAACACGATCTTGACAAGATCGTGGCACGATCTTGACAAGATCTTAAACAAGAACTTGCTAAGTTCTTGGTAAGTTCCTGACAAGAACTTGGCAAGATTTTCGAGCAGGGCGTACGTAAGCTGGACTGTGACACGTGATCCGTACAGACTGCATGGACGTGAAGTATATGTGACTCTCTGAACTTCCATCTCAGCAGTGTCAGCTCTAAGCTTCATCTAGACTGGATAGAAATTGATGGTGAGTCCTCCAAGACACATAGTTAATCACTGCTGTTGTATTATGTATGAACTTAATTAATGGGATAAGTGAATTGTGTACGGACTCTCGTAAACTGTAAGACATATGTGTATTAGTGAAGAGTCCATACTTGTTGATTGCCTTATTGACTGTTAAAGGAACAACTGTTTTGTGGCTGACTATAAGCGATCTCGCTCACATCCGCTTCTGTTTTGCTGTATACAGTATGTACTGCACATACGTAGTATATAAGTGGAAATGGAAGTAGATGTGGCCGAAATCACTTAAAATCGGCCTCAAAACAGCTTTTCCTTCCCATCAGTCAATAAATAAGGAACAACTGTTTTGTGGCTGACTATAAAAGCGATCATTTGGCTCACTTCTGTTTCAACGTACTGTGCCTGCGTATATAGTAAAGTAGAAACGGAAGCGGTTGTGACTGAAACAGACTAAAAACAGTTGTTCCTTTATTAGTCAATAAGTTGTTTTTTATAATGTATACTGTATAATTGATATGCTTTTTTGCTTCTAATAATGAATTAAAATAAACAAATTAAAAATTTATGGTATCAATTAAGGTATCAATTTGTTTTATAGGTATACAGGCAGCTGAGAGATAATCTCAAAGTCAATCAATCACAAAGATGGTCAAACGTACTCAAGCATCAACTGAAGGAGAGGAAAGCAAGAAGAAAAAGCAGGAGGCTGTAGAGCACAAGGTAAAAAAAAAAGCATTTTATTGCGTATATTAATTTTAAGTACAGAATCTCAATATGAGTTAGTAGTACACACGCCCGGACTTTATAAACATAACATCAAAGGGGATGCCGCTTTGTATTAAAAGAGGCTAAAAATTGAGTTGAGTTAAGTGCTGTGTTGTCAGCTCGCAATACACCTGCACAGAAAAAAAAAGGGGGGGCTAGCTAAGTAATACAACACAAAGGTGCAGGTATTCGTAAGTGTTTCACGATCTGACAACACAGCACTTAACTCAACTCAATTTTCAGCCTCTTTCAATACAAAGCAGCATCCCCTTTGATGTTAGGTTTATCAAGTATGGGAGTGTACATGTACTCCCAGGTGACTTTGAACACCTAATTATCTCTGTCTTGGGACCTCCTCATTTTTTAAATTCAAAGAATCTTTTACTATTGTTCAAATTTGTTGTTGGTCTAAATGACAATAAGTTTCAAAATTTTGAAATGAGTGCCCAAAGTATAGATTAGATAAATGAGTGTTCAAAGTTACCCCAGTTGACTGTGTGTTATAAAATTCTTGTCCTGGGTTACAATATTTTCTCTACAAAGATGTCACTGTCAGTGTGTAAGCTCATATACTATCTCACATTACACAATTTTTACTAAATCTATTTATGTTTTACTTTCAATTATTACATATCCTAGTCAATTTTTCATAAAAATTTCTGACCCAAGTGTACACATAGTAATTGTACATGTAAGACTGCAATGCTTTTTGCACATTCTTACTTCATTTTTTTGTTTTAGTGCAATGTTATTTGATGACATAAGAATGAATATTTATGATGTACAGTAGGGAGCAGATAAAATGTTAACAAAGGAAATATAGCTCCACAAAATTACAATAGCAAGGTGTGTCTACTTCTGCATTCTCCGCCTTCTCAGGCTAGTTTGTCATTGCAGTGGTCAACGACATAAATATAAGCACACCTCCTTGACTATACACATCTTCTCTCTCTCTCTCTCTCTCTCTCTCTCTCTCTATCAGAATCAGAGTATTATGCTTGCTTGCTGCCGACCAGCCGTCTGGAGCACGCACCACGTCTCACTCTCTCTCTCTCTCTCACTCAGAATAAATAATACGCTTGCCTGCTTGTCCAACGTGCACCATCTCTCTCTTTCTATGATATCGCTTACTATTGTATTTTTTCTGGAGAAAAAGCAAACAAGTTTAGAGGAAGCATATTATAATAAATATTTTGTTTGAACGAGAAATTAGAGAGAGAACAACACACGGCAGGTCTAGCAGGCAGGTTTAATATTTTGGTTCTTAAAAAAAGCAAGAGAGACAGAGAGAGAGAGAGAGAGAGAGATAGAGAGAGAGAGATGCACCAGACGCGTGTTCGGCAAGCAAGCAAGCACTGATTCTTAAAAAAGAGAGAGAGGTGTGCATAGTCAAGTAGGTGTGCGTATATTTATGTCATTGGCCACTGCAATCACAACCAGTCTGAGAAGGCGGAGAAATGCAGCAGCAGACACCCTTTGCTATTGTAATTTCGTGGACCAATAGTATCTCTTTAACAATTTTTAAGCTCTGTACTGTACACAAAACTTGTATGATTTGTATTGTAATAGTTATTATATCTATTCACTCTAGGATGAAGATCAAAGGTCCACTGTATCAGACGAGAGCAGCAGCAATGATGACTCGGAGCAGGAAGCAAACGTCTGTGCTCAGAATGAAGACGACATAGCACAAAGTCAGGAGGACCATAAGTTTATGGTGAGTTGTTTATGTAATGGTAATGACATTTGCATGTACTGTATACAGTGGTGTAGACAAGATTTTGCAACGGGAGTGGTCCAGCCTATATATTGCCCTTGTTGCGTCCAAAGGGCGTACTTGCATTTGGCTACTTTCACGCAAAGAGCGTACTTGCATTTGGCTACTTTCAATGCTGCGCGCGCATCTGCCATAAGCTTAACATGTAAAACCATGTGCAAGTACGCCCTTTGTGGGAATGGATACAAATGCAAGTACGCCTTTTGTGAGTCGACCTTGAAATGCAAGTACGCCCTTTGGACGCAACAAGGGCGATATAGTGAGCATGGTAAAGGGTGGAAACCGTCCCCTTTGCCCATGCTTTTTTAAACCTGACGGAGGAGGTCTGGACCCTAAAAACACCTCCCTGAATATGCCCCTGACTGTATAGCTGGCTTTATTGCACTGGCTACTGAAGCTGCTACTATCAATCAATATTGATTTTGTTTAAAAGTTAGCAGCTTCAGAAGCCAGTTCAATGTAATCAGCTTGTCACCAGGATTACATTGAACTGGCTACTGATGCTTCTAACTTGTATACAAATCAATACTGATTGATGTTAGCAGCTTCAGTAGCCAGTTCAATGTAATCAGCTTGTGTCACCAGGATTACATTGAACTGGCTACTGAAGCTTCTAACTTGTATACTAAATCAATATTGATTGATGCTAGAGCAACTTCAATGAAAATGTTCTTTATATTTTCAGGTTTATTTTGACCAACTGCTGACCAGCAAAGTGCCTCCACAGGGAAAAGTTTTGATCAGGCTACATAAAAACTCCAATGAGTTCAAGCTGGTATGTGAGAAAATGATTTCTACCATCTGCCAACATAAAAATAGGATCTTATTCTCCACCTATAAGATTCATCAGGTAATTTAAAGGCATTGACCAGAAGAAAACATCTCAGCATTTACATCACAAAACTCCCTAAAATTAGATAATTTTCCAATTTTCCCTTTGCATTAATTTTTAATACACGCAGCTACTGCTCCAATTTCTCTCCCTCTATATCTGTCTTATTTTAGTATGCAATTTTTTATATGTGTGCTAGCAATAAGATCTTGGTAATTCAGGTGACTAAGGTGAGACCATGCAGTGTATGTTTTTTTCATGGATATATAAACAGGATAGGAAGCTATTGTTGAAAAAACGATCCCTTAATGATGTAATTCAAATTTTTGCCGCAAAAATGCAAGAATACAAAATTACGTATAAAAGTGGCGCTGTAGTCTGCGTGTGAATTTTAAAATTCACACGCAGACTACAGCGCCACTTACATTTTACATGTTGATTGTTGCGATGAAAATTTGAACTACATCAACAAGGGTTCGTTTTTAGTATAGGGCAATAACACAGGAGCTCACGACCCTGGTTTTTTTACTTAAGCAAAAGAAACAAATACAAAAAAAAAAAAAAGAAAGAAAAAAAAAAAAAAAAAAGAGAGAAAGAAAGAGAAAGGTAATAGAGGCTCAAAAAGGTATGGCAAAAATTTCAGTATGGTATCAACAAATTTTTTGCTTTATTGCCTCATAAGAAAGCATGTTAAATATATACATAATACATACACACTAAGAATAGGCTTCTATAATGTTAATAGTACATTTTATTATCTTAAAACATGTAAAAGTATGTCTACTGTTCCACATTTAAATATTTGTGACCTCAGAGTGCAGTAGTTTTCTCACAAACACACTAAGAAAGGGCTTCTAATATGGCAAATTAGTACATTTTTCTGTCTTAAAAAAAGAATATAATAATAATAATAAATAAAAGAATGTCTAGTATTCCTCATTTCAATATATGTGACCTCAGTGCAGTTGTAGATAGCTAACACTTGGTTAGTATTGTTGCATGGTCCATGCAGTTTATTTATTGGTGTAACTTAGATTGTGTTGTTATTGTTGATGTCTTAGGCTTATGCAGTGGTTAACAACGCAGTGCACAGAAGCTTCCTGCAGACCAGACATAAACTACAAGCTGAAGCTGGTGATGAGTACTTAGAGAAGATGCTCTTCCATGGCTCTCCACACTGCAGAGCCATTGCGAAGGAGGGATTCCGTGTGTCTGAGGCCAAGCCTGGAAACATGTACGGCTATGGTAACTATAGACAAATATTTATATCTTGTACCTTATTTAAATATTTGTGACCTCAGTGCAGTAGTTTTCTCACAAACACACTACAAGAGGCTTCTACATAGTTAAATTAGTACATTTTACTGTTTTAAAACATGTAAAAGTATGTATAGTATTCCATATTTAAATATTTGTGACCTCGGTGCAGTAGTTTTCTAACAAACACACTAACAAGAGGCTTCTACAATGTTGAATTAGTACATTTTACTGTCTTAAAACGTATAAAAGTATGTATAGTATTCCATATTTAAATATTTGTGACCTCAGTGCAGTAGTTTTCTCACAAACACACTAACAAGAGGCTTCTACAATGTTAACTTTTAGTACATTTTAAACATATTGTACTAAAATTATTTCATGTTTTTGCAGGCATCTACTTTGCTGGCATTTCGTCCAAGTCCAACCAGTACTCCTGGGGTGTACAAGTGATTGGTCAGCGTACCATCACTCTGGGATGTGATGAGCATAAGGACCCCTCATGTTATAAGTGCACTCGCAGCATGTTGCTGTGTCGTGTCAACTTAGGACGCAGGCAGTTGATAACGTCAGCTGAGCGTGAGATCAAATTACGTGATGGTCATCACTCTATTGTGGCTCTACCTGGAGAAGAGGGTGGGGTCAGGTATCCAGAGTACATTGTGTACTCCAACAATCAGGTACGTTAATATACTGTAGAAGGGGTGTGGGTAACAATAAAAGACTTAAAAAAAAATGTGTTTTTTTACAAGTATGCATGCATCTGAAAGTGCAATGTTTTCTCCAGCTGCATTGTGTACTGCACATGCACACAAAAACAATTAACCTGATTTCTATTGTAGCTGGTAAGTGCATAGGTTATACTAAAATTACTGTACTTCATGTTCTCGTGTGACAATAAAAAAAAAAAGTTAGCAGCTTCAGTAGCCAGAATCCTAGTGACGAGCTGTTACATTGAACTGGCTACTGAAAAGCTGCTAACATCAATCTATATTGATTTGTATACAAGTTAGCAGCTTCAGTAGCCAGTTCAATGTAATCCTGGTGACAAGCTGATTACATTGAACTGGCTACTGAAAAGCTGCTAACATCAATCTATAGTGATTTGTATCTCAGACTGACAGTTCCCAAACTGTCAACAAAGATTGTATTAAAAAGATTTGAATGCAATGCTTGGTTGCAGGTTTACCCTACATACTTGATTGACTATACCCTGATCCCCCCTCTGACTGAGACTGCGTCCACCTCTTGGCAACTACCTCAAACTGGCATAACTGCTCAACCGGATCCCAGAATAGCAAAGATGAAAGTGGTAAAAAAAAAAAAAAGTTTCATAGTCACATTTTCAAACTATGTGTAGTACTAGTATGTGTACCATAATATATATTTTTAAGCTAGGAAATTGTTTTGTATATAATACTGTATCTTTATTGACTATGCTTTTTTTTTTTTTTTTTTTTTTTTTTTTTTTTCTTTCTTTCTTTCTTTCTTTCTTTCTTTCTTTCTTTCTTTCTTTCTTTCTTTCTTTCTTTCTTTCTTTCTTTCTTTCTTTCTTTCTTTCTTTCTTTCTTTCTTTCTTTCTTTCTTTCTTTCTTTCTTTCTTTCTTTCTTTCTTTCTTTCTTTCTTTCTTTCCTTCTTTCTATTTTCTTTTCTTCTTTCTTTCTTTCTCTTTTTTTTTCTTTAAATATTGACCAATAAAAGAACAACTGCTTTTAGGACAACTTTAAGTTATTTATTTGGCTCATATCTGCTTTTATTTCTACTTACTACGCATATGCATGTTGAAACGGAAGTGAATATGTGAGCGAAATGACTTAAAGGCGTAGAACACCTTGAACAAAAAAGTTACCTAATATCCTAACAAACCTGAAAATCAACGTTGATTTGGCCGGAGTCATTGATTTCTAATTTATTTTCCATTCACAAAATGCCGCCGCCGGTCACTGGCGTCACAGCTCGCCTGGTTTACTTGCGTGTGGACCAGGCGTGCTGTGACGTCAGTGAACGGTAGTGGCATTTTGTGAATGGAAAATAAATTAGAAATCAATGACTCCGGCCAAATCAACGTTGATTTTCAGGTTTGTTAGGATATTATGCAACTTTTTTGTTCAAGGTGTTCTACGCCTTTAAAGTCGGACTCAGTTTCTTTAATACAGTATAGTCAATATCGACGTTGCAAAAAAAAATGTGTAACTCGTATTTTGTCACGCGAAGTAAAATGTGTAAGTCGTTCCCGAACGTTAAGGAGATGACGCTCGACTTACACATTTTGCTTCGCCTGACAAAATACGAGTTACACATTTTTTTTGCAACAACGTCGATATATATAAATTAGGCACTAACCTTAACTTATGCATTTTGTATTATGTGTGTAAGATGAAACAAATGATGTGAGATGATTTTTTTTTTTTCAAAACTTTTATAGTTTTGTAAAAAATCACAAAAGAGGGACCCAGAAAATGACAAATTTACAAAACTGGATAGGCTTAACATTGCTTGCTTATATTGAAGTCTGCTGTGGACCTAACTGCATGAACATTTCATAAAATTGAGAGTTTGATTGAATTGAAGTTGACAAAATCAAGAGTTTGCTGTACATTGTATTGTTAGGAATCTTCTGCTTTTATATTATGTTTTTAAATATTTGCTTGCGTTTTCAGAGCCTCAAAAATGCCATGGTGACCATCCTAGCACTGGAGCTAAGACACAGAGAGAGCGGCCAATTGGCAAGAGCTCGAGCTTTGAAGTCTTTGGAGTCTTTGCAGGTAAACTAATTGATAATTCTATAGATTCTTTTATTGATTTGTATACAAGTTAGCAGCTTCAGTAGCCAGTTCAATGTAATCAGTTTGTCACCAGGATTACATTGTACTGGCTACTGAAGCTGCTAACATCAATCAATATTGATTTGTATACAAGTTAGCAGCTTCAGTAGCCAGTTCAATGTAATCAGTTTGTCACCAGGATTACATTGTACTGGCTACTGAAACTGCTAACATCAATCAATATTGATTTGTATACAAGTTAGCAGTTTCAGTAGCCAGTTCAATGTACTCCTGGTGACGAGCTGATTACATTGTACTGGCTACTTAAGCTGCTAACATCAGTGTATGCTTTAAGTGCACTTCACTCGTAATTTATATAAGCCCCAATGTAAGACTAATGTTATTAAATATTGCAGTTTCACCAACATATGGAGACAACACAGACCATCTCTGTACCTGACACACAGGACACCAACGTCCCAGAGGTGATGTCACGTAGCATGCAGGTACGTCATACTTATTGTGTCGTTGCTGTATTGAAGTTGTTTGTATCAATCAATATTGATTTGTATACATGTTAGCAGCTTCAGTAGCCATTGCAATGTCATCAGCTCATCAGCAGGATTACATTGAACTGGCTACTGAAAGTTATAATAGAAAACAGAAATACAAGACTATACAATTTTTTTTTTTTTTTTTTTAAGTTTAATGTGCATACTAGACACAATCAGTCACTGATGCTATGTTTGATGTATGTTGACAGAGGTCTACAAGGTCAAGGGTCACATCAAGCCAGCCTCAACAAGGTGAAGAAGAGACTGTGGCCGCACAACCAGGTGATGAAGTAGAGACTGTGGCAACTCAACCAGGTGATGAAGAAGAGACTGTGGGTACTCAACCAGGTGATGAAGTAGAGACTGTGGGTACTCAACCAGGTGATGAAGTAGAGCCTGTGGCTACTCAACCAGGTGATGAAGTAGAGCCTGTGGCTACTCAACCAGGTGATGAAGTAGAGCCTGTGGCTACTCAACCAGGTGATGAAGTAGAAACTGTGGCTACTCAACCAGGTGATGAAGTAGGGACTGTGGCAACTCAACCAGGTGATGAAGTAGAGCCTGTGGCTACTCAACCAGGTGATGAAGTAGAGCCTGTGACTACACAACCAGGTGATGAAGTAGAGCCTGTGACTACACAACCAGGTGATGAAGTAGAGACTGTGGCTACACAACCAGGTGATGAAGTAGAAACTGTGGCTACTCAACCAGGTGATGAAGTAGGGACTGTGGCTACTCAACCAGGTGATGAAGTAGAAACTGTGGCTACTCAACCAGGTGATGAAGTAGAGCCTGTGGCTACTCAACCAGGTGATGAAGTAGAAACTGTGGCTACTCAACCAGGTGATGAAGTAGGGACTGTGGCTACTCAACCAGGTGATGAAGTAGGGACTGTGGCTACTCAACCAGGTGATGAAGTAGAGACTGTGGCTACTCAACCAGGTGATGAAGTAGAAACTGTGGGTACTCAACCAGGTGATGAAGTAGAGACTGTGGATACTCAACCAGGTGATGAAGTAGAGACTGTGACTACTCAACCAGGTGATGAAGTAGAGACTGTGGGTACTAAACCATGTGATGAAGTAGAGACTGTGGGTACACAACCAGGTGATGAAGTAGAGCCTGTGGCAACTCAACCAGGTGATGAAGTAGAGCCTGTGACTACACAACCAGGTGATGAAGTAGAGACTGTGGCTACTCAACCAGGTGATGAAGTAGAGACTGTGGCTACTCAACCAGGTGATGACGACATCCAGGTCGAACCAGGTGAAGACGAGACTCAAGCTACCCTGGACATCAGTGTGGCGTCAACTGCTACCTCACCTCAACCTGAGGATCAGCCTGGAAACCATTTTGTACCATGGTATGTCTCTCTCTCTCTCTCCTTGATTGATTGATAGATTGATTGATTGATTGATTGATTGATTGATTGATTGATTGATTGATTGACATTACATCACTGTTTTGATCAGTCAGTTGTTGACACTACCATGTTTTGATTACAGTTGCGGCACCCTGGCCACCATGCTGACTGCCGTACAGCTAAAAGACGTACTTGTGGTGCTCAGATACCTAACCACTCACGTTAAGAAAAAAATTGAGTGTTCTGTGTGCTCCTGTGTTCTACCTAGCTGGCTCTTGTTTGTGCACCTCTTGTGGGCTCACCAAGTAGATCAAGTTGTCACCATCCTCAAAAACTTCAAAGCCTAAAACTGATCTACTTTTATTATATTCTATATTTATGCAATGATTTCATGTTCAAATATTTAATGTATTTCTTATATTTAAATTTCTATTTTATTCTACTTTTTTTGTTGTGTTTTTTCTAGAAAAACTCAACTAAAAATGTATTAATTCACACAACAAAATTTTGTGATGTAAAAACACACTGTGTGTGTGTGTATATATATATATAATATATAGTCCTATATACTATATATATATATATATATACCTAAACGATATATAGTAATGAGAATGAGGTTCCACTGACAGGGATGGCAAATGGCACAGAAAAATTTCTAACACATATGACAAAATAATTTGTATTGCATGCAATAAAAAAAAATATATATTATGTACGTACACTCGTCCCAAATTAATCTAACAGATTGTGTTAACTTTTCCCCATGTATCAAGATACTACATACAAGTTAAGGACATGCTCAGCCAATTTGGGCCGCCTCATAATTTAAAATTGGCCATCAGCACCCGAGTTGAAGGTCATGTGATCAAAATAGCCCAATCACAACTACAACGCTAATATTAACATGGAATCTGTTGCTGTAGTATCTTGCATGTATATAAGCCATTTGGAGAGGTTGATATGCTTTAGACAGATTTATTCAAGACCTATGTACTCATGTTGCTTCATACCTTAGTACCTTTCTATCTGCAGAGCAACATGAGCAACTAGTATACTGTACACTTCTTTGTGTTCTTGTGAATAGAAATTGTTCTGTCTACGTCTGTAAATATAAGATCGTCACATTACCTATATTTACTCATAATGTTTTAATATCAAATCTTTTTATTATCACATAGTAGTTGTTGATTTATTTCCATTAATATTTATTAAATATGTATTTGTATTCAATTCTTAGCAGCTTTAGTAGCCAGTGACAAGCAGATTACATTTTGAACTAGCTACTGAAGCTACTAACATTAATCAATATTGATTTGTATACAAGTTAGCAGCTTCAGTAGCCAGTTCAATGTAATCCTGGTGACGAGCTGATTACATTGAACTGGCTATACTGAAGCTGCTAACATCAATCAATATTGATTTGTATACAAGTTAGCAGCTTCAGTAGCCAGTGCAATGTAATCCTGGTGACAAGCTGATTATATATTGAACTGGCTACTGAAGCTGCTAACATCAATCAATATTGATTTGTATACAAGTTTGCTGCTTCAGTAGCCAGTGCAATGTAATCCTGGTGACGAGCTGATTACATTGAACTGGCTACTGAAGTTGCTATCATCAATCAATATTGATTTGTATACAAGTTAGCAGCTTCAGTAGCCAGTTCAATGTAATCCTGGTGACAAACTGATTACATTGAACTATGGCTACTGAAGCTGCTAACATCAATCAATATTGATTTGTATACAAGTTAGCAGCTTCAGTATCCAGTTCAATGTAATCCTGGTGACGAGCTGATTACATTGAACTGGCTACTGAAGCTGCTAACATCAATCAATATTGATTTGTATACAAGTTTGCTGCTTCAGTAGCCAGTGCAATGTAATCCTGGTGACGAGCTGATTACATTGAACTGGCTACTGAAGTTGCTATCATCAATCAATATTGATTTGTATACAAGTTAGCAGCTTCAGTATCCAGTTCAATGTAATCCTGGTGACGAGCTGATTACATTGAACTGGCTACTGAAGCTGCTAACATCAATCAATATTGATTTGTATACAAGTTAGCAGCTTCAGTAACCAGTTCAATGTAAACCTTATGACAAGCTGATTACATTGAACTGGCTACTGAAGTTGCTATCATCAATCAATATTGATTTGTATACAAGTTAGCAGCTTCAGTATCCAGTTCAATGTAATCCTGGTGACGAGCTGATTACATTGAACTGGCTACTGAAGCTGCTAACATCAATCAATATTGATTTGTATACAAGTTAGCAGCTTCAGTAGCCAGTTCAATGTAATCCTGGTGACGAGCTGATTACATTGAACTGGCTACTGAAGCTACTAACATCAATCAATATTGATTTGTATACAAGTTATATAGCAGCTTCAGTAGCCAGTTCAATGTAATCCTGGTGACGAGCTGATTACATTGAACTGGCTATACTGAAGCTGCTAACATCAATCAATATTGATTTGTATACAAGTTAGCAGCTTCAGTAGCCAGTTCAATGTAATCCTGGTGACGAGCTGATTACATTGAACTGGGTACTGAAGCTGCTAACATCAATCAATATTGATTTTATTATAGTATATGTCCCAAATCTTATATCTTATCTTATCTTATCTTATATCAAAGAGTTACATGATGTTATAATGATTACCAATGTTAATTAATGCTATCAGACTAGTGCATGACATTATATAAAGTTTTAATGTTTAAAAAATAATACTTATAATTCTTGATGTATGTTACATTTTTTATGGACAATTCAATTTATTTATGAAAAACTGGCTTTCATTTATTTTATTTTTTGTACATAAGCTCAGCTCTTATTAGCAGAGCTGTAAATTTTAATTAGTTCAAGCCCCGCCCGGGCCAAAATCTTCAAGAACTTTAAAAAAAAAAAAGTTTCGAGACTTTAGCTCAAAAAGCCAGCTATATTGCGAGTTGAGCTCGTGAATGACTAGTGAAAAACAAGAACAGCGTTTGAAAATAAAACGAGCTAAATTTTTGCCCTATATTTTGGCCCGGGCGGGTGCTCAATGTGCTCATACCAGATTAAATTTACAGCTCTAAAAAAAATACACATGCTACTTGGGCACATGTATATGTATAACAGATACGACGGTTCAGGAGCCAATCCATAACAAACGGAGCCTGTGTTAAGTCGCCAACCTATTCCTATAATGATCCACCTTAATGTGCAGGAAGTCTTTCTATGCAAGACTATTATAGCCTGACCATAAGAAGGTAACTGATTTACATGGACCATATTGAGAAATGAAGACAGGAAACCAAATATACGATCCCTACAGCTTCACCCGACTTCTAGAGGCATCCGGAGCCTATTGCCTACTACAGTTTTCATTCTACAGCACGAAGTATGCCATGCACAGCACACATACTTGGCAAGAATGTGAAGTCTTAGTTGTTGGCTGCCATTCATGTTATGGAGGTGGAAGATGAGTAAGTTAGGATTCAAACAACTTAGAGTACCTGTTAAATATCAATTGTATTGCTCCTCAATTACATAATTACTTCACCTAACCAGGATATAGCGTGCTGCTCGCCAGTGCGTCCCCTACATAGTCCAACAGTTGGGCGCTGCGGCAGCACTGACCAAGGCAATGCCTGAAAGGCCAACCACTCAAAAGTAAACAAAGAGTATTTATGCCTTGTTGTTAGTATGACTCTACTTTACTTATGGTAAGTAATAATTGGAGGGTATTCTATAGCATCTATATACATGACAATCCTCACGCCTTCTAATTGTTAGCAATAACTAGTTACTAGCCCAACTACCAAACTAAAAAAGCGTATCTTGTCATGTATAGAAATACCTTAATTATACTTAATTTGTCAGTACAAAATCTTTCAGTCTCTCTGGAATTCTTCTCAACCTTGACGAGGCTTGTCTGGCTGGTGGACGTGTTACTTGCACTTCTTCTTCTGGCGGACCTGGATCCTGTGGAGGTATTAGCTGCGTGTCTTCTCCTGCTCCTGCTATGATGTTGTTCCATACGTCGGGGTCTACGGGTATCTGGTCAGGTACTGGATCTCCAAGTATATGCCCATCATGCTGTGGTAAACATTTGGGTTTATTAGATGGTGTCTGGTATGGTGTTTTATACGCTTCACGTGGCTGATATGGTTCCCTTAACTTCAACAATTGATTCAAATGACGTCTAACCTTGTAACCACCTGGACCCTTAACTCTGATAATAAAGTACCTCTTTCCCAGTACCTTCTCCACTCTACCCTCCTTCCATTTGCTCCCCTGGCCAAAATTTTTGTACAATACATTATCACCTTCTGCAAATGTGCGGCTAGGTGGTAGTGACGTATTTACCTCAACTGATGTATTGCTACTGTCTGCCTTATTCTCTAGCTCATATTTAGGATGCAGCTTGTCCCACAATGTTGTGAGCTTTCTATTGTTCAGCATCTCCGACGGTGACAACCCATTTGATGTTGGTGTCGTGCGTAGCTGTAACAGTACATCTGGAAGAGCGTTCTCCCACTCCTTCTCTGGTAGCTTCTGTAACATTGATTTTACAGTTTGTACTGTCCTCTCTGCTTGTCCATTTGTTGCAGGGTACACTGGAGCTGATGTTGTGTGTTTAATAAGATTGCTGGCGAGGAATTCTTGGAATTCCGCCGATAAAAAACATGCTGCATTATCACTCACCAACTCAGCGGGTAGTCCCTGAGATGAAAACCAACTTCTCAAATGTCTGATTGTGGTTTTAGACGACAGTGAACCTCCAGTCTCAGCTACTTCTACCCACTTGCTGTAGGAATCCACTAAAATGAGGTATGTTTTGCCCTGTACAGGGCCTGCATAATCTATATGAAGCCTCGTCCATGGCTTCTTGGTTACTGGCCACGTGGCATTAGGTACTTTAGGTGGATCTCGTCTTGTTGCCATACATGCTGGACAGTTGGACACCATATTTTCAATATCTTGATCTATCCCGGGCCACCACACATAGCTTCTAGCAATGCGTTTAGTGTTAGTCATGCCTTGATGACTCTTATGTAACTGTTTCAGCACCACCGTCTGATACACAGTAGGAATCAACACTCTGTCGCCCCTGAGAACACAACCTGACAAGACTGTAAACTGGCCCGGGTTGGCTTTAAGAAGGTGAGCCACCTTGGGAGGTAAGTTGTTACCAACAACTCCGTGTAACACAATGTCTTTCATCTTGCTGAGGATAGGATCTGCATCTGTGGCTTCTGCGATGCGCTTAGCTTTGAGAGGAGCTCCTTCAGGTGCTTGATGTAAGTACAAGATACCCGCAGGTTCTGGGAAAATAAAATCTTCCTGCGTATGTGGAATTGGCATGCGGCTCAGAAAATCAGCATTAGCATGTTTTTTCCCAGATTTATGTAGTATCTTGTAGTCATAGTTTGTTAAGAGTAAACACCACCTTAACATCCTTGGCGAAAGCACTTCTGGCAGGCCCCGATCTCCTCTGAATATGCCTGTGAGCGGACGATTGTCTGTGACAATAGTGAAGCGTCTACCTGCCAACCAATAGTGAAATTTTGTTACCCCAAAAACCACAGCCAGACCCTCCTTATCCAATTGAGAATAATTCCTCTCACTTCCCCTCAATGTTCGAGAAGCATATGCTA
Organism: Ecdyonurus torrentis; assembly: GCA_949318235.1. Taxonomy (NCBI): domain Eukaryota; kingdom Metazoa; phylum Arthropoda; class Insecta; order Ephemeroptera; family Heptageniidae; genus Ecdyonurus; species Ecdyonurus torrentis. The sequence goes on along the minus strand of OX439131.1, from coordinate 49,210,017 downwards.
CCGGTCTCTCAACCCCATCCTCCAGTAGATGAGATAACACAACCCCCACCCCATTTGGTCCTGCATCAGTAGCTAAAATTAATGGCAGTGAAGGTGTATAGTGCATTAGGACCTCACCTGATGTCAGCACTTTCTTCGCATAATTAATGCAATCTTGTTCTTTAGACGTCCACTTCCACACCGTATCACCATGAAGCAGTCTGTAAAGTGGAGCAAAGTGCTCCGCTTTATTAGGAAAGAACCTGTCGTAGTAGTTGATAGCTCCCAGATAGACCTCTAATTCTTCTTTGTTTGTAGGCGATGGTGCTTGTCTAACAGCAGTAACCTTCTCACCAGTCGGCTGAACTCCTTGACCAGAGATGTGAAACCCAATGAAGTCCAATGCTGTCACTGCGAATAAGCACTTATCGCTTCTTAGTTTAAACCCAGCCTCTTTCAGCCGTTCCAACACCCTTCTGGCAGTACCCCACAACTCATCGAGGGACTCTGCTGCAATCAGGAGGTCATCCAGGTATGGTATTACTTTCCCACAACCACTAACTAATCCTTCCATTAACCTCTGGAAAATGTTGGGTGCAGCCGACAATCCCGGGCAGAGTCTATTGACTTCAACAAGCCCTCGGTGGGTATTCATGGTAAGCAGTTCCGCTGTCTCTTTGTCTACCGTTACCTGCAAGAAGGCGTTTGCCATGTCTAGCTTGATGTAATATTTAGCTCCTGCTAACTTACTTAAAATTTCTTGGACGGTAGGCAGAGGATATACTTCTTTTTCACAGATCACATTGACTGTGTGGCTGTAATCTCCTACGTATACCTTATGCTACCATCTAATTTTGGTACTACCAGTCCTGGTGTAGCTATCCCTCTTGCTGCAAATCTGACTGGTGTGTAAACCCCCTTCTCAATATATTCATCCAAGTATTTATTAGCTGCCTCTTCAAGTGCTAACGGTACAGTTCTTGCTCGACAAAACTTGAACGTTGCCTTCTCCTTAATGTGAATGTGTACCGGAGGGCCTGTGTATTTCCCTAGACCTGGTGAGAAAACGTCTTCAAATTCTTTTAATTCACCAGGTAAGCACCCCATGGATTTCATGGAATATACTCCACCCAACTCAATACCCAAACTGGAAAACCACAACCTACCCATTAAGGAGGGGCCATTGTTTTTCATGACAAGCAAAGGCAACTCTGCTGTTTTGTCATGGTATGATACCAATACTGTTAGCTGACCTGCCACTGGCAGACACTCGTTAGACCAAGAGTTCAGAATAACTTGGTTTGTGCTTAAGGGTATGTGTGAAAATTGTTGTTTATAGGTTTGCTGTCCGATCAAGGAGTATCCAGACCCTGTGTCAACTTCCATTAAAATCTCTTGCCCCTCAATTTGCACCCGCGTCAACAATGGAGGTGGTGCGCCCCCTCTACTTGCCTTTGTATTGAACTTATACAGATAATTAGCAAAATGGGGCATTTTTGTCAATGTTTCCTCTTCCTCGGGACCCATCTCTTGAACGGTGTGCGCAGTAGCCTGATTGCCAAACCTCCCGTTGCTCTGATCTTGTGGACGCTCTCTCCTTGCCGGTCCTGTTGAAACCCCCTGGTCTCCCTCTGACCTGAATCGTGACCTGCATACCCTGCGGAAGTGATTAAACTTACCGCAAAAATCACACTTCTTGCCCCTTGCTGGGCAAAACTCTTCCCCTGTGTGCCTCATACCACAATTTTCACAGCTTCTAACTTGCAATCTATTTTGTCTATGCACTTCTTCAGATCCAACCTCCGCTCTACTTGTTCTACGTCGGATGTCATCCTCTCTCCTGGGAGTGGCACCTGAAGAATCTGAAGAATTACGCAATGGATTAACTGCAGGTCTGAAATGCTGCCTATAGGCATTTGCTTTAAATACTGCTCCCCGCTCCCCATCCCCTTGTAATTCCTCCATTTTGTCCTCTGCTGCAAGGTAAACTTGTTCTTGCCTTGGAGTCTGCACACTCTCCAACTGGTGCAAAAACATATCAGCTTCCTCTGATACTTTAATCTTTTCCAATGCTACTTCCAGGGTTAAACTAGCTCCCGCCATCAGCAGAGACTTCTTCATTGACGTGTCCTGCAAACCTTTTACGAGCTGCGAAAGAATAGCTTCATCAACCTTGATAAACCCACACCCTGGAGCCAGTTGACGTAACGCTGCAACAAACTCTTTTACCCCCTCGTTTTGTTGTTGCTTTCTAGAACTGAATTTATGTACTGCAATGTATTTATTACCAGTTACACTAAAATGCACATCTAAAATTGTGCATGCTTCTTGCATTGACAACTGTGCTGCTGAATTAGAAGGTTCCAGAGATGTAACCAGATCATAAACCAACTCACCAGTACTACTATAAAAAATTGCTTTCTTTCTATTTTCTTCAGTAATCAGATTGGCGTCAAAATAAAACTGCAGCCTTTCTTTAAATTTGAGCCACTCTTTCTGGGTGGGGCTCGTAAACTGTGGCACCGAGCCGACTGATCCTACCATGATAACCCGTGGCGGAGCTCCCTCATCGTCGTCTCCAGCCATCTTCCAATCCTCTTTGTACCTTAAACCTGACTTTGATTACAGTTAGATGATGCAATTATGCAAATTGGCATCTCGCAAACACCCGTCTTCTGCTTAAAACCACCTCGAGGATCAAGTTTGCGAATTCCCGCCACGTGGCAATTCACGCATCTTGAAACGTCGGTCCGACTTTGCCGAATTTACACACTGGATTCGTCACTCCTCGTCGCCAAATTGTTATGGAGGTGGAAGATGAGTAAGTTAGGATTCAAACAACTTAGAGTACCTGTTAAATATCAATTGTATTGCTCCTCAATTACATAATTACTTCACCTAACCAGGATATAGCGTGCTGCTCGCCAGTGCGTCCCCTACATAGTCCAACAGTTGGGCGCTGCGGCAGCACTGACCAAGGCAATGCCTGAAAGGCCAACCACTCAAAAGTAAACAAAGTATTTATGCCTTGTTGTTAGTATGACTCTACTTTACTTATGGTAAGTAATAATTGGAGGGTATTCTATAGCATCTATATACATGACAATTCACACCCAGGAACACAACATGTCCCATCTGCAAGGGTCATTAGCTACGTTTTTGTATTTATAAGTTTTTAGCACGTCTTTAAAAGGGAAAGGATCATTACTTTAGCAGATTGTTTATGAAAAATAGCAGACGTTGCAAAAGTAGGTTTAGTGAGAAAATAAACAAACTCACAGCCCAACAATACTAACAAAGTGCTAGCAGACGACTTAGTGTTCCTGTCTCAATTTAACATGCTTTCTTATGGTGGAATGCAGCAGCTATAACTTGAGTTAGAATTATTTTTCAGAGCTGAAATTTTTACTGTAGCTTACTGATTCTACAAGCTTTTGTTTTCCTGGATTTCAAGTGATTTTGTTAAAAAATGTTTTTTCATCCAATTGACTTCAGATCCATAGGAAAACAAAAGCTTGTAGGCTCAGTAAGCTACAGTAAAAATTTCAGCTCTGAAAAATAATTCTAACTCAAGTTATAGTTGTTCATTGCCCCATAAGAAAGCATGTTAAATGTAGACAGGAACACTAAGTCGTCTGCTAGCACTTTGTTAGTATTGTTGAGCTGCCAGTTTGTTTTCTGACTTAACCTACTTTTGCAACGTCCTCTAATAGAGGACCAAATAATATAGGATTAAAAGTTTATAACTTTAAATCGGTATAAAGAACCAAAACCACGATTTTAAAGCAAATTTGCTTTTATTTTTATAAATCTATTTTTATTTACCTCTTATCTCTTGTCTTTTCACTTTTTTTTTTTTTTTTTTTTAATATTATTACTTCTTATATATTTTTTTTTTATTAACGCGTTTAAATTCTGTTGATTTTTTTTTTTTTTTTTTTTTTTTGAAGTAGTATAATATGCCATTTCAAAAATGTAAAAGAGCGTGTTGAAAAGTAAATCACTTTACTCCACTGTTAAAACCTCCAATTTGATCACATTTGATATTTACACTAGCTGTCTCTATCTCCTTAATAGATATATCTCCACATCATGGCTTTTTGATTTTAAAATCTAAACTAATTTTTATTGTTTGAGTTTCAAAAAAAAAAAAAAAAAAATCAGTTCGCATTTCTATTTTAAATTCAAATAACTTTGATAAGAAAATAGGTAAGTGGGAATTAATAACTTATTTGCTTGCAAATAAAAACTTTGTACTTCACAATCGATTACGTGTCCTTTTTACCCCACTTATATATCAACTGTACCTAATTTTGAACAAAAATATTAAGTGTTTTAAAAGTTTTTGAAAAGAAAAAAAACGAAATGCCTATATGTCCTATATGCAAGCCAATTTTTTTTAATGAAATATATATATGCTTTTTACAGAGCAAATATAAGCCATTTATATAAATATGATTTATTTAAATTTATTATTTTCCAAGCTATTTATTTTCTTATTATTTCTTTATAGTTTTGATGAATATAAGTGCATTCACATATTCATTTACTTTTGCACCTAAAAAATTATTTCCATTTAACATAAAAAATTATTTAACAATTTGCTGCATGCTAAATTACATCAGGTTATTATTTTTTATTTTATTTTGCCTTACAAGATGTTGCAAAAGTAGATTCAGTGATAAAACAAACAAACTGAGCTTCCAGCAATACTAACAAATTGCTACATTTACTGTCTGTTTATTTAACATATATATATATATATATATATATATATATATATATATATATATATATATATATATATATATATATACAATGTATGTAATATATATATTTACAATGTATAAAAATTATAAAAAGTAAATGGAGAAACTATCAAACTTTTTCGCGCTAAGTTTTGTGTTTCCGCCATCTTGAAGTAGGTGGAGTCAATTTCTATTGGTTAATACTGGCGCGTAAATAGAACAAAATTTAGATCCCAAAAAGTCAATGCAATGTCCCATACCACAGTAGATGATACAGTAGTCCATCTCCTCACAGTAATTAGACAGTAGATTATCTTCTATGCTGAGAATGTCATATCGGTTCCGCGCGCCTCCTGTCTCAAGCGGTTTGAACTATTTTGGGGGGAGCTCTCGTAACAAGTTTTTGCAAACATTTTATACGAAAATCCATGGCTAAAAAAAAAAAATACGGAAGCTTCATAGCTTCATGGAAACTATGAAGCTTCCGTATTTTTTTTTTTTTTTTTTTTTTTTAGCTACGGGTTTTCGTATAAAATGTTCGCAAAAACTTGTTACGAGAGCTCCCCCCACACATAGTTCAAACCGCTTGAGACAGGAGGCGCGCGGAACCGATCTGACATTCTCAGCATAGGAGATAATCTACTGTCTAATTACTGTGCCATCTCCTATAAGGCCGACGCAGCCGTCAGTCGGTCTTTTTGCGACAAGGACCGTTAGAGTGCGCTAGAGTTAGGATTGGTCTAACTTTTTGCGCAAAGCCAATCGGGAGCCAGCGATAGTTGTCGCACGGTTATCGCTCAGGCAGCGATTGACGGCTGCTTCGGCCTATAGCGGGAATGTCAGATCGGTTCCGCGCGCCATTTGCGGTTGTGCAAGTCGCAGGTACTAGACGACCATCATTTGAAGTAACGTTAACGTCTAGTACCTGCGACTTGCACAGTCGCCATTTGGCGCGCGGAACCGATCTGACATAGAGACCCTTTAACAGAGAAGAGACAACCTCATATCTTTAGGCAGACCTGCAATACACCAGGTTAGCAAACATTACAGGAAGGCCTGTGGCATCAGAACCAATCAGATTTGAGAGATTGTTAGGGTAGCCAATCAGAACGCTAGAAAGTTTAGGTACTTTTAGCGGGCCTTTCAAAACAATGTATTGCAGGTTTGCCTAAAACATGAGGTTGTCGCTTCTCTGTTAAGGGTCTCTAATCTGACATTCCCGCTATAGGAGATGGACTACACTGTATCATCTACTGTGGTCCCATGTCTTCCGACTCCCTGTATAAATTTGTAGACAAGCATGATTCAAGCTTTTACACTCTAGCGCCGCGATTGGCAGCCAAAACTACTATATATTACAAATACTGCTTCACAAAGGTTTGAGGTCTTGTCGCCTGAGCGCAAGAATTCCGAGTAATTATCTCTGTTTACGTCATACATTATATCTGACCTTTATAGTCAGCCTTATCAATCCTTATCATATATATACATATATATATATATATATATATATATATATATATATATATATATATATATATATATATATATATATATATATATATATATATATTATATTTATTATTACAAGCTTTTAGTTTATTGATGCATAAAAAGTTTATTTTACGTTGAGCCTTATATTATATGTTATTATTAATGTGTAAATATCCTGACGGCTATGCAAATAAGTTGACACATATGCTCTACTGGTTGCCTATATTATGACATTGCAGGGGCTAACATGAGAACGTTACGTAATTAATCGAAGTGAACTTTGAAAACACATCTTTGACGTAGCAATGAAGTTATTATTATTTTTTTTGCCATATATTGTTTTATCGTAATAAAAATATTCATCATCTGATTTTGACGAACTTTTTTTTGTAAACGCTACGATTAGAAAACGTGTACAGCGATTCACAGTTATAGATTCTCTTCCCTTAAAATTTTTACCAAAATAAATATATTTTTGATACCTTGTTTGTTTATTTGTTGCCATATTGTGTTATCATGCTACATCCGCATTATCCTCATCAATCGCCAATCTCCTCATCTCAATCATTTTTATTAAATTACACATTGTTGGGTTTTTAGCATGTAGTGTACTTGTGGTGGTATAGAATTTATTTTCAAGCTGATTTAAAACTAAAATAAAATATAAAAATATCGTGGCTATAGTTTTTAACATTTTTTTTTCTACATATAGTGATCGTAAAAAAATAATGATAATATAACAAAATATATACATGCTACTTTGAGTAGATGTATATATACAACAGACGAGAAGATTCCAGAGCCATTTCGTAACTAACGAACCAATTGTTAAGTCGCCAACCTATTCCGAATGATCCACCTTCGTGTACAGGAAGCCTCGACGTTATGCAAAGACTATTATAGCCTGCGACCATAAGAAGATAACTGATTTACATGGACCATATATTGGGGAAATGAAGACAGGAAACCAAATTTACGATCCCTACAGCTTCACCCGGCTTCTCGAGGCATCCGTAGTCCCTTGCCTCTATGATTTTCATTCTTCAGCACAAAGTATGCCGTGAATACACGCATACCTGGCAAGATTGTGAAGCCTTAGCAAATGGCAGCCTTTCACACCCAGGAACACAACATGTCCCATCCGCAAGGGTCATTAGTTAAGCTTTGGTAATTAGGTTTTTATTAGCTCTAATCGGTAAGTGCAAGGGTCATTTTACCGTATACCTAAAAAATTGAGACTATATTTGATTTTTCTCACATGTTTAATATACCAAATTAAAGTCTAAATTTTGTTTTGATTTTGTTTTTAATTTAAATGTAGAAAGCGGTTTGTGAAAACAAAGAAAAAAAAAGATAAAAAAAAAAAGGATTTCCAAACAAAGACTACTAATTTTTTTTTTTTGAAGTAGTTCAACTAATTCGCTTAAATTGCTATTTTTTGAGCTATTAAAAATATTTCATGACATCCATCAGGTGCAATATAGCACGCTATTTGCTGGCGTCTGCGTAAAATTGTTAAAATTAAATTGAACTGGCTACTGAAGCTGCTAGCATCAATCAATACTGAATTTATAATCCATGTCCCAAAGAGTTACATGATGATAATTTGATATGTTATAATATGTTTGATAATTATGTAAATTGACTACAATTTTTTTTAATTTTGTACATAGCACATCTCTTATTATTAGAGCTATAAATTTAAATTGGTTCGAGCCCACGCCTGGGCCAAAATCTTTGAGTGCTGATTGTTTTTTTGAAAATGTTTAACCAAGGTTTTGAGCTATATTAAAGCTCAAAAACGAGCTATTGCAAATTAAGCTCTTTGAATGACTCGTAAAAATAAAAAGAAAAAAGCTTTAAAAAAAATGACGTGAAGAACAATTTTTGAAGAGCGATAAAGAAAAAAGATGTAATTTTTGTTAAATATGACGTTAGACATGTCGTGTGGTCCACCAACGTTGGCTATATGGCACTGCAACATCTTGATGTTCTCAAACAACGCGTGTGCCGCTTCACCTGCCATCTCGTTACGTGTGCAACACATGAAAAAAAATCGTGTTTTGAACAGAGGGTTCCAAGTGTTTTAGAATACATTTGGAATGCATTTCATTAGGGTTCCGATGTTTTCCACTATGATCGCCTCTTTAAAAAATGAAAAAAAGGAATGCATTCCGAATGCATTCCAAAAAAATCATCAAAATCATACTTTTTATAATTAAAATATTACGTCATATTGATCTAATTAATGTAATTTATTTAGTGCAATCAATATATATTTTCACAAATTTACGTGGCATACAATTCTTATAAACTGTATTGTTGACAGCAAAAAAATATATATATATAATTATAAAAAAAAAAAGATCCGTTACATATTGCAAAATAATTTCATATATTTAATTTCAATGTATATACAAATATTTAATGATATATGCGTGTATAGGCCTATGCATATTTATGCAATTCGCAGTTTTACTTACTCATCTATATGCAAGTTGATTTTTTTTCTTAAATATATTTATTATATAGTTTAATATGGGATTTTAATATCCGTAGATTTTACAGTTTATAACGTTGAAATATTATAGTATATATACATATAATTCAGTTCAGTAAAATTAATAATAATTGTAGTATAATAATATACTACAAAAAGTAAAAATTGTTCTCGTATATAGAATATAGCTCATTTAAATAACTTATTTAGATTAAAAATTAACCACGGTCTAATTAATATTTTATTATTTAGTAATGAAAAGCATTAATTTAAGACTTTAAAATATTAAGTAGTAAAAAAATGTAAAATATGTGTACTTAAATAGTTTAAATGTTATGTGTTTTTCATTATGATTTGAAATTTTGTAATATAGAATTATGCCTGTAATTTGTAGTTTAATAAATTTTTTAGTTCCAAAACCAATATTTCAGCAAGTAAAATGTAGAAATTTTAGAATTTGACAATTTTAAAGCATCGAAAATGTAGAGGAAATAATGAGCATTAATTAAGTACTTATAACATAATTAATTAATTTCAATATTTATTTAGATAAATGGATTTTAGAAACTGCTAATCAAGTCCGTTAGGCGACTTGCATGTTGTAGCTTTATATAGCTCGACCAAACTCTTAACTTTAACACAAGAGAGTGCAGCAGCAGCCCATTGCCAGGAGACCGTGAGACTTCAAGAAAAAAAATCTTACTTTATTGCCCCTCTTGCTATTGTATTTATTTATTTTTTTTATCATTTTTATTATTGTTCCAAGTGGATGCCAAATGAGATTTGGCACCCACTTGGAATGCACATGGAACCCAGTTGGAACATAGTCATTCAATATATGATCCTTTAGCATTCTAAGTGGGTTCCAACTATGATCCGTGGAACCCTGTTGGAACACGATTTTTTTTTCATGGGTGGGAATTGAATATGAATTTAAGATTTGTAAATTAATATATACTGAACTACTATCATCTTTATAATGGTGTAAATAAAATGCAAATAAAACTCAGTGTGAAAAGAAAAACTCCACCAGGCTTTGAACCGTGGGCCTTTGAAACTAGTTCTATGAATAAATGTATAAGTATAAGTACTATATGAGATAGTGACAATGAGACGGCCTCCACATCTTAAGGCATAGACAACATGAAAACATTTGCATTTTACATCACAAAACACTTCATAGGATTTATATAAATAACTTTAGTTTGTCTCAAAACCCAACTGTAGCGCAGTAGCAGTGATCAGAAAGTTTAGATTTATGCAACCTGCACAACATTTTCATACTAATTAATGATGTCATAAACAGGAATATTCACGCCAATTGCATACTTTACATTTTTCTTCAAACTCTTTTGTTGGGCTGCATTATATTAACATTCTGGTAAAAAATATCATCAGTTTTGTAGCTCCCATATTGTGTTTGGAACATGTTGTTTCAATGTTTTCTATGCCTTTAATAGCTTAATGGATATAGAGCAGTGAAGCGCATACCCAAAGGCCCAGGGTTCAAAAGCCTGGTGGAGTCTTCTTTTCACACTGAGGTAATTTATTTGCATTATATTTACAATGCTATTAAGATATATATATATATATATATATATATTTATATATATATATATATATATATATATATATATATATATATATATAAATATATATATATATATATATATATATATATATATATATATATATATATATATATATATATATATAAATATATATATATATATATATATATATATATATATATTTATATATATATTATATTTTTTATTACAAGCTTTAGTTTATTGATGCATAAAAAGTTTATTTTACGTTGAGCCTTATATAATGTTATTATTAATGTCTAAATATCCTGACAGCTATGCAAATAAGTTGACACATATGCTCTACTGGTTGCCTATATTATGACATTGCAGGGGCTAACATGAGAACGTTACGTAATTAATCGAAGTGAACTTTGAAAACACATCTTTGACGTAGCAATGAAGTTATTATTATTATTTTTGCCCTATATTGTTTTATCGTAATAAAAATATTCATCATCTGATTTTGACGAACTTTTTTTTGTAAACGCTACGATTAGAAAACGTGTACAGCGATTCACAGTTATAGATTCTCTTCCCTTAAAATTTTTACCAAAATAAACATATTTTTGATACCTTGATTGTTTATTTGTTGCCATATTGTGTTATCATGCTACATCCGCATTATCCTCATCAATCATTCTCCTCATTTCAATCACTTTTTTAAAATCACACATTGTTGGGTGTTTAGCATTAAGTGTGTGGTGGTATAGAAATTATTTTCAAGCTGATTTAAAACTAAAATAAAATAAAATAATATCGTGGCTAGTTTTTAATTTTTTTTCTACATATAGTGATCGTAAAAAAAATAGTGATAATATAATAAAATATACACATGCTACTTTGAGTAGATGTATATATACAACAGACGAGAAGATTCCAGAGCCATTTCGTAACTAACGAACCAATTGTTAAGTTGCCAACCTATTCCGAATGATCCACCTTCGTGTACAGGAAGCCTCGACGCTATGCAAAGACTATTATAGCCTGCGACCATAAGAAGGTAACTGATTTACATGGACCATATATTGGGGAAATGAAGACAGGAAACCAAATTTACGATCCCTACAGCTTCACCCGGCTTCTCGAGGCATCCGTAGTCCCTTGCCTCTATGATTTTCATTCTTCAGCACAAAGTATGCCGTGAATACACGCATACCTGGCAAGATTGTGAAACCTTAGCAAATGGCAGCCTTTCACACCCAGGAACACAACATGTCCCATCTGCAAGGGTCATTAGTTAAGCTTTGGTAATTAAGTTTTTATTATAGCTCTAATCGGTAAGGGCAAGGGTCATTTTACCGTAAAAAATTAAGACTACATTTGATTTTTCTCACATGTTTAATATACCAAATTAAAGTCTAAATTTTGTGTTGATTTTGTTTTTAATTTAAATGTACAAAGCGGTTTGCGAAAACAAATAAAAAAAATAAAAAAAAGAGAAGAATTTCCAAACAAAGATTACTTTTTTTTCTGAAGTAGTTCAACTAATGGACCACTTGCAATAAAATGTTTTTAATTGTTGCAGCAAGAAAGTGAAAACGACTTTTACATAAGAAATGCGTTAAGAATTATTCAAATTATTTTAAAAAGTTCAAGACACAGAGAGAGCGGCCAATTGGCAAGAGCTCGAGCTTTGAAGTCTTTGGAGTCTTTGCAGGTAAACTAATTGATGATTCTATGGATTCTTTTATTGATTTGTATACAAGTTAGCAGCTTCAGTAGCCAGTTCAATGTAATCAGTTCGTCACCAGGATTACATTGTACTGGCTACTGAAGCTGCTAACATCAATCAATATATTGATTTGTATACACGTTAGCAGCTTCAGTAGCCAGTTCAATGTACTCCTGGTGACGAGCTGATTACATTGTACTGGCTACTTAAGCTGCTAACATCAGTGTATGCTTTAAGTGCACTTCACTCGTAAGTTATATAAGCCCCAATGTAAGACTAATGTTATTAAATATTTCAGTTTCACCAACATATGGAGACAACACAGACCATCTCTGTACCTGACACACAGGACACCAACGTCCCAGAGGTGATGTCACGTAGCATGCAGGTACGTCATACTTATATTGTGTCGCTGCTGTATTGAAGTTGTTTGTATCAATCAATATTGATTTGTATACATGTTAGCAGCTTCAGTACCATTGCAATGTCATCAGCTCATCAGCAGGATTACATTGAACTGGCTACTGAAAGTTATAATAGAAAACAGAAATACAAGACTATACAATTTTTTTTTTTTTTTTTTTTTTTAAGTTTAATGTGCATACTAGACACAATCAGTCACTGATGCTATGTTTGATGTATGTTGACAGAGGTCTACAAGGTCAAGGGTCACATCAAGCCAGCCTCAACAAGGTGAAGAAGAGACTGTGGCCGCACAACCAGGTGATGAAGTAGAGACTGTGGCAACTCAACCAGGTGATGAAGAAGAGACTGTGGGTACTCAACCAGGTGATGAAGTAGAGACTGTGGGTACTCAACCAGGTGATGAAGTAGAGCCTGTGGCTACTCAACCAGGTGATGAAGTAGAGCCTGTGGCTACTCAACCAGGTGATGAAGTAGAGCCTGTGGCTACTCAACCAGGTGATGAAGTAGAAACTGTGGCTACTCAACCAGGTGATGAAGTAGGGACTGTGGCAACTCAACCAGGTGATGAAGTAGAGCCTGTGGCTACTCAACCAGGTGATGAAGTAGAGCCTGTGACTACACAACCAGGTGATGAAGTAGAGCCTGTGACTACACAACCAGGTGATGAAGTAGAGACTGTGGCTACACAACCAGGTGATGAAGTAGAAACTGTGGCTACTCAACCAGGTGATGAAGTAGGGACTGTGGCTACTCAACCAGGTGATGAAGTAGAAACTGTGGCTACTCAACCAGGTGATGAAGTAGAGCCTGTGGCTACTCAACCAGGTGATGAAGTAGAAACTGTGGCTACTCAACCAGGTGATGAAGTAGGGACTGTGGCTACTCAACCAGGTGATGAAGTAGGGACTGTGGCTACTCAACCAGGTGATGAAGTAGAGACTGTGGCTACTCAACCAGGTGATGAAGTAGAAACTGTGGGTACTCAACCAGGTGATGAAGTAGAGACTGTGGATACTCAACCAGGTGATGAAGTAGAGACTGTGACTACTCAACCAGGTGATGAAGTAGAGACTGTGGGTACTAAACCATGTGATGAAGTAGAGACTGTGGGTACACAACCAGGTGATGAAGTAGAGCCTGTGGCAACTCAACCAGGTGATGAAGTAGAGCCTGTGACTACACAACCAGGTGATGAAGTAGAGACTGTGGCTACTCAACCAGGTGATGAAGTAGAGACTGTGGCTACTCAACCAGGTGATGACGACATCCAGGTCGAACCAGGTGAAGACGAGACTCAAGCTACCCTGGACATCAGTGTGGCGTCAACTGCTACCTCACCTCAACCTGAGGATCAGCCTGGAAACCATTTTGTACCATGGTATGTCTCTCTCTCTCTCTCCTTGATTGATTGATAGATTGATTGATTGATTGATTGATTGATTGATTGATTGATTGATTGATTGATTGATTGATTGACATTACATCACTGTTTTGATCAGTCAGTTGTTGACACTACCATGTTTTGATTACAGTTGCGGCACCCTGGCCACCATGCTGACTGCCGTACAGCTAAAAGACGTACTTGTGGTGCTCAGATACCTAACCACTCACGTTAAGAAAAAAATTGAGTGTTCTGTGTGCTCCTGTGTTCTACCTAGCTGGCTCTTGTTTGTGCACCTCTTGTGGGCTCACCAAGTAGATCAAGTTGTCACCATCCTCAAAAACTTCAAAGCCTAAAACTGATCTACTTTTATTATATTCTATATTTATGCAATGATTTCATGTTCAAATATTTAATGTATTTCTTATATTTAAATTTCTATTTTATTCTACTTTTTTTGTTGTGTTTTTTCTAGAAAAACTCAACTAAAAATGTATTAATTCACACAACAAAATTTTGTGATGTAAAAACACACTGTGTGTGTGTGTATATATATATATAATATATAGTCCTATATACTATATATATATATATATATACCTAAACGATATATAGTAATGAGAATGAGGTTCCACTGACAGGGATGGCAAATGGCACAGAAAAATTTCTAACACATATGACAAAATAATTTGTATTGCATGCAATAAAAAAAAATATATATTATGTACGTACACTCGTCCCAAATTAATCTAACAGATTGTGTTAACTTTTCCCCATGTATCAAGATACTACATACAAGTTAAGGACATGCTCAGCCAATTTGGGCCGCCTCATAATTTAAAATTGGCCATCAGCACCCGAGTTGAAGGTCATGTGATCAAAATAGCCCAATCACAACTACAACGCTAATATTAACATGGAATCTGTTGCTGTAGTATCTTGCATGTATATAAGCCATTTGGAGAGGTTGATATGCTTTAGACAGATTTATTCAAGACCTATGTACTCATGTTGCTTCATACCTTAGTACCTTTCTATCTGCAGAGCAACATGAGCAACTAGTATACTGTACACTTCTTTGTGTTCTTGTGAATAGAAATTGTTCTGTCTACGTCTGTAAATATAAGATCGTCACATTACCTATATTTACTCATAATGTTTTAATATCAAATCTTTTTATTATCACATAGTAGTTGTTGATTTTCCATTAATATTTATTAAATATGTATTTGTATTCAATTCTTAGCAGCTTTAGTAGCCAGTGACAAGCAGATTACATTTTGAACTAGCTACTGAAGCTACTAACATTAATCAATATTGATTTGTATACAAGTTAGCAGCTTCAGTAGCCAGTTCAATGTAATCCTGGTGACGAGCTGATTACATTGAACTGGCTATACTGAAGCTGCTAACATCAATCAATTTTGATTTGTATACAAGTTAGCAGCTTCAGTAGCCAGTGCAATGTAATCCTGGTGACGAGCTGATTACATTGAACTAGCTACTGAAGCTGCTAACATCAATCAATATTAATTTGTATACAAGTTAGCAGCTTCAGTAGCCAGTTCAATGTAATCCTGGTGATGTCGAGCTGATTACATTGAACTGGGTACTGAAGCTACTAACATCAATCAATATTGATTTGTATACAAGTTAGCAGCTTCAGTAGCCAGTTCAATGTAATCCTGGTGATGTCGAGCTGATTACATTGAACTGGGTACTGAAGCTACTAACATCAATCAATATTGATTTGTATACAAGTTAGCAGCTTCAGTAGCCAGTTCAATGTAATCCTGGTGATGTCGAGCTGATTACATTGAACTGGGTACTGAAGCTGCTAACATCAATCAATATTGATTTTATTATAGTATATGTCCCAAAGAGTTACATGATGTTATAATGATTACCAATGTTAATTAATGCTATCAGACTAGTGCATGACATTATATAAAGTTTTAATGTTTAAAAAATAATACTTATAATTCTTGATGTATGTTACATTTTTTATGGACAATTCTATTTATTTATGAAAAACTCATGGCTTTCATTTATTTTATTTTTTGTACATAAGCTCAGCTCTTATTAGCAGAGCTGTAAATTTTAATTAGTTCAAGCCCCGCCCGGGCCAAAATCTTCAAGAACTTTAAAAAAAAAACAGTTTCGAGATTTTAGCTCAAAAAGCCAGCTATATTGCGAGTTGAGCTCGTGAATGACTAGTGAAAAACAAGAACAGCGTTTGAAAATAAAACGAGCTAAATTTTTGCCCTATATTTTGGCCCGGGCGGGTGCTCAATGTGCTCATACCGGATTAAATTTACATGTCTAAAAAAAATACACATGCTACTTTGGGCACATGTATATGTATAACAGATACGACGGTTCAGGAGCCAATCCATAACAAACGGAGCCTGTGTTAAGTCGCCAACCTATTCCTAATGATCCACCTTAATGTGCAGGAAGTCTCGCTATGCAAAGACTATTATAGCCTGACCATAAGAAGGTAACTGATTTACATGAACCATATTGAGAAATGAAGACAGGAAACCAAATATACGATCCCTACAGCTTCACCCGACTTCTAGAGGCATCCGGAGCCTATTGCCTACTACAGTTTTCATTCTACAGCACGAAGTATGCCATGCACAGCACACATACTTGGCAAGAATGTGAAGTCTTAGTTGTTGGCTGCCATTCACACCCAGGAACACAACATGTCCCATCTGCAAGGGTCATTAGCTACGTTTTTGTATTTAAGTTTTTAGCACGTCTTTAAAAGGGAAAGGATCATTACTTTAGCAGATTGTTTATGAAAAATAGAGGACTTGCAAAAGTAGGTTTAGTGAGAAAATAAACAAACTCACAGCCCAACAATACTAACAAAGTGCTAGCAGACGACTTAGTGTTCCTGTCTCAATTTAACATGCTTTCTTATGGTGGAATGCAGCAGCTATAACTTGAGTTAGAATTATTTTTCAGAGCTGAAATTTTTACTGTAGCTTACTGATTCTACAAGCTTTTGTTTTCCTGGATTTCAAGTGATTTTGTTAAAAAATGTTTTTTCATCCAATTGACTTCAGATCCATAGGAAAACAAAAGCTTGTAGGCTCAGTAAGCTACAGTAAAAATTTCAGCTCTGAAAAATAATTCTAACTCAAGTTATAGTTGTTCATTGCCCCATAAGAAAGCATGTTAAATGTAGACAGGAACACTAAGTCGTCTGCTAGCACTTTGTTAGTATTGTTGAGCTGCCAGTTTGTTTTCTGACTTAACCTACTTTTGCAACGTCCTCTAATAGAGGACTAAATAATATAGGATTAAAAGTTTATAACTTTAAATCGGTATAAAGAACCAAAACCACGATTTTAAAGCAAATTTGCTTTTATTTTTATAAATCTATTTTTATTTACCTCTTATCTCTTGTCTTTTCACTTTTTTTTTTTTTTTAATATTATTACTTCTTATATATTTTTTTTTTATTAACGCGTTTAAATTCTGTTGATTTTTTTTTTTTTTTTTTTTTTTTTGAAGTAGTATAATATGCCATTTCAAAAATGTAAAAGAGCGTGTTGAAAAGTAAATCACTTTACTCCACTGTTAAAACCTCCAATTTGATCACATATTTACACTCGCTGTCTCTATCTCCTTAAAATGAGTATTTTGAGAAAAATGCTTATGAATTTCAATATCTCCACATCATGGCTTTTTGATTTTAAAATCTAAACTAATTTTTATTGTTTGAGTTTCAAAAAAAAAAAAAAAAAAAAAAATCAGTTCACATTTCTATTAAATTCAAATAACTTTGATAAGAAAATAGGTAAGTGGAAATTAATAACTTTGCTTGCAAATAAAAACTTTGTACTTCACAATCGAGTACGTGTCCTTTTTACCCCACTTCTATATCAACTGTACCTAATTTTGAACAAATATATAAAGTATTTTAAAAGTTTTTGAAAAGAAAAAAACGAAATGCCTATATGTCCTATATGCAAGCCAAATTTTTTTTAATGAAACATATATAAATGCTTTTTACAGAGCAAATATAAACCATTTATATAAATATGATTTATTTAAATTTATTATTTTCCAAGCTATTTATTTTCTTATTATTTCTTAGTTTTGATGAATATAAGTGCATTCACATATTCATTTACTTTTGCACCTAAAAAATTATTTCCATTTAAAATTAAATTATTTAACAATTTGCTGTTTGCTGCATGCTAAATTACATCAGGTTAATATTTTATTTTGCCTTACAAGATGTTGCAAAAGTATATTCAGTGATAAAACAAACAAACTGCGGAGCTTCAGCAATACTAACAAATTGCTATATTTACTGTCTGTATATTTAACACACACACACACACACACATATATATATATATATATATATATATATATATATATATATATATATATATATATAAATATATATATATATATATATATATATATATATGTATATATATATATATATATATATATATATATATATATATATATATACACACACAATGTATGTAACATGTATATATTTACAAGATAATATTATAAAAATTATAAAAAGTAAATGGAGAAACTATCAAACTTTTACGCGCTAAGTTTTAAGTTTCCGCCATCTTGAAGTAGGTGGAGTCAATTTCTATTGGTTAATACTGGCGCGTAAATAGAACAAAATTTAGATCCCAAAAAGTCAATGCAATGTCCCGGACTACTGTATCATCTACTGTGGTCCCACAGTAGATGGTACAGTAGTCCATCTCCTATAGCGGGAATATCAGATCGAATGCGCGCCATAATTCCGACTGGGTGAAGGTGGCAGAACTAGAAGCCGTAATTTGAAGTAATGTTACGTGTAGTTCTGACAACTTCACCCAGTCGGAATTATGGCGCGCATTCGATCTGACATTCCCGCTTTAGGAGATGGACTACTGTATAATTTACTGTGCTGTGGTCCCATACATGTCTTCCGACTCCCTGTATAAATTTGTAGACAAGCATGATTAAAGCTTTTACACTCTAGCGCCGCGATTGTCAGCCAAAACTACTATATTACAAATACTGCTTCACAAAGGTTTCAGGTCTTGTTGTCACCTGAGCGCAAGAATTCCGAGTAATTATCTCTGTTTACGTCATACATTATATCTGACCTTTAGTCAGCCTTATCAATCCTTATCATATAATAGTTCAAATTGCCCCCATGAGTATCGCAAGTGTTCCCTAGAGATGGAAATTTAAAACAGCGTGTCTAAAAATCAGCCAAAAGTCGGAAGACATATAAGGGACATTGAAATAAATGCATCTCCCAGAATGTACCGTACCACATTCTCCTCATCTCAATCATTTTTATTAAATCACACATTGTTGGGTTTATAGCATGTATAGTGTGTGGTGGTATAGAATTTATTTTCAAGCTGATTTAAAACTAAAATAACATAAAAATATAAAAATATCGTAGCTATAGTTTTTAATTTTTTTTTTTTTTACATAGTATGATATCGTAAAAAAATAATGATAATATAATAAAATATATACATGCTACTTTGAGTAGATGTATATATACAACAGACGAGAAGATTCCAGAGCCATTTCGTAACTAACGAACCAATTGTTAAGTCGCCAACCTATTCCGAATGATCCACCTTCGTGTACAGGAAGCCTCGACGTTATGCAAAGACTATTATAGCCTGCGACCATAAGAAGGTAACTGATTTACATGGACCATATATTGGGGAAATGAAGACAGGAAACCAAATTTACGATCCCTACAGCTTCACCCGGCTTCTCGAGGCATCCGTAGTCCCTTGCCTCTATGATTTTCATTCTTCAGCACAAAGTATGCCGTGAATACACGCATACCTGGCAAGATTGTGAAGCCTTAGCAAATGGCAGCCTTTCACACCCAGGAACACAACATGTCCCATCCGCAAGGGTCATTAGTTAGGCTTTTGTAATTAAGTTTTTATTATAGCTCTAATCGGTAAGGGCAAGGGTCATTTTACCGTAAAAAATTAAGACTGCATTTGATTTTTCTCACATGTTTAATATACCAAATTAAAGTCTAAATTTTGTGTTGATTTTTGTTTTTAATTTAAATGTACAAAGCGGTTTGCGAAAACAAATAAAAAAAATAAAAAAAAGAGAAGAATTTCCAAACAAAGATTACTTTTTTTTCTGAAGTAGTTCAACTAATGGACCACTTGCAATAAAATGTTTTTAATTGTTGCAGCAAGTAAGTGAAAACGATTTTTACATAATAAATGCGTTAAGATTTATTCAAAATATTTTAAAAAGTTCGTTCATTGCAAGTGGTCAATTCGCTTAAATTGCTATTTTTTGAGCTATTAAAAAAGGTTTTATTATGACATTAATCAGGTGCAATATAGCATGCTATTTGCTGGCATCGGCGTAAAATTATTAAAATTACATTGAACTGGCTACTGAAGCTGCTAGCATCAATCAATATATTGATTTGTATACACGTTAGCAGCTTCAGTAGCCAGTTCAATGTACTCCTGCGGTGACGAGCTGATTACATTGAACTGGCTACTGAAGCTGCTAGCATCAATCAATATATTGATTTGTATACACGTTAGCAGCTTCAGTAGCCAGTTCAATGTACTCCTGGTGACGAGCTGATTACATTGAACTGGCTACTGAAGCTGCTAACATCAGTGTATGCTTTAAGTGCACTTCACTTGTAAGTTATATAAGCCCCAATGTAAGACTAATGTTATTAAATATTGCAGTTTCACCAACATATGGAGACAACACAGACCATCTCTGTACCTGACACACAGGACACCAACGTCCCAGAGGTGATGTCACGTAGCATGCAGGTACGTCATACTTATTGTGTCGCTGCTGTATTGAAGTTGTTTGTATCGATCAATATTGATTTGTATACATGTTAGCATCTTCAGTAGCCATAGTGCAATGTAATCAGCTCACCACCAGGATTACATTGAACTGGCTACTGAAAGCTACAATATAAAAAACAGCAATACAAGACTATAACTTTTTTTTTAAGGTTAATGTGTAACATAGTGACCCGAACCTTAACTATTTTAGCATATAATATGTAGTATGTAAGCCGACTGCCGGCGCCACGCCCTCCTTGATTTTAAAGTCTAGCGCGCCCGCTTATCACAGACAAAAAAATAAGACTATCGTAGCGCTCATTTAGCCTTCAAGATATATAGAACAAGAGAAATTATTTATTGTATAATTCGTAAGATGTAATGAAGAAAATTATGCAAATAAAGTGCGTAGGCAAAGGCAGAAGGTAGGAAAATATTATATTTTACTAGTTTTAGATCCATTTTATCGACTCATGCTATTGTCAAAGCAATTATATAGTATTCTTATTCAATAAAGATGTGTTAAAATTAGATGAAAATAATTGCTTCGACAATATATGAATCTTACGTGCGAACTTCTTTTGCACGCAGCTTATGAATAATTATGATTTAAGCAAAATATGAATAATATAACATAAGCGCGGATCAATTTTGCGGGATAATAACAATTTATTCAATAATCATATAAACGGGTGGTAGTTTTTTCAATCATAAAAATAAGTATTTTTTTTTATATAATTTTTGGGACGAAAGGGTTTACATAATATCCCGTCAGACGTCGCCGCAAGCAACAAATGCAGCGCTTGCGCACAACCCCGAGGCGATGTAACAAAAAGGATCAACAACGACGGAGAAGTTGCAGTCAGTCCAGGTTATTCGAACATGAAGCTTCTCTCTTGAGTTGTGACATACGAATAACTTGGGTTGAGTGCCTTTTTGGGACTTAGAGTCTTAAGCAATATTATTACTTGCGACTTGAAAGTTATATTGGAGGTTACGCTGCGGACGGACGAGAAGACATTACGTCTCACGAAAGTACGCAGCATAGGAAATCTCGTAGACGGACGCAGAGCAATCTATGAAAGTTAGCGAGATTTAGGGAGTAAAATCATCAGTTATTGGGGGTCACGCTGCAGACGGACGAGAAGACATTGCGTCTCACGAAAGTACGCAGCATAGAACATCTCGTAAACGGACGCAGAGAAATCTATGAAAGTTAGCGAGATTTAGGGAAAAATAATCAGAGACTTGCTAATCTCACGTGGGTTATTTGCCATTTAGCCGTGCTATTTCCGTTTTTATATAGCAAATTCAATATATTCAGATTAAAATAACAGGTAATTTTGTCATCCAATTAGAGTTTGCGAAATTGATCGCGCTTACCATAATTTAAGTTCGTTTTATAATTGCCATTTTAAACTTTGCTTTTGTTTTAATTCAAAGGAGAGAGAATAATTAGCGATTAAAGTACTTAAACGGATTGTAATTGTTCAAATATATAATATAAAAAATAATAAACTATTTTTTTCGGCAATAAAATAATAAATTATTATTTTATTTCATCATTAAAAACTTCCCTAGACTAACATTGAACCCAGAGGTTTATATTATATAGCTTGAGTCAGAGACCGGGTGGACATTAGACGTCTCCCCGCACCATAAGTTATATAGGCATTTAGCTATATAGCAGCAAAGGTAAAGCTCAGGCTAGGTGTACTCGTCATGAATAGGTCCAGCTTTGATTGTTATATCATTCATAGGTAAAATTTCATACAGGCCAGTATAAGAAAGCTGATAAATAAAGTCAGGGCTTATTGCGGCGTGTTACAAGTGTGGGCAGCTGTCCGGGATTAAATCAGCTTTCAATCACATTGCGATTTGTGAAAACCGCATAATTTTAGCTGTTTTAATTACGCGCAAAAATTCGATTTTTATTTTTCTCCTCCTCTCTCTCGAGTAGTAGAGAATAGAGAGTGTTGGGCAATAGGTAATGCAGTTAACACAATAGTTTATTTTGCATATTAGTTATTTCGTTGAATTAAAACCGTGTTACATTTAATATATTGCAATTAACAAAATATCGCGATTTTTATAAAGGCGCTTTTCGTTTTATTTGCGCTTACGCAATTTTGTAAAAAATATATAATAGCAAATTTTGCTGATTTTTACATTGGACAGACAAAATTACCAAAATGACCATTATAAACATGCGCGAATTGTTGCGCGAATATTTTTCGCGAAATGTCGCAACTTTTAAAAGGGCGTAAAAATGGCTTGTACTGGCAAATTACCTCCTGAGGATGTGTTTATGTTCCCTCAACGACGGGGAGTACGTCAAAGAAGCCCCATCTTTGATCATGACATTGGTCACTGGGCTCCAGCTCATTACCCGGCTCACACACCAGTAGAGTCGACCAGATTGACCCAATGGAACGAACGCTTAACTGCATACATCAACAATCGTACAAAACTGAACCATAGTGCTGATAGGGTCATGACAGGTGCTACACACCGTAGCGACCAAGTTAGAAACACCACTGACCACAACACCAACACCCGTTCAGCGGTATCAAGATCACAGGGGCAGACCACCCAGAGAGGCAACAGAACAACACAGCTATTGTTTTGAGACAATAAATGCTCTGTTGATAGAACTTACCACGCTATTGACTAAACTGGTATATACCCTTGAACCTGACACTGAAGATCAAGCACAATATAACACAATTCATCATTCACAAGAGCAGGTGAGGACCAACCATGAAGTCGATACGAAGACCCCAGAGACAGACAACACAGAGTATCAAGAACCACCTGAGACACTGGGACAACAAACACAAGGGCGACAAGATACGTCTGAGCGATTCAGTACTACAGCAGTAGCCAATAAAACTGATCGCACTTACCCTACCTTAGGGAGTGGGGAAGAGTTGCTCTGGGAAGAAATGCGCCAACTTAGACAAGAACAAGACGAAACCCTCTGTCAGTACATTATGGTCATTGACGAATTCTTTAACATAGCAAACCCGCAAGCGTTAGATCACGTGCGTGTAGATTATATAAAAGACAAGGCGTTACCTGAATATCAGCCGTACGCTGTCAAAATTGATGACAGAATAAGACGAATGAAAAGACCTCTACAGCATACATCGGTAGAGCAAAGTGTAGAACCAGCACTTGCATTCAATCCATCTGCCCAAACGAAACCCAGAGTTCGTTTGCAAGCAGTAGAGGGATGCAGAGAGACAGGTTGTAGTTCTTCCTATTTTACCTCAATAGGTAATAAAGAAACAAAGGAAGGTCAAGACCAAGATACAATAGTATCTAACAAAAAAGTACCCATCATTATGCCGAGAGAACAATACGAGCATAATTTTAAAAAGCAACCTCTAGATTACAACAGTGAGAGGTATAACAATTGCAAAACGTGGTCACTTAGTTATGAGTACAGAGAGCCAATCCACGGTCATAAACCAAGCAACGAGTTGCGGCACAAACGAAGCCAATCATATGACAGCGAGAGGCGCTGGAGACATGATGACTCACACTGTAGGCACAACTCACGTAACGCACAAAATGAACCATCACAAACTAACAAAGCAAGGGACATTTCCGCCAAAAGGCCAGAGAGTCTTAAGCAATTAGACGATCCAAAAAACGTGATTGCGAATCCCTCTCGCAACTAGAAGAGGGGGATTCGAAACTAAAACCTAACGACGAAGATATAAAACCTAAAGAATGTGATGACAGGACGGCAACACTGTATGACATGGGGATAACCCAACGGTCACAAATTAGCCACCAGTTTACTGACATTGCGGATAAAGGGATGCCACCATATGAACCTTGCTTGAAAATAAAAATTGCTGATGAGACATATGACGCCTTATTAGACAGCGGATCACCAAAAAGCATTATATCTGCGGAACTCGTTACCTTACTGGAAAATAAAGGAATCAATATACATGAGGCGAACAAAACTATTAAACTGCCCGAGTATAACTCTACCACCACAGGTGCTATAAACTGCCCAATTTCGTGGAGTAGCAGCAACGAAGATCAGCTGTTCCAGGTGCTCACAAATATTGACGTCACAAACTTCATAAATGACGTCGAAGCCAAGACACTTTTGTTTGATGCACCAGAGTTTATTGGCACTCAAAAGCCTTGGCACAAGAACTCAAGAGTCATTCTTGAGGAGATACTCGGTAGATTCACGAACTACGACGCCACGGTCAAAGAAAAAGGGGACATCTCTACCCCAAGACGGAAGACACAAAGAGTTCCGGCTGATAAACCATATGATCCAGGAAAGAGTAAACCAAAACCAATTAAGCCACAACTTCTAACGGTTTCCCAATTAATACATTACCTGCTTATGCAAAAGGTAATGCATGGATCACAAAGAGCAGAGACGCAAAACAAAGAACAAACATGTACGCCAAAAGGCAAGAAGAGAAGCAGTTGGGACGCCGAGAAACCGAGAGCACGACAAAACTGCCCCTACACGAACACAGTAATTGGAGGGGAAGAGAAGACGATGACCAACGCAAGAACACGGACCAGAGATTGCCAGCAAAGTGAAATTCAAGTCTCCAAAGAAGCCTTAATGTTCACTTGTTTTAAGGGGAGGGTAATGTAACATAGTGACCCGAACCTTAACTATTTTAGCATATAATATGTAGTATGTAAGCCGACTGCCGGCGCCACGCCCTCCTTGATTTTAAAGTCTAGCGCGCCCGCTTATCACAGACAAAAAAATAAGACTATCGTAGCGCTCATTTAGCCTTCAAGATATATAGAACAAGAGAAATTATTTATTGTATAATTCGTAAGATGTAATGAAGAAAATTATGCAAATAAAGTGCGTAGGCAAAGGCAGAAGGTAGGAAAATATTATATTTTACTAGTTTTAGATCCATTTTATCGACTCATGCTATTGTCAAAGCAATTATATAGTATTCTTATTCAATAAAGATGTGTTAAAATTAGATGAAAATAATTGCTTCGACAATATATGAATCTTACGTGCGAACTTCTTTTGCACGCAGCTTATGAATAATTATGATTTAAGCAAAATATGAATAATATAACATAAGCGCGGATCAATTTTGCGGGATAATAACAATTTATTCAATAATCATATAAACGGGTGGTAGTTTTTTCAATCATAAAAATAAGTATTTTTTTTTATATAATTTTTGGGACGAAAGGGTTTACATAATATCCCGTCAGACGTCGCCGCAAGCAACAAATGCAGCGCTTGCGCACAACCCCGAGGCGATGTAACAAAAAGGATCAACAACGACGGAGAAGTTGCAGTCAGTCCAGGTTATTCGAACATGAAGCTTCTCTCTTGAGTTGTGACATACGAATAACTTGGGTTGAGTGCCTTTTTGGGACTTAGAGTCTTAAGCAATATTATTACTTGCGACTTGAAAGTTATATTGCAGGTTACACTGCGGACGGACGAGAAGACATTACGTCTCACGAAAGTACGCAGCATAGGAAATCTCGTAGACGGACGCAGAGCAATCTATGAAAGTTAGCGAGATTTAGGGAGTAAAATCATCAGTTATTGGGGGTCACGCTGCAGACGGACGAGAAGACATTGCGTCTCACGAAAGTACGCAGCATAGGAAATCTCGTAGACGGACGCAGAGCAATCTATGAAAGTTAGCGAGATTTAGGGAGTAAAATCATCAGTTATTGGGGGTCACGCTGCAGACGGACGAGAAGACATTGCGTCTCACGAAAGTACGCAGCATAGAACATCTCGTAAACGGACGCAGAGAAATCTATGAAAGTTAGCGAGATTTAGGGAAAAATAATCAGAGACTTGCTAATCTCACGTGGATTATTTGCCATTTAGCCGTGCTATTTCCGTTTTTATATAGCAAATTCAATATATTCAGATTAAAATAACAGGTAATTTTGTCATCCAATTAGAGTTTGCGAAATTGATCGCGCTTACCATAATTTAAGTTCGTTTTATAGTTGCCATTTTAAACTTTGCTTTTGTTTTAATTCAAAGGAGAGAGAATAATTAGCGATTAAAGTACTTAAACGGATTGTAATTGTTCAAATATATAATATAAAAAATAATAAACTATTTTTTTCGGCAATAAAATAATAAATTATTATTTTATTTCATCATTAAAAACTTCCCTAGACTAACATTGAACCCAGAGGTTTATATTATATAGCTTGAGTCAGAGACCGGGTGGACATTAGACGTCTCCCCGCACCATAAGTTATATAGGCATTTAGCTATATAGCAGCAAAGGTAAAGCTCAGGCTAGGTGTACTCGTCGTGAATAGGTCCAGCTTTGATTTGGTAAAATTTCATACAGGCCAGTATAAGAAAGCTGATAAATAAAGTCAGGGCTTATTGCGGCGTGTTACAAATGTGCAAACTAGACACAATCAGTCACTGATGCTATGTTTGATGTATGTTGACAGAGGTCTACAAAGTCAAGGGTCACATCAAGCCAGCCTCAACAAGGTGAAGAAGAGCCTGTGGCTATTCAACCAGGTGATGAAGTAGAGACTGTGGGTACTCAACCAGGTGATGAAGTAGAGACTGTGGGTACTCAACCAGGTGATGATGACATCCAGGTCGAACCAGGTGAAGACGAGTCTCAAGCTACCCAGGACATCAGTGAGACGTCAACTGCTACCTCACCTCAACCTGAGGATCAGACTGCTAACCATTTTGTACAATGGTATGTGTCTGTCTGTTTCTCTCTCTCTCTCTCTCTCTCTCTCTCTCTCTCTCTCTCTCTCTCTCTCTCTCTCTCTCTCTCTCTCTCTCTCTCCTTGATTGATTGACATTACGTCAATGTTTTGATCAGTCAGATATTGACACTATACAATGTTTTGATTGCAGTTGTGGTCCCCTTGCTACCTTGCTGACTGCCGTACAGCTCCAGGACCTGCTTGAGGTGCTCAAATACTTCACAACCTACCAGAAAAACTTGACGAAGTGTTCTTTGTGCTCGTCTTGTCAGCTACCTGGCTGGCTGCTCTTCTTGCACCTGGTGTGGACTCACAAGGAAACCAATGTGATGACTGTCATCAATAGTTACCTAGCTCCTAATTAGCTGCTATACTTAAGTATTGTTACCTATATCACATAAATCTGATTTAGGAATCCATTTTGCTTTAAACTGAAAAAGAAAGATGATGTTCAATTATCTAGTTATTATTTAAATTAAAATTTTATTCCTTTTGTGTGTTTGTATGTAACAAATCGTCAGAGTATCCTAGCTGTATGTAAGTGTGTATGTATATATATATATATATATATATATATATATATATATATATATATATATATATATAACTGTTGAAAAAAAAATCTGCTAAAACTACTGATTAAAACTGCATATGGACAATAAATTTATATATTTATGTTAATCTGGTTTTATTAATTTTTTTTTTTATATAATTATTATTGGGAAAAATTGTTTATTAATATGTATAATATTTTATTAATATGTATGGGGTATGTTAATTAAAAGATAAGATGGTAAAACTCAGATAGATTAGTAAAAATTGTGTAATATGGAGAGATTATAGTATAAGCTTATACAAACAGGGATGTTGTGCTATAGAAAATATTGTAACCCCCAAACTGAAAAAGAGAGCGCAAAAATAGTTTTTCGACTATTGCCATTATGTCGACTATTGCTAGTATTATTTCATATCTCCACCGATCTCAACAAATGGGGCATTTTAAACCAATAAAAAAATCGACTATTTTCGACTATTTCGAGCTTAGCGACTATTTCACGATAAATCGACTATTTGTCGACTATTTTGCACTTTTTTTTAGTTTTTAAGGAGATTTCCACTAAAAATCGGCGATATATATCGATATATCGGATAATATCGATATTATCGTTACTTTTTTGAGGCGATATGTATCGATATATCGATACATAAATCTGACTATCGGTATTTGATACTTTTTGAAAAAAATTCATAGTAATTTATTTATAATTCAAATAGCAAGCTAGTTTTTGCGCGCTCTGTTGTACCAACGAATCAGCGCGTGCAGCTGAGAGGGCACTGTGTATAAAAGCGCACTGCCACTTACCTCCACAGCTCAGTCAGCTAGTAGATGTTGAGTATGAATCATCTCTAGCTGTACAATAGAACTCTCTGCCGTGCCTTGCCTGATGCGAGTCCTAGGTAAATTTGATACTATTTTGTAATAGTATTTTTGTAATACCCTCTTTTTTTTTTTTTTTTTTTTCATTGTTTTTATCGCGTTTTAGCAAGTCGTCGATATTTTTCAGATATATCGATAATTTTCTTCGACATTATTTAATTAGTATTATAGTAATTTTGAAAATACCCGATATAAAAAGTATCTATACTTTTCTATATATCGCCGATCCCTAATTTGAGTATTTAGATACTAAAATTACTGTTTAACATTAAATTAAATTATTTTTTACTCACAAAATCTCTCTTTTTTATCATTCTTTAGATAAATTTATGTTTAAAAAATCGACTTTTTTCGACTTTTTTGTATAAAATCGACTATTTATCGACTAAATGCACCATAAATCATCGACTATATAGTCGACTATTTTGTCAAAATGATCGACTATTTTTGCGCTCTCTATTTATAACATGTAAGTGCCTCATATTGCTCTGTAGAAAGCAAACTTTATGTTCATGGCTAGAGATATGAGGTACTCAAAATTACAATACTATATTATGTGCATGGAAAACATAAATTTAATAAATTATTCAGATCCATATCAATAACTCTTTAGTACACTAAACAAAAAAAAATCTCTCTTGCAAAAAGTTTAAAGAGTAACTCGTTAGTACAAACGTAAATTCTTTAGCGGTAAATAGTTAACTCTTTAGATTCTAAAAAGTTTAGTATGTATCTAAAGAATTTATTATGAAAAAAGGCTAAATAGTAACTCGCTAGATAATTTTTACCGTGTGGCATATATTCTCACACCGACATCAAAACCAATAGGATGTGTGCGCAAGTCGTCATAATAAATGCTTTGCGATGCTCTTCTTGAGCAATGAATAGAATATTGCTCAGCATAAGGACAAACATAATTTTTGGATATTTTATTTAGAAAATTTACTATTTTTTGGTTATTATTATTTTTCTCACATACTTGAGGTACTTATTCAACATGTTAACAGCATTAATGCTCTCAAAAATATTGCTAAGTATTTTTAACTGGCAAAATGAGTCATTTTCCTATACCAGCCAATGCTATTTAGTACTCACTTACACTAGAAATCACGTAAGGATGTGGGCGATTTATCGATTTCCCCTGGGCAGCCAATATATGCTCTAGCTTTCAAGGTCACTAGGAGGTGGGGTAATGTTAACTAGATGGAGAGTTTTTAGGCGTTCTCTTATTGGTCACATCCTTACGTGGTGCGGACTGTATGGCGTCGACTTTAACATGAATAACACCACCCTATATGCAAGCCAATTTTTTTTAATGAAACATGCTTTTTACAGAGCAAATATAAGTCATTTATATAAATATGATTTATTTAAATTTATTATTTTCCAAGCTATTTATTTTCTTATTATTTCTTAGTTTTGATGAATATAAGTGCATTCACATATTTACTTTTGCACCTAAAAAATTATTTCCATTTAACATAAAAAATTATTTAACAATTTGCTGCATGCTAAATTACATCAGGTTATTATTTTTTATTTTATTTTGCCTTACAAGATGTTGAAAAAGTAGATTCAGTGATAAAACAAACAAACTGAGCTTCAGCAATACTAACAAATTGCTATATTTTACTGTCTGTATATTTAACACACACACACACACACACACACATATATATATATATATATATATATATATATGTGACAAAATATTGTCTCAGAAGTAATATGTAAGATTTTGGGGGTTATTTTAGTAATATTAGTAGGCAAGTTCAACATCAAGGCGTCAGGAGTTTGTCGGGAAGCCGAGTGTCGGCATGGCAGTGGCGCTGGCGCGGGGTGTAGAGCGGAGCCAATCAAATCAAAGCATGGGAGGCCGAGTGCGAGCAAAGTTAGTCGTGAATGCGCCATAGCCGAGACCAGGTCGCTTGCTCTGCCTGCCGGCACACGCAGCCCATCTCAATTGGAAAAACATTTGCAGGAGCAAATGTACGTATAAGCGCTCCGGGTTTAAAGAACAATACAAGCTCGTAACGCCCTGATGTTGATGAACCTTGCCGTGATAACTGGACATTCGGGGAAATTGATAAGTATAGACGTGCCGAGGTGGTGAGGGAGCATTGTGAGATTACTGGCTGATGCATACCGCCATTATTATCTCACCCCCTCGTGTTTAGCAAGTAATAGGGAAGGAGAGCCTTAAAATTAAGTGAATTGAGTGTTAAATCTAATTAACAAAATAAACAATTATTAAAATACCAGTAATAATTAAAGTGCCTTTGGATAATAAGATGAAAAATGTATTTAACCATGTCTACCTCATAATAATTAAATAAAAATCATAATCTTTTATGTCTAATTAAATATCTCATTGTTGGAATGATCTGATTACTCTACCCTCAGAATAATAAGAAATATTATTAACATAAAAATAGTGTGTTTTTCAGAAGTCGAAAATATTCTGTAACCTTGGAAATTGGAGGACACGTGTCAAGGTCATGGGCAAGCGGAGACGACAACTAGAGCAGTGTTGCCAAGCGTCCTAGACGCTCGGTTGCCACATTGCTCTGAGTTAAGATTGCCTTGACCGTGTCTCGCGTATTCAAGGTTATAAAAATATACGCTGGTGGTAACCTGTTCTGATCAACGCAGGCCATTGTTTTAATTGCAATTACGTAAAGAAATACAGCTAAGTAACAAAAAACTAAAGAAGTAATTGTACATTCCTCCAAGTTTTGGATAACTTCAGTATTATATTTATGTGAGATAAACATAATATTGGTGCATGACACCTGAGTCAAGGTAAATAATAAACGATCAGAATAGGCGCTCACAAAGTAACGTGAGTCACCATTGGCGGCATGGGGGCCTGGCTAGTAGAACTCGGGGTCAGATCAGTTCAAAGTGAGTTAGTGTAGACAATAAAAAAAAATAATAATAATAATAATAATAACAATTTTTGTAAACTGTGTATTTTGGTAATTTGAATAAGTACGAACGTAATACCGTGCAAAAGCATATACGAGACAGTTGGTGAACTGAACACACGTATCGTGACTGACCGAGAAGATATGGGTATGCAGAAACGTGGTGAATAGCAAAAAGGTCGAGTCACGATGTTGAAGATTAAGTAATTTTCATCTGGAAAAATTAAGATTCCACTTGTCCGTGAAATTACGTTTACTTAATCGCAAGGCCAAATTAATATCAAGTCTGGAGGTTAATATTATTGCAGGCACACGTATAATTAATTGATTACTGTTAAAAAAAAAAAAAAAAAAAAGTGTGCGCGTGTCATATATTAATTGAAGACGAAGATTTTAAGTAACCACACGTGTCGATGGGAAGTGACACGTGTATGATTATATGGAAAAATTAACTGTGCTATTATATGATATCGTGTGACACACAATTAAGATATCGAAAAAATTATTGTATGTGTATAATTATGCAAAAAACTCATATAATATATATTTTATAGATCGAACAAAATTGTGGAAAATTATTTCTGAAACGCAAGGGCAGTCACCAAGACTACAGATGGAGGCAGACATGGAGATAGACTTTAACCTCACGATTGACGAGACGGGTGGATCGCGAGGAACTAACACATCAGAGGGGTCATTGACCTCGGGGAATGCTGAGTATTCTGCACGTGGGACTGAACAAACACCAGCGCGTGCATATGAAGATGTACCAGCACGTGGTTTTGAAAATACACATGCACGTGTCAATCAACAAGCACCAGCTCGTGCATATGAAGATGTACCAGCACGTGTTTTTGAAAATACACCTGCACGTGTCGATCAACAAGCACCAGCTCGTGCATATGAAGATGTACCAGCACGTGTTTTTGAAAATACACCTGCACGTGTCGATCAACAAGCACCAGCTCGTGCATATGAAGATGTACCAGCACGTGTTTTTGAAAATACACCTGCACGTGTCGATCAACAAGCACCAGCTCGTGCATATGAAGATGTAGCAGCACGTGTTTTTGAAAATACACCTGCACGTGTCAATGAACAAACACCAGCTCGTGCATATGAAGATGAACCAGCACGCGTTTTTGAAGATACACCTGCACGTGTCAACAAACAAACAACACCTCGCGCGTATGAAGACGTATCAGACACAGCAACACGTGATAATGGAAGAACTTCAACGCGCGTGAGTGAAGAAATACCAGTTCGAGGGAATGCGGAGTCGACGGCACGTGAGGCTGAGGGTTTGGATGCCCAGTGTGGGTCATCGCGGTCACCACCGCTACGGACACCACAGATTCCACCTCAACCTCCACCACGTGCACCGATGACGTCACGAGTGAGAATGTCACCACAAGCATTTAGTCTGACGTCAACGGAGGAACTTGAAGAGAGAGTGCGAATACGCCAACAGAGTCAAGCATACGAGTCATCAATGCAATTTCTGGAGAGAGGTAACGGAGAGCTGGCACGACAGTATATGAACGCTAGACCGAACCCAAGACCAGCAGTTCCATGGACCGCTGAAGAGTGCGCAGCGCTACAGCGTAATTTACAATGGCTGGAGATGGAGAACGAGGTAAATCGCACGCGTGTTCAGACTAGAGAAAGTGAAGTCCAAGCTTTACACATGCAGTTAGAGTCTGAATGGCAAAGAGAAGCAGAGAGGAATGAAACACAAGCTAAATTGTTAGAGACAGAAGCGCAGTCGAGGGAGATTGAAATCAAGCAACGTACTGAGAAAGCTGAACGCATATTGGAGGAGAGTCGTGAACGACTAGCAAACAGACAACGTCAGTCGCAACCACGGCGGACAGAACCAGCGTGCAGTGCACCACAATCACGTGAAGTGGTCCACGGAGCTCACAGTGCACCACAATCACGTGAAGTGATCCAGGGAGCTCACAGTACACCACAACTACATGAAAGTGCAATGGGAGCGGTACCGCAACCTCGTAGAGAAGAGAGTACCGGTCACAGGAGGGGAGAGGGTGTGCAGACACGTCGCACACCAATAACAGTACATGATAATCTTTTACAAGAGATTGCAGACGTGGAGGAAGAAATGAGCAGTGCAAGAGAGAGAGTACGTCAGTGTTGTGCAGATGGGCAGAGTGACGAGAGTACAGAAATGAAGGATGCTCGACGTACATTACGAGTATTTCAAGAGCTGTATCAGGTATTAAGACAAAACTTAAGTGATATCGCCCCGGAAGTACCATCAACACGTGCGTTACGCAATGACCTGGGGGCAGCAGATGCACCAGACTGGCATCAACACCTTGTCAAGACAACAGAGCGAAGTACCGCAGCACTCGAGACTTTGAGTACGTTGATTGCACCGTTAACCACAATTTTGACCCAGTCACGTGACGCTGAGGTTCACGTGCATACGGTAATGCCGACGTTCTCCGGCAGGGGAGGCTCCGCGTCGGCATTGGACTTTTTGGACAGTTTGGTAAACTACGTTACAGCAAGAGACTTGGAATGGGAGACCGTGGCCAAGAGAGTACTGCCTCAAGCTCTCACCGACGAAGCGTTAGAATGGTTAGCCTTTAAGAAGAATCTCTACTCATTTGAGAATTTTAAAAACCAGTTCTGCAGGCGTTTTGCATACGGATATCAGGAGCAGTACGAGTCAGGCCTGTCTCGCCGTACACAGCATCAAGATGAACCTCTGGCGACCTTCATTCAAAAAATTGACAAAATTTGCGACCGTATCGATCCGGCAATGTCACAAACCAGAAGGATTGCAAAAATAAAGAGTTTGATGCACCCTGATTATACGGCCTTCATGAAGGCAGGCAAGTTCTTCATGGGTGTCGAGCAAATGGCAGATTATGCGGAGGTCGTTGACGCGGAGATGAACGCTAATAGACGATACGTGCCGCCACCGACAACAGCGTATGATAACTTACTGGCATTCACACCACCGACAGAACAACGATCGCGGAGTGGTGAGAGGCGGGTGAATGACACGCAGACACGAGTGTGGGACCATCGTGAAGCTAACAATGCAGCACCCAGGTACCGAGACCGCACTCCAGACCAACGCAATAACAATGGAATACTGAAGTACAGAGATCATACTCCAGAACAGCATAATAACAACGGAGCACCACGATACCGGGATCGTACTCCAGAACAACAGAGTCGATATACTGACCAACGGCGCGACTGGGAGGGGCGTCGACAACAAGAACCAGAGAGGTCAGCCCGAGTTAACTTTGGTACAAGTGACGCGCCAAGGAATGAACACCAATACCGTGATGCTAGTCCATACCCAGAGGCACGTGAAGCTCGTCAGCGTCGCTGCTTCACATGCGACTCGCTAGACCATCTTGCTAATGTGTGTCCTAACAAAGCAACAATACGTGACCAGCGAGCTCCGTCTCCAGCACCAAGAGCTAAAGACCGGTCAATGTCTCCAAAAAACTTGTAAGGGGGGGGGGGATATAGCCACAGTAAATTGCATGTCGCCGACGAACAAACAGACTGGACAGGGGAAACAACGTCGGCGGTATGTTAGTAAGCGGCCAATACAAGGTTTGGTAACAAAACACCCAAAGCGCCCGTACGATAATTTAGATCCGTTAATGAACCTGAAGATATTTAATAGCTATTATATAGCTTTATTAGACACCGGCGCTAAGGTATCAGTCATGAGCAGGGACGTAGCACAAACGCTGAGAGCGAGAGGCGCGAAGTGGAAACGCGTAGAGGAGAATCTGGCTGAACCGGGCGGTATTCTTAAGGTGGAAGCACGCTTGAAAGTGCACGTGTCATACTATAATGGAAGAGAGATGGACACTGCATACATGAACTTTATGGTGCTACCTAACTGCTGTAAGGACGTTATTTTAGGGTTGGAATTTCTGAATGAGAAAAAAGTCTGTATTAACACAAGTCAACGAGTCTTCACTATGGAGAGTAACCCCCCTGTACCATTTGCGGCGTTACCGGTCCATTGTTGTAGTTCAGTTGAAGCTATTGCGTATGCGAAACATGCGTGTAAGGATATTGAAGCATCTACACCCATCAAGCAAAAGTTCATCGACCTCATTCAGAGATATTATGATCTAGGTTTGTTTTCACACGAACCGGGGCTGGTGACCATCGTGCAGCACGAGATCAGAATAAAACCAGGATGTGAGGCTACATCTCGCTTGTTCAGATCTCGTCCGATGACACCTCAGAAAACGAACTGCTTGTATGATTATATGAATAAACAAATTAAATTGGGTATTATGAGTGACTGTGAAGAGAGAGGACCTTTTGTTTCGTGTCCCGTGATGGTGGCAAAGAAAAAACTCCCTGCTGAGGATATTTTTCAACTTCCCAGCGAAGAAGAATTAAGCTCGTCAGATATGAACAAGGACGGGCATACAAAGGACGAGGATGACGTGGAGTACAGAGTATGTGGGGATTTTCGTTTTGTCAATACTGTGACGGAAGCCACGCCCCACACTATTCCACGGATAGCTGATATTTTCCGTCATATTGGTACCGCTAAAATATTCTCGTCACTCGATTTAAAAGCAGGATTTAATCAAATCGCGATCAAGAAAGAACATCGTCACTTCACCGCACTCGTCTTACCAAATACAAAGCGTGTACAGTACAACAGAATGTGCTTTGGGTTGAAGGGAGCTCCCTTCACATTTCAGCACTGCATGGACCGCGTCCTCGGTGAAGATTACCTCTTTTGCCAAACGTATATTGATGTGGTCACATTTTCGAGAGACGTCCTGTCTCACTATGACGCGTTGAGCACAGTGCTCGGCAAGTTATATAGAGTAGGGTTCACCATTAACCCAGACAAAGTGAAGATTGCGACGACTTCCATCAAGTTGTTGGGAAATGTTGTGGAGGGGGGACGGATGTACCCTGATCCTGATAAAGTGAAGTACATCCGCAACTACCCAGCGTTAAGAAAGGTCAAGGACGTACAACGCTTTCTTGGGCTGATGAATTTCTTTAGATGTTACATCAGTAATTTTGCAGGAATGGCAAAGGGGATCACCGAGTTGTTGAAAAAGGGAAAGAAATGGGATTGGGGCCCGGACCAAGAACAATCATTTAAGATGTTGAAAGCAGCGCTGTGCGAGACGACCAATTTAACCTTACCTGACTTCGAGAAGCCATTTGTTATTCATACGGATGCGTCATATGAGAGCTTGGGTGGCGTCATTATGCAACAACACGAAGAGGGACTGAGGCCATTGGCATTTGCAAGTAGAACACTTCGTCCAGCAGAGAAGAACTACTGCGTGACTGAGTTGGAGTGCCTGGCAGTAGTATATTGCTGTGAGAAATTTAAGAGCTACACTGGCGACTCAGAATTCACAATCTACACAGATCACTCAGCTCTGCAAAGTATGCTTACCATGAGCGACCCAACAGGACGTGTTAAGAGGTGGGCAATGAGGTTAATGGGGCTCAATGCGACAGTGAAACATCGGCCAGGGTCCAAGATGTGTGTCGCGGATGCTTTATCACGAGCACCAGTGGATGCAGAGAGCTCCAGCGACGAGGATAGCTCACCACGAGATGAGCTGTTTCCAATCAAGGATCCACCGTTCATTCATCGCTTGAAGTTCGAGGACGCACAAGAGCAACCGACAGCAGAGGACAGGGGTTCGTCCGCACCACACCTGTGTGCATTGTTCCCTATGGAAGGCGAGATTAGTGCAGCTGCAGTATTTCCGGTGCACGTGACGGTTAAGTTTGACCCACAACTGGAACCGAGGTCAAATCATGAGTGCTATCGCTGTAGCATAAATGACCATCGCGTACTGGGAGTGCGATTACCACAAGAGCCGACTGTGAGATCCATCAGACAAATGGAGTATGCCATGGCCTTGCATCCCGTGGAGGACCTGACATGGCCGACAAAGTGGTACCAATGGAGGGACCACCAACAGCGAGACTTCCAGTTGTTGCAAGCTGTGGATTCCTTACCAAGACATAATCAAATTCGAGGAAGGAAACAATATTTCGTAGATCGAAGAGGAGTAATAAAAGTTGCATGGGAAGAGGACGTGGAGCTAATAGTTGTTCCCCAACATATGAGAAAACTAGCATTGCAAGCTATGCACGACCATAGGATGGCAGACCATCTGGGTCATAAGAAGACATACGACAAACTGAAACGGCAGTATTCGTGGAAAAACATGGAGAAAGACGTGAAAGAGTTCATCAGAGGTTGTCACGTATGTCAACAAGTTAAGGCGTCCAACTCACCCCCTCAAGGGTTTATGCACTCTACAATAGCACGACGTAGGAACCAATGCGTGTCTGTCGACCTGATTGGTCCCCTCATCAAGACTGCTAGAAGAAATCAGTTTGTGTTGGTACTGGTCGATAATTTCACCAAGTACTTTGAGGTGTACCCGTTGAAAAGCGCCACGGCCGCAAAATGCGCAGACAAACTGGTCGAGTATTGCTGTAGATTTGGAGTCATGGAAAAAGTGCGTTCAGACAATGGATCACAATTCATCAGCGTTGTATGGCAGCGAGCGTGTAAGGTGATGGGAATTACACACAAAACCATTGCTCCATACCGACCAAAAGGAAATCCCGCGGAGCGGACCATTAAGAATATTAAGCTAGTGATTAAGTCCATGATTAACAAACACGAGGAGTGGGATCAACATCTACAAGTAGCAGCTTTTGCCTTACGAACAGCAGTTAACGAAACCACCGGTTTCTCGCCAGCCAAGTTAACATTTGGCCAAGAGTTAAATAGTCCGTTTGACGTTACTCGGGAACTCGATCCACTGTTTAAGGCAGATGGTTCGCGCAAAACAGAAATTGAAGTGCGAGTGGAGCAATTACAAGCCATGTTCCAGGAGCATGAGCAAATATGCAACAGAGCTAATGAGAATATTTCTAAAGCACATCAGGCACAGAGGCAACAGTACAATAAAGGCCGTAGGGAAATGACCTTTGAGGTGGGTGATGAGGTACTACGGAAGACAGTCCGTATAAGCTCCGCCGACAAAGGAATTGTCGCGTCATTATTACCTTCATATGAGGGTCCCTTTGTAATTTCGCGTCAAATTCAAGAGAACACCTTTGAGCTTAGGGACAGGATGGGTACACCGATGGGTGTAAGGAATGCAGATCAACTGAAGCCGTACTTCTTCCAGCCACAGTGGGCTAGAAATACTGACCAGCAAGAAGACAAGGAGGCGGGGTCCAGTGAATCAGCAAGCTCAGAGGATGAAGGAGAAATAGAAGAACAAACTAGTCAGCAACAGCAGACTGAGTTACCTCAAACTTCTCATGGAAGACCGCGCAAAATACCGACTAGATATAATGATTTCGTTATGTATTAGAGGATAGGAATAGGGCAGGTTTGCAAGAAAAAAAAAAACTTTTGCAAACTCCCTTTTTTCAATATCTTTTGGTACTGATGGGGATTGTGTTATATTTGGTGTGTATGTTTAAAATCATGTATAATTGTATTTTATATTTAAATTTTGCTTGTATGTTAAATTGATCTTTTATACTGGTATAGCTTCACATTCATTATCAGGTACTTATAGTTGCATTATGTGTAATCATGTTATCATAAGAGGGAACTATTTTAATTTTTTTTTTTTCCTATTTTTTTTTGTTTTGCTTTCTATGTGACAAAATATTGTCTCAGAAGTAATATGTAAGATTTTGGGGGTTATTTTAGTAATATTAGTAGGCAAGTTCAACATCAAGGCGTCAGGAATTTGTCGGGAAGCCGAGTGTCGGCATGGCAGTGGCGCTGGCGCGGGGTGTAGAGCGGAGCCAATCAAATCAAAGCATGGGAGGCCGAGTGCGAGCAAAGTTAGTCGTGAATGCGCCATAGCCGAGACCAGGTCGCTTGCTCTGCCTGCCGGCACACGCAGCCCATCTCAATTGGAAAAACATTTGCAGGAGCAAATGTACGTATAAGCGCTCCGGGTTTAAAGAACAATACAAGCTCGTAACGCCCTGATGTTGATGAACCTTGCCGTGATAACTGGACATTCGGGGAAATTGGTAAGTATAGACGTGCCGAGGTGGTGAGGGAGCATTGTGAGATTACTGGCTGATGCATACCGCCATTATTATCTCACCCCCTCGTGTTTAGCAAGTAATAGGGAAGGAGAGCCTTAAAATTAAGTGAATTGAGTGTTAAATCTAATTAACAAAATAAACAATTATTAAAATACCAGTAATAATTAAAGTGCCTTTGGATAATAAGATGAAAAATGTATTTAACCATGTCTACCTCATAATAATTAAATAAAAATCATAATCTTTTATGTCTAATTAAATATCTCATTGTTGGAATGATCTGATTACCCTACCCTCAGAATAATAAGAAATATTATTAACATAAAAATAGTGTGTTTTTCAGAAGTCGAAAATATTCTGTAACCTTGGAAATTGGAGGACACGTGTCAAGGTCATGGGCAAGCGGAGACAACAACTAGAGCAGTGTTGCCAAGCGTCCTAGACGCTCGGTTGCCACATTGCTCTGAGTTAAGATTGCCTTGACCGTGTCTCGCGTATTCAAGGTTATAAAAATATACGCTGGTGGTAACCTGTTCTGATCAAAGCAGGCCATTGTTTTAATTGCAATTACGTAAAGAAATACAGCTAAGTAACAAAAAACTAAAGAAGTAATTGTACATTCCTCCAAGTTTTGGATAACTTCAGTATTATATTTATGTGAGATAAACATAATATTGGTGCATGACACCTGAGTCAAGGTAAATAATAAACGATCAGAATAGGCGCTCACAAAGTAACGTGAGTAACCATTGGCGGCATATATATATATATATATATATATATATATATATATATATATATATATATATATATATATATATATATATATATATATATATATATATTTATATATATATATATATATATATATATATATACAAACACACAATGTATGTAACATGTATATATTTACAAGATAATATTATAAAAATTATAAAAAGTAAATGGAGAAACTATCAAACTTTTACGCGCTAAGTTTTAAGTTTCCGCCATCTTGAAGTAGGTGGAGTCAATTTCTATTGGTTAATACTGGCGCGTAAATAGAACAAAATTTAGATCCCAAAAAGTCATTGCAATGTCCCGGACTACTGTATCATCTACTGTGGTCCCACAGTAGATGGTACAGTAGTCCATCTCCTATAGCGGGAATATCAGATCGAATGCGCGCCATAATTCCGACTGGGTGAAGGTGGCAGAACTAGAAGCCGTATTTTGAAGTAATGTTACGTGTAGTTCTGACAACTTCACCCAGTCGGAATTATGGCGCGCATTCGATCTGACATTCCCGCTTTAGGAGATGGACTACTGTATAATTTACTGTGCTGTGGTCACATACATGTCTTCCGACTCCCTGTATAAATTTGTAGACAAGCATGATTAAAGCTTTTACACTCTAGCGCCGCGATTGGCAGCCAAAACTACTATATTACAAATACTGCTTTACAAAGGTTTCAGGTCTTGTTGTCACCTGAGCGCAAGAATTCCGAGTAATTATCTCTGTTTACGTCATACATTATATCTGACCTTTAGTCAGCCTTGCTTATCAATCCTTATCATATAATAGTTCAAATTGCCCCCATGAGTATCGCAAGTGTTCCCTAGAGATGGAAATTTAAAGCGTGCCTAAAAATCAGCCAAGAGTCGGAAGACATATAAGGGACATTGAAATAAATGCATCTCCCAGAATGTACCGTACCACATTCTCCTCATCTCAATCATTTTTATAAAATCACACATTGTTGGGTTTATAGCATGTATAGTGTACGTGTGGTGGTATAGAATTTATTTTCAAGCTGATTTAAAACTAAAATAAAATAAAAATATAAAAATATCGTAGCTATAGTTTTTAATTTTTTTTTTTTACATAGTATGATATCGTAAAAAAATAATGATAATATAATAAAATATATACATGCTACTTTGAGTAGATGTATATATACAACAGACGAGAAGATTCCAGAGCTATTTCGTAACTAACGAACCAATTGTTAAGTTGCCAACCTATTCCGAATGATCCACCTTCGTGTACAGGAAGCCTCGACGTTATGCAAAGACTATTATAGCCTGCGACCATAAGAAGGTAACTGATTTACATGGACCATATATTGGGGAAATGAAGACAGGAAACCAAATTTACGATCCCTACAGCTTCACCCGGCTTCTCGAGGCATCCGTAGTCCCTTGCCTCTATGATTTTCATTCTTCAGCACAAAGTATGCCGTGAATACACGCATACCTGGCAAGATTGTGAAGCCTTAGCAAATGGCAGCCTTTCACACCCAGGAACACAACATGTCCCATCCGCAAGGGTCATTAGTAAGGCTTTTGTAATTAAGTTTTTATTAGCTCTAATCGGTAAGGGCAAGGGTCATTTTACCGTAAAAAATTAAGACTACATTTGATTTTTCTCACATGTTTAATATAATATACCAAATTAAAGTCTAAATTTTGTGTTGATTTTGTTTTTAATTTAAATGTACAAAGCGGTTTGCGAAAACAAAGAAAAAAAAATTAAAAAAAAAAGAGAAGAATTTCCAAACAAAGACTACTTTTTTTTCTGAAGTAGTTCCACTAATCTTGCAATAAAATGTTTTTAATTGTTGCAGCAAGTAAGTGAAAACGATTTTTACATAAGAAATGCGTTAAGAATTATTCAAATTATTTTAAAAAGTTCGTTCACTGCAAGTGGTCAATTCGCTTAAATTGCTATTTTTTGAGCTATTAAAAAAGGTTTCATGACATCAATCAGGTGCATAGAT
Source organism: Ecdyonurus torrentis (assembly GCA_949318235.1). Classification (NCBI taxonomy): domain Eukaryota; kingdom Metazoa; phylum Arthropoda; class Insecta; order Ephemeroptera; family Heptageniidae; genus Ecdyonurus; species Ecdyonurus torrentis. The sequence goes on along the minus strand of OX439131.1, from coordinate 49,167,412 downwards.
AGCAATAGATAGCATGCTATTTGCTGGCGTCGGCGTAAGATTATTAAAATTACATTGAACTGGCTACTGAAGCTGCTAGCATCAATCAATATATTGATTTGTATAAAAGTTAGCAGCTTCAGTATAGCCAGTGCAATATAATCCCGGTGACGAGCTGACTACATTGAACTGGCTACTGAATCTGCTAACATTAATCAATATTGATTTGTATACAAGTTAGCAGCTTCAGTATAGCCACTGCAATATAATCCTGATGACGAGCTGATTACATTGAACTGGCTATTAAAGCTGCAAACATCTATCAATATTGATTTGTATACAAGTTAGCAATTTCAGTAGCCAGTTCAATGTAATCCTTGTGACGAGCTGATTACATTGAGCTTGCTACTTAAGCTGCTAACATCAGTGTATAAAGCGCACTTCACTCGTAAGTTTATTATAAGCCCCAATGTAAGACTAATGTTATTAAATATTGCAGTTTCACCAACATGTGGAAACAACACAGACCATCTCTGTACCTGACACACAGGACACCAACGTCCCAGAGGATGTCACGTAGCATGCAGGTACGTCATACTTATTGTGTCGCTGCTGTATTGAAGTTGTTTGTATCGATCAATATTGATTTGTATACATGTTAGCAGCTTCAGTAGCCATTGCAATGTCATCAGCTCGTCAGCAGGATTACATTGAACTGGCTACTGAAAGTTATAATAGAAAACAGAAATACATGACTATACAATTTTTTTTTTTTTTTTTTTTAAGTTTAATGTGCATACTAGACACAATCAGTCACTGATGCTATGTTTGATGTATGTTGACAGAGGTCTACAAGGTCAAGGGTCACATCAAGCCAGCCTCAACCAGGTGATGAAGTAGAGACTGTGGGTACTCAACCAGGTGATGAAGTAGAGCCTGTGACTACACAACCAGGTGATGAAGTAGAGACTGTGGGTACTCAACCAGGTGATGAAGTAGAGCCTGTGACTACTCAACCAGGTGATGAAGTAGAGACTGTGGGTACTCAACCAGGTGATGAAGTAGAGCCTGTGGCTACTCAACCAGGTGATGAAGTAGAGACTGTGGGTACTCAACCAGGTGATGAAGTAGAGACTGTGGGTACTCAACCAGGTGATGAAGTAGAGACTGTGGCTACTCAACCAGGTGATGAAGTAGAGCCTGTGGCAACTCAACCAGGTGATGAAGTAGAGACTGTGGGTACTCAACCAGGTGATGTAGTAGAGACTGTGGCTACACAACCAGGTGATGAAGTAGAGACTGTGGGTACTCAACCAGGTGATGAAGTAGAGACTGTGGGTACTCAACCAGGTGATGAAGTAGAGCCTGTGGCTACTCAACCAGGTGATGAAGTAGAGCCTGTGGCAACTCAACCAGGTGATGATGACATCCAAGACGATCCAGGTGAAGACGAGTCTCAAGCTACCCAGGACATCAGTGAGACGTCTACTACCTCACCTCAACCTGAGGATCAGCCTGGAAACCATTTTGTACCATGGTATGTCTCTCTCTCTCTCCTTGATTGATTGATAGATTGATTGATTGATTGATTGATTGATTGATTGATTGATTGATTGATTGACATTACATCACTGTTTTGATCAGTCAGTTGTTGACACTACCATGTTTTGATTACAGTTGCGGCACCCTGGCCACCATGCTGACTGCCGTACAGCTAAAAGACGTACTTGTGGTGCTCAGATACCTAACCACTCACGTTAAGAAAAAAATTGAGTGTTCTGTGTGCTCCTGTGTTCTACCTAGCTGGCTCTTGTTTGTGCACCTCTTGTGGGCTCACCAAGTAGATCAAGTTGTGACCATCCTCAAAAACTTCAAAGCCTAAAACTGATCTACTTTTATTATGTAACACTGAACTAATACCTTTGTCTAGGGGTTATATTTTTTGCTCGCTAATCTGGTATATTCAGGTACAGATAGGGATATAGATGGAAGAACACCAACAATTTTTGTGTGGACCTTTTCGCCTTTTATTTATAATCAGAATGCACACATCAATAAGAAAATTAATAAATTCAAGTCAAACAAAAAATATTCAATTTAGAGGAAAATTACGTTAAAAAAATATATAGTAGATTCTCTCGTAGTAATCTTACGTGCTCCAGCAGCAGCTTCCCTTCGTAGAACAATGTGGATGGCTCACGATTTCAAAGTAGTCAGCAAAAGTCCATTTGCTGTATTGTAGAAAGATCCCGAGTGGCACAGAAACTGTGAACTTACAAACGTTTTACTATGAATAATCTGCGCGAAGCCCTTTTATTACAGACTTTACTATGAACTTGCTTGTAACAACTATGAACGATTTTATTTCGTCGAGCTAGCTCAGTTTTATTTGCGCTGAATTTCCTATGAACTGGGTTGAATTTGCAATGAACGCAAAATTGTGACCTGAACTTTCTATGAACGAAAAGGTTTTCTTAGAATTTTCTATGTACTAAAAAAAAGGTCCGCTATGAATTATCTATGAACTGGGTTGAATTTGCTATGAACGCAAAATTGTGACCTGAACATTCTATGAACAAAAAGGTTGCTTGGAATTTTCTATGAACTAAAAAAAAGGTTTGCTATGAATTTAACCTGACCATTTTTTATGCGATTTCATTTAAATAAATTTTAGAAGATTCATAGCAAATTCATATCAGAATTTTAAAGATAGAATTTTTCTACAACCAAATAGAGAGTTGGGGACTTCAATTTTTTTCACAATTTTGCTAGCGTATGTTGTGCTTGCAGTTGAAGAAAAACTTTGAAGAGTGAAGACATACAAGTGAGGCTGCGCGTTTCTGGAGTTTCTAATTAATATATATTTGAAGCACAATTATGCAACGAAAAAGACTGGAGTGTAAAAGACTACCAATTACGGGAAGTACATTTTTTTTTTATTAATATCATATTGATTATTGAGATTGAGTGTATACTTTGTGAATTATTATGTTTGTTTTTTATTCCAGATCATTATAACTGCAGCGGCCAAGTACCACAGCCACGACTCCGACTGACTGTTCGACGGACATGGATCGCGCGGCGCGGACTGCACACGTGTATATAGATGATATACCGCACTTGCAACAACGCGCGATTTTTTTATATGAATATTTAATAAAATTTACTATGTTAATAAATACAATTAATGCAAAACCTATAACATTTCCTGAAGTATGGCAACCATGTTTTGCCAGCAAAATAAAAAAGGGGAAGAGGAGGGGGTAGGGGTGGAAAGCGAAAAAAAGGTTGCCGGTTCATAGCAAATTCATAGCAAGTTCATAACAAATTCTAATAGGTGTTCATAGTTGATTCAGGTTAGGTATATAGAAAATTCATACCAGATTTTTTTGTATACAATTTTTTGAATAAATTAAAGTGTCCCATTTCATGGTAAATTCAGAGTTAAATATAGTATAGATTTATATGTTAAATTCATAGTAAAGTCTTACTCTTTTGTGCCACTCGGGATACGACAAAAAAAATGCAGTTTCCCAAGACCGGAACCGCTTTCCGCAGAGCTCGTAAGGAGCACCAGCCCAGGCAGCGAAGGCTTACGGAATGGCGTTCCGTCGGCGAGAGCCACAGCGCTCGCATTGCGCAGACCAACTGGAGTGGGAGGAGAATGGGGAGCGGGGGGAAATTTGATGCACAAAGTGCATATAATGCATGTTTTACTCATAATTTTGGCCCTTAGAACCAACATCACACCAAAAAGCATATTTATTTTTAGAATATTCCAGAAAAGATTTTCCTGACAAAATTAAACGTAAAATATAAAAAGTTTTTATATTTTGATTGAACAAAAATAAGATTTGTTGGTTTAATTATCAACTTCAAATATCATATTATTTAGTGAAAAATACACAATTTAAAACAAACCTATGCATAATAAACTCTCATAACAATATACTACTGATCAAGTGGCAGCTAAACACTAAAGCATATTTACTTGTAAAGCGGCGCGGTGACGTAGCGGCAGGCAGCAACAGAGTCCGCTGATGGTGAATCACGACGGGCAAGCACGCAGCGGTTGCCGGTGGCTGTGATAGACTTGCGCTCAGACTCTCTCCAGACCTATGTTTAGCCCAAATATATGTGTTTTACATATATAAAAAATGCAACAATTTAACCCTAATGACCTATGCTGATAATAACATTATGCAGTATACCACCCGCGTCCAATTCCCACGCAAAATAGAACAGCAAAACAGTTGTTACGACTGCGATAGACAGAGCATTGTGAAAACGTTTGTACACAAGATTGTTATTGTGTTATCGTGTTAAATTTAGACTTCAACGTCTTATTATCAACCTAAGCTAATAACAATATAATGATATACTTACAGGTAATTGTATGTACTAGTTTTCAAGTATAAAAAGAGGTTTATTACGCAAATATCACACTCTGGAAGTTCGACCGAAGCTTCCTCGCTGGAATGCGTCAACGTGAGCCGGCCGCCAGAGAGTGAGCGCCTCTGTAGGGAATATGTGAACTATTTGCGCGCGGGAGTTTGGTCGAGTGAGACGACGGCAATTTTATTATGTAGCATAGAAATCTGATTTATGTCAGATTTTTACAATTCCCCCCCGTAAAAAATGACATGATGAGGTGAACATAAGTTTTTTGGGGAGAGCGATGCGTCTATTTTTTATATAGAGTTACACTTTAAATACGCGTATACAGATATACTTTCGTGCCGCTGACACTGAACGTGATATTAAAAAGAGTTTTTTTTTTTTTTTTTTTTTTTTTAGTGTTGAAGTATGATATTATGAAGTTATATATATTTACGTTTTTTACATTACAATTCACATAATTTGTGATACCTGAGAAAAAATTATTAAAAGGAAAAAAATATATATTGTTATTTTACAATAATTTGGATATATTGACACTTCAATATATCATTTGGAAAAAAGAAAATAAAAGTTAAATTGAATACCAATAATGGGATTATTTTTTAGGTACAATTTTGGGTATTTTCTTTTCTGGAACGGTACTTTTTTAGTTTTTTGGGAAGAATGCTTGCTTTTAGAGGTGGAAACATCTTTGACTTTTGTTTCCTGTGTGATATTGGCTTCATCGGGTTGATTTTTATGATCAGAATTTTGAGGTCTTACTGAGATGTCATTGACTGATGTTTCATTTGTTGAAACGAACAAGGGCGGACGATACAGAATTTCTAAAGGATCGCGGTTTGAGAAGTTTTGGCTTTCTGATGTATTATTTTCTTTACCATTGGGAGCTGATGTTGTTGCGATTAGGGTGTTTTCATTAATTAATGGATTTGGATTATTTAGAGTAGTAGAAGGAGGTTTGAGTGCAGGATCAAGTTGGGGTGGGAGATCATTTTCTGACTCGGATTCAGAAGTATACATTGGGGTTTCATTGTTTGATGAATACTGATTATTTTTAGTTAGAGTTGCTAATTTGTTCTCTAATGTTTCAATTTTTTTAGCTTGCAACATTTGAGTGTTTTGTAGTTCATAAATACTTTTGAACAGCAAAATTGTGGTATCATTAGATTGGCTCCAGAACTGAATATCAAGTTGTGGGAATGCGGATTGCAACTGAATCATTTCGTTTTTAGTAAGATTATTTGCGATTTTTATAATTTTAGCTGGAGGTTCATCTGGGTGTGGAGTTTGTGGTTTGGTGATTGGAATTTCCGGTGGAGGGGTTAGTTCCTTCACTGGTACACTTGCTGGTGCGGGAGTCTGATGAGTTCTTGGAGGGGGTGGTGAGTGACTTTTTTCTCTTTTTCTGGGCGGGTAGGGTTGGTAATACGGGTTGTATGGTGGGTAGGGCGGGTAGTACTGTGGCGGATAGGGGGCGTGGTACACAGGGGTGCTTTGAGAGCTGTCGTGTTCTGGTTCCTTTTTGTACGGTCGTTCACTGGTGAGTGGGGTGGGGGTAGTGGATGTTGTTGGTCGATTATCTGACGGATTTGGTGGCAAACTTCTGTTTTCGGGGGTGCATACGTGGTATCCAACAGTGATGGTGGGTGTCGGAAATATGCTTCCTCATCCTCAGCTGGTTGGTACTGTGCCCTGTGTTGCCTGGGAGTATAATTTTTCCCTCTGTATTTTGACACTGAAAATAATGAAACAATTAGTCACAATAACGCGCAGGTTTTTTAATTTTTCGCTTTTCGAGTGGTGTGTTTTGGTCATGAGGGTCAACATCAGCTTGATTGGGTAGGTTTTGGTCATCAGAAGCCCAAGGGTTTTGGATTGTGTACTTTCAGTTGGTCCGCGTTGCGCTTGCCGGCGTTCTCATTACGTAATGTGCGAAGTTCGTAGGTGTTGGGACCAATTCTTTTGTGTATAATGAAGGGGCCTTCATATGGAGGATTGAGGCTACTAGCGATGCCTTTCGCGGCGTCACTGAGTATGTTAGTTTGTCGCCACACTAATTGACCTTCTTCTAAGGGATTGGGCTGTCGGGCAGCGTTATAGCGCTCCGATCTGGACTCTTTACATTTTTGTATATTATATGTAGCGATGTCGATGGCGTTTTGGAGGTCAATTTTTAATTTTTGTGCATAAGACACAGTTTTATCATTAGTGAAGTCGGGGATTTTAGCGTTGGGGTTGATGGTAAATGGGGAGTTTAATTCGCGTCCGAAATGGAGCATTGCAGGGGTGAGGGAAGTGGTTTCATTAGGCGCAGTACGGAGGGCATAGCACAGGGCGGGTAAGTGGCGGTCCCAATGCTTGTGAATTTCTGCATAAGCTTTTATGCACTGTTTTATCGTTCGTATATAGCGTTCAGAGGGGTTACCTTGGGGTCGATACGCGACGATTTTTTTATGGGTTATATTTAATTCTTCGCAAGCTTTGGTCCATGCTTTGCTAATGTACTGGGGACCATTGTCAGTACGTATTTGGGACATGAAACCATTTCTACAACAGTAGTCAACCAATTTTTCTACTATGACGCGAGATGTGGCAGTTTTTATAGGGTATATTTCGACGTACTTTGAAAAGTCGTCAACGAGAATGAGGGCGTGTTGATTACCTTTTGATGATGATGGAAGGGGTCCGAAGAGGTCTGCACTGACCGCAACTCCAGGGGCACATGTGGTTTGAGTGGACATATAACCAAATGGTTTTTTGTTGGCTGGTTTAATGCGTTGACAAATTTGGCAACCACGGATGTAATCTTGTATGTCTTTTAACATACCATGCCAAGTATATGTTTGTTTCACTCTCGCTGTGGTTTTGCGAATGCCTAAGTGGCCGCTGAGGATGTGGTCATGCATTGCACGTAAAACTGCATTGCGTAAATAAGAAGGGACTACAAGCTATTTTTCGTTGTTTTGACCTTTTTTATACAACACACTATTTTCGTTGAATTCATATACATTTTTTACTTTTTTATCATTTTGGGAGAGTAAGGTCATGACATTAAGAATGGTGGGGTCTGCTTTTTGTGCTGCGCGCCACTAGTCATGTGAAGTGGGCAATTCAGGGTGCATGATTTGTTGAGTGGCCATACAGTGGAGCGTAGGTGTGCTATTTTTATCGTAGTTAGCACAATTTTCTTGGGATTTTGTTTGTGCATCACAAAATAGTGAGTCTATATTAAGGGAGTCAATATCTTCATCATACATATTTTGGGACTTTTCAATGTTATTACAACGTTTGCAGGAATGAGCAAGTGATGGGGGATTACTTTCGTAGTTTTTGAATTTTAGTTTAGTCTCACCTGGGGGGTCGTTGATGGGGAGTAAGTCGTCTTCGAGCCGATTGAAAATTTCAGGGTCACTACCACAGGGAGCTCGTGAGAGTGCGTCAGCCACGGACATTGTGCGGCCTGGTCTGTGCTCTATAGTGAGGTCCATGCCCATTAGTCGAAGTGCCCATCTGCGAATACGGCCAGATGGTTCTTCTATGGTCATGAGATTTTTAAGGGCTGCATGGTCTGTCCATACAGTGCAATGTTGATACGCGATGTAATGTTTGAATTTAGCTAAGCTATTTACGAGGCTGAGACACTCTAATTCTGTGATGCAGTAATTAGATTCGGCTTTTGATAATGTGCGACTTGTGAATGCAACGGGACGTAAGCCTTTTTCTCCTTGTTGTAATAATACAGCACCGATGCCCTCTGTAGATGCATCGCATTGTATAATGAACTCTTGGTCCATTTTGGGTAGCATGAGGCACGTGTCTGCTGTGAGGGCAGCGCAAAGGGAATCAAATGAACTTTGTTGTAGGGAGGACCATTTCCACGTGTTTTCTTTGCGTAGTAGTAATGTGAGGGGTTTAGCAAGAAGTTGAAAGTTGTATATATAATGCCTAAAAAATCCTATCATACCTAAAAATTGTTGTATATTTTTTCTTGATTTGGGGAGGGGATAGTTATTTATGGCAATAACTTTGTCGGGGTTGGGTTTAATGGAGCCATGTGATATTATGTTGCCTAGTAATTTTACTTCTTTACAGCACAATTGGACCTTGGAGGGGTTTATAGTGATGCCAGCTTTAGATAGACGTGACAGGACTTCTTCGACGTGGAAAGCGTGTGTTTTTGCGTCAGGGGAATATATTATCAAGTCATCAATAAAAGGAATTACATAGTTATATGCTATACCATCTAAAATTTTATGCATGATACGTTGAAATATGAACGTGGCGGGTTTTATACCTAAGGGCATTCGTTTGTAACGAAAACAACCACGATGAGGAGTAATGAATGCAGTTATGTCTCTACATTCTGGTTTTATTTCAAGTTGGTGATAGCCAGAGCTTAAATCAATGACTGTGTATACTGCACTGTTACCCATTTGAGAGTATATGTAATCTAACCTTGGTATTTCAAACATTAATGATTTGATAATATAGTTATTTATGGGACGATAATCAATAATTAATCTCCAATTTGGGGGAAGACCTTTTTGTTGTTTCTTTTTTAATAATACTGGACAGCATGCCCATAAGTTGGTAAAGCATGGTTCAATGATATCATTTTCAATATCATTGTCTAAATGTTGGTCCATTATATCAAGTTTGGCACGTGTTGCAGGGCGGGAGCGAGCACGAAAAGGGGTGGCATTGGGGTCGACTTCAAACTCACATTGATAATCTTTTATTTTACCAGGCTTACTTGAAAATAAACCTCTATGCATAAATCGTTGTAATATTTTTTTCATACGTGTTTTGTCTTCGTAGCTACCTTCGACCTTGGATATGATTGACTCGAGCCAGTTGTTGTTGACTTTAACATTATAGCATGAAAATATGTCAGAGGGCTTTGCGAATGGAACAATCTCTTGTTCTTCGTTACCAATGGTCCAACCATTTTCTGCTATATTTAAGTTTAGTTTTGTGGCACGCATAAAGTCGCGTCCTAGAATGACTGCTTTGTTTAGGCCAGGGAGTACGAAGAAACGTTGTTTTCTAGAGTTATTTGCCCATGTAAAATTAATAGTTGTCATTTGTTTTATTTGTGATGAACCTTGGGCTAAATTGAGGGGGATATTGACGTCTTTGAATTTAAAATTACGAGCACGTAATTCTTTTGCTATATCTTCGCCTATATAACAATGACTTGAGCCACTGTCTAACAGTGCTAATTTTTCTTTGCCGAGTATTTTTATTATAATTAAGGGTTCGTCACTTTTAATAGGAACGTTTGTGACGTTTTCTTTTTCACCAATAATATTGGGTTCGTCGAGTTGTAAATTATTAATTTCTGTGAGGACATTTTTCCACTTGTCAGTTTCAATTGTGATACTTGAGGGGAGAGGGACATTTTTATTTACATGTAGGCTTGGGTTGGGAGGTTGCTCCAAGTTTTGACCTTGTGCAAGGAGACGTTTGATACGTTTATTATTTCTATAACGTCTATTTTTCATCGTCTTACGCCGATGACGTAAATATTTCTCACGACGTGCGTTATATTCATCGATGAAGGATATGATAGATTGCAAATGTCTTTTCTCTTTAAGAGCGTCTCCCTCGCGAAACCATTTTAGTTTTGCGAGGGGTCGTGGGGGTTTTTTGGGTTGCCATCTCTTGGACGACGGTTGGGGCAGTCACGGGCTAAATGATTTAGGCCTTGACACCTATAACAAATTATAGGTTGAGGTGCGCGTTGTTGTTGTCTTTGTTGTGGGAACCCGCGTGGAGCAGGGTTATCTCGGCGTGGAGGTTGGGGTGGTGGTGGGGGGTTGGGTGGTTGCGGTGGTGGCATGGGTCTACTCATTAATGGGTCAAGCGCCGCGAGGCTTACTTGGGCCGCAGCACCATGTGCTGGTTGTTGATGAGGGGCTTGAGGTCTATGATTGTTATCATAAGCAAGGGAGGGTTCAACAAACTGTGCAGGTGGTGGTGGGCGTACATACAAGCGTGATTGTAGGACTGCGTCTTGTATGCGATGAGCTTCCATTGATAATTCACGAAGTGAATTATAAGTGCGACCGTAAGTATATTGCCTATAAGCAGGGTGCATTTGTGACAAGACTCTATTTACTTTGTCCGCTTCTGAATAATTTCCATCTAGCCGACGGTAATATTCAGCGATGGCTTGGACATAAGAGGAGAGGGGCTCATCTGGGTCTTGGGTGCGTAAATCTAGATCACGTAATAGACGTTGTCTGTACGTGTAAGAAGCGAATTCTGATAGGAAGAGAGCTTTGAATTCTAACCACGTTGCTATATTATTATGGAGTGACCACCATCTTGATGCTTCGCCTTCAAGTGCGAGTGGCATGTGAGATTGTAGTAAGCTATCTGGGATACGACGTATAGAATGAGCATACCTTTCAAATTCCGCTAAGAAATCTGATGGTGACTTGTGATTACTTCTGCCTGTGTATCTAGGCATTGGTAAATTTGGCATGGGTTCATGTTGGAATTGTGGTGGTAAATAATATGTGTATGGAGGTAGATTACCTTGGAAAGCTTGTGGATGTCCATAAAATGGTAGTGGTGCAAAGAATGGTGGTTGTTGTGGCATATATTGTTGAAATGGTGGTTGTGGTGGAGCTTGTTGTGCTGGTAATTGTTGTGGTTGCTGTGGTTGAGCCTGCGGTTGCTGTGGTTGAACCTGTGGCTGAACCTGTGGCTGTTGTGGTATAAATGGTTGAAATGGCATATGTGGTGGAGCTTGTTGTGCTGGTAATTGTTGTGGTTGCTGTGGTTGAGCCTGCGGTTGCTGTGGTTGAACCTGTGGTTGAACCTGTGGTTGAACCTGTGGCTGCTGTGGTATAAATGGTTGAAATGGCATATATGGTTGGAATGGTGGTTGTGGTGGATGCGGTGGTGGTAGTGATTGTTGTGGTTGCTGTGGTTGCAATGGTGTATGAATTGGGGCGGACGGTACATGTGTGTTATACGTGGACGTATTGAATCGTGCGGGCGCTGTAATTGACGAGGGTACAGTTGGTGGCACGTTAAATATTGGTGAAGGTACGTGTGCAATTTGCGGGACTTGTACTTGCACCTGGGGTAAGGGTTGAGGGCCATGGGTCAATAATTCATGGAGACGTTGTTGGGTTGTGGCGATATTGGCTTGCCACTGTTGCACTGGGTCATTACTACCCCCAGGATATACATTACTTGCACCAGCATTTGTGCTATGCACGTGTGTCGTGGTGATGGGGGTGGGTGTGGAATGTGTAGTAGTCGTGGTGCTATGCAACGAAGCTGGGGTTGAAACTGACAAGGGAACACTAAACAAAGTATTTACATTTGTACTTACATTTAAAATACTTGACGATACAATTGAAATAAAATTATTATTAAAACCGCTGCCCTGCGAATGTGGACCTGCAGGTGTCACGTTGGCAGTAGTAACTGTCACAACGCCTGTACCAATTGCCATGGTACTCGTGGTGGGGTTTAATTCTGATTCGGGTTCAGAATCGCTTGATTCAGGGTTCCCAGGGTTGGACCTGGTTTCGTATCTTCTTCTTTTACGGTCGGCCATTTTGTGACACTATATGTGCACGTGTGGCTATTATTTTATTTGACAAGCGTGAGGAATGTGGTGGATTTTTTTTTTTTTTTTTTTTTTTTTTTTTACGAGATAAAAATATTTATGCAATGCACACGAGGTACATGAAATATTTTGTGGGAAGCGTGAACGAGAGAAACAAAAATGAAATTTTTAGTTTGGGCCACGTGGTGAGATATTCGTGGAATGTGCGTGGAATGTGCTCAAAAAGACGTATTATATATGGCGTAAATTTTTTGGGAAAATGGTAAAATTACAGTGTGTGTTCTTACGAATAAATTTAGGGTGGGTGGGTGGGTGTTTAGACCGGCCGAGATCCCCACTTCTGTAACACTGGACTAATACCTTTGTCTAGGGGTTATATTTTTTGCTCGCTAATCTGGTATATTCAGGTACAGATAGGGATATAGATGGAAGAACACCAACAATTTTTGTGTGGACCTTTTCGTCTTTTATTTATAATCAGAATGCACACATCAATAAGAAAATTAATAAATTCAAGTCAAACAAAAAATATTCAATTTAGAGGAAAATTACGTTAAAAAAATATATAGTAGATTCTCTCGTAGTAATCTTACGTGCTCCAGCAGCAGCTTCCCTTCGTAGAACAATGTGGATGGCTCACGATTTCAAAGTAGTCAGCAAAAGTCCATTTGCTGTATTGTAGAAAGATACGACAAAAAAAATGCAGTTTCCCAAGACCGGAACCGCTTTCCGCAGAGCTCGTAAGGAGCACCAGCCCAGGCAGCGAAGGCTTACGGAATGGCGTTCCGTCGGCGAGAGCCACAGCGCTCGCATTGCGCAGACCAACTGGAGTGGGAGGAGAATGGGGGGCGGGGGGAAATTTGATGCACAAAGTGCATATAATGCATGTTTTACTCATAATTTTGGCCCTTAGAACCAACATCACACCAAAAAGCATATTTATTTTTAGAATATTCCAGAAAAGATTTTCCTGACAAAATTATACGTAAAATAAAAAAGTTTTTATATTTTGATTGAACAAAAATAAGATTTGTTGGTTTAATTATCAACTTCAAATATCATATTATTTAGTGAAAAATACACAATTTAAAACAAACCTATGCATAATAAACTCTCATAACAATATACTACTGATCAAATGGCAGCTAAACACTAAAGCATATTTACTTGTAAAGCGGCGCGGTGACGTAGCGGCAGGCAGCAACAGAGTCCGCTGATGGTGAATCACGACGGGCAAGCACGCAGCGGTTGCCGGTGGCTGTGATAGACTCGCGCTCAGACTCTCTCCAGACCTATGTTTAGCCCAAATATATGTGTTTTACATATATAAAAAATGCAACAATTTAACCCTAATGACCTATGCTGATAATAACATTATGCAGTATACCACCCGCGTCCAATTCCCACGCAAAATAGAACATCAAAACAGTTGTTACGACTGCGATAGACAGAGCATTGTGAAAACGTTTGTACACAAGATTGTTATTGTGTTATCGTGTTAAATTTAGACTTCAACGTCTTATTATCAACCTAAGCTAATAACAATATAATGATATACTTACAGGTAATTGTATGTACTAGTTTTCAAGTATAAAAAGAGGTTTATTACGCAAATATCACACTCTGGAAGTTCGACCGAAGCTTCCTCGCTGGAATGCGTCAACGTAAGCCGGCCGCCAGAGAGTGAGCGCCTCTGTAGGGAATATGTAAACTATTTGCGCGCGGGAGTTTGGTCGAGTGAGACGACGGCAATTTTATTATGTAGCATAGAAATCTGATTTATGTCAGATTTTTACAATTATATTCTATATTTATGCAATGATTTCATGTTCAAATATTTAATGTATTTCTTATATTTAAATTTCTATTTTATTCTACTTTTTTTGTTGTGTTTTTTCTAGAAAAACTCAACTAAAAATGTATTAATTCACACAACAAAATTTTGTGATGTAAAAACACACTGTGTGTGTGTGTATATATATATAATATATAGTCCTATATACTATATATATATATACCTAAACGATATATAGTAATGAGAATGAGGTTCCACTGACAGGGATGCCAAATGGCACAGAAAAATTTCTAACACATATGACAAAATAATTTGTATTGCATGCAATAAAAAAATATATTATGTACGTACACTCGTCCCAAATCAATCTAACAGATTGTGTTAACTTTTCCCCATGTATCAAGATACTACATACAAGATAAGGACATGCTCAGCCAATTTGGGCCGCCTCATAATTTAAAATTGGTAATCAGCACCCGAGTTGAAGGTCATGTGATCAAAATAGCCCAATCACAACTACAACGCTAATATTAACATGGAATCTGTTGCTGTAGTATCTTGCATGTATAAACCATTTGGAGAGGTTGATATGCTTTAGACAGATTTATTCAAGACCAATGTACTCATGTTGCTTCATACCTTAGTACCTTTCTATCTGCAGAGCAACATGAGCAACTAGTATACTGTACACTTCTTTGTGTTCTTGTGAATAGAAATTGTTCTGTCTACGTCTGTAAATATAAGATCGTCACATTACCTATATTTACTCATAATGTTTTAATATCAAATCTTTTTATTATCACATAGTAGTTGTTGATTTTCCATTAATATTTATTAAATATGTATTTGTATTCAATTCTTAGCAGCTTTAGTAGCCAGTGACAAGCAGATTACATTGAACTGGCTACTGAAGCTACTAACATTAATCAATATTGATTTGTATACAAGTTAGCAGCTTCAGTAGCCAGTTCAATGTAATCCTGGTGACGAGCTGATTACATTGAACTGGCTATACTGAAGCTGCTAACATCAATCAATATTGATTTGTATACAAGTTAGCAGCTTCAGTAGCCAGTTCAATGTAATCCTGGTGACGAGCTGATTACATTGAACTGGCTATACTGAAGCTGCTAACATCAATCAATATTGATTTGTATACAAGTTATATAGCAGCTTCAGTAGCCAGTTCAATGTAAACCTTATGACAAGCTGATTACATTGAACTGGCTACTGAAGCTGCTAACATCAATCAATATTGATTTGTATACAAGTTAGCAGCTTCAGTAGCCAGTTCAATGTAATCCTGGTGATGTCGAGCTGATTACATTGAACTGGGTACTGAAGCTGCTAACATCAATCAATATTGATTTTATTATAGTATATGTCCCAAAGAGTTACATGATGTTATAATGATTACCAATGTTAATTAATGCTATCAGACTAGTGCATGACATTATATAAAGTTTTAATGTTTAAAAAATAATACTTATAATTCTTGATGTATGTTACATTTTTTATGGACAATTCAATTTATTTATGAAAAACTGGCTTTCATTTATTTTATTTTTTGTACATAAGCTCAGCTCTTATTAGCAGAGCTGTAAATTTTAATTAGTTCAAGCCCCGCCCGGGCCAAAATCTTCAAGAACTTTAAAAAAAAAACAGTTTCGAGATTTTAGCTCAAAAAGCCAGCTATATTGCGAGTTGAGCTCGTGAATGACTAGTGAAAAACAAGAACAGCGTTTGAAAATAAAACGAGCTAAATTTTTGCCCTATATTTTGGCCCGGGCGGGTGCTCAATGTGCTCATACCGGATTAAATTTACAGGTCTAAAAAAAATACACATGCTACTTGGGCACATGTATATGTATAACAGATACGACGGTTCAGGAGCCAATCCATAACAAACGGAGCCTGTGTTAAGTCGCCAACCTATTCCTAATGATCCACCTTAATGTGCAGGAAGTCTCGCTATGCAAAGACTATTATAGCCTGACCATAAGAAGGTAACTGATTTACATGAACCATATTGAGAAATGAAGACAGGAAACCAAATATACGATCCCTACAGCTTCACCCGACTTCTAGAGGCATCCGGAGCCTATTGCCTACTACAGTTTTCATTCTACAGCACGAAGTATGCCATGCACAGCACACATACTTGGCAAGAATGTGAAGTCTTAGTTGTTGGCTGCCATTCACACCCAGGAACACAACATGTCCCATCTGCAAGGGTCATTAGCTACGTTTTTGTATTTATAAGTTTTTAGCACGTCTTTAAAAGGGAAAGGATCATTACTTTAGCAGATTGTTTATGAAAAATAGAGGACTTGCAAATGTAGAAGTTTAGTGAGAAAATAAACAAACTCACAGCCCAACAATACTAACAAAGTGCTAGCAGACGACTTAGTGTTCCTGTCTCAATTTAACATGCTTTCTTATGGTGGAATGCAGCAGCTATAACTTGAGTTAGAATTATTTTTCAGAGCTGAAATTTTTACTGTAGCTTACTGATTCTACAAGCTTTTGTTTTCCTGGATTTCAAGTGATTTTGTTAAAAAATGTTTTTTCATCCAATTGACTTCAGATCCATAGGAAAACAAAAGCTTGTAGGCTCAGTAAGCTACAGTAAAAATTTCAGCTCTGAAAAATAATTCTAACTCAAGTTATAGTTGCTGTTCATTGCCCCATAAGAAAGCATGTTAAATGTAGACAGGAACACTAAGTCGTCTGCTAGCACTTTGTTAGTATTGTTGAGCTGTCAGTTTGTTTTCTGACTAAACCTACTTTTGCAACGTCCTCTAATAGAGGACTAAATAATATAGGATTAAAAGTTTATAACTTTAAATCGGTATAAAGAACCAAAACCACGATTTTAAAGCAAATTTGCTTTTATTTTTATAAATCTATTTTTATTTACCTCTTATCTCGTCTTTTCACTTTTTTTTTTTTTTTTAATATTATTACTTCTTATATTTTTTTTTTTATTAACGCGTTTAAATTCTGTTGATTTTTTTTTTTTTTTTTTTTTTTTTTGAAGTAGTATAATATGCCATTTCAAAAATGTAAAAGAGCGTGTTGAAAAGTAAATCACTTACTCCACTGTTAAAACCTCCAATTTAATCACAATATTTACACTCGCTGTCTCTATCTCCTTAAAATGAGTATTTTGAGAAAAATGCTTATGAATTTCAATATCTCCACATCATGGCTTTTTGATTTTAAAATCTAAACTAATTTTTATTGTTTGAGTTTCAAAAAAAAAAAAAAAAAAAATCAGTTCGCATTTCTATTAAATTCAAATAACTTTGATAAGAAAATAGGTAAGTGGGAATTAATAACTTTGCTTGCAAATAAAAACTTTGTACTTCACAATCGATTACGTGTCCTTTTTACCCCACTTATATATCAACTGTACCTAATTTTGAACCAAAATATTAAGTGTTTTAAAAGTTTTTGAAAAGAAAAAAACGAAATGCCTATATGTCCTATATGCAAGCAAAATTTTTTTTAATGAAACATATATATGCTTTTTACAGAGCAAATATAAACCATTTATATAAATATGATTTATTTAAATTTATTATTTTCCAAGCTATTTATTTTCTTATTATTTCTTAGTTTTGATGAATATAAGTGCATTCACATATTCATTTACTTTTGCACCTAAAAAATTATTTCCATAATTAAAATAAAATTATTTAACAATTTGCTGCATGCTAAATTACATCATGGGTTAATATTTTTTATGAATTTTGCCTTACAAGATTTTGCAAAAGTAGATTCAGTGATAAAACAAACAAACTGAGCTTCAGCAATACTAACAAATTGCTATATTTACTGTCTGTCTATTTAACATATATACACACACACACACACATATATATATATATATATATATATATATATATATATATATATATATATATATACACACAATGTATGTAACATGTATATATTTACAAGATAATATTATAAAAATTATAAAAAGTAAATGGAGAAACTATCAAACTTTTACGCGCTAAGTTTTAAGTTTCCGCCATCTTGAAGTAGGTGGAGTCAATTTCTATTGGTTAATACTGGCGCGTAAATAGAACAAAATTTAGATCCCAAAAAGTCAATGCAATGTCCCGGACTACTGTATCATCTACTGTGGTCCCACAGTAGATGGTACAGTAGTCCATCTCCTATAGCGGGAATATCAGATCGAATGCGCGCCATAATTCCGACTGGGTGAAGGTGGCAGAACTAGAAGCCGTATTTTGAAGTAATGTTACGTGTAGTTCTGACAACTTCACCCAGTCGGAATTATGGCGCGCATTCGATCTGACATTCCCGCTTTAGGAGATGGACTACTGTATAATTTACTGTGCTGTGGTCCCATACATGTCTTCCGACTCCCTGTATAAATTTGTAGACAAGCATGATTAAAGCTTTTACACTCTAGCGCCGCGATTGTCAGCCAAAACTACTATATTACAAATACTGCTTCACAAAGGTTTCAGGTCTTGTTGTCACCTGAGCGCAAGAATTCCGAGTAATTATCTCTGTTTACGTCATACATTATATCTGACCTTTAGTCAGCCTTATCAATCCTTATCATATAATAGTTCAAATTGCCCCCATGAGTATCGCAAGTGTTCCCTAGAGATGGAAATTTAAAACAGCGTGCCTAAAAATCAGCCAAAAGTCGGAAGACATATAAGGGACATTGAAATAAATGCATCTCCCAGAATGTACCGTACCACATTCTCCTCATCTCAATCATTTTTATAAAATCACACATTGTTGGGTTTATAGCATGTAGTGTACGTGTGGTGGTATAGAATTTATTTTCAAGCTGATTTAAAACTAAAATAAAATAAAAATATAAAAATATCGTAGCTAATTTTTAATTTTTTTTTTTTTTTTTTTACATAGTATGATATCGTAAAAAAATAATGATAATATAATAAAATATATACATGCTACTTTGAGTAGATGTATATATACAACAGACGAGAAGATTCCAGAGCCATTTCGTAACTAACGAACCAATTGTTAAGTTGCCAACCTATTCCGAATGATCCACCTTCGTGTACAGGAAGTCTCGCTATGCAAAGACTATTATAGCCTGCGACCATAAGAAGGTAACTGATTTACATGGACCATATATTGGGGAAATGAAGACAGGAAACCAAATTACGATCCCTACAGCTTCACCCGGCTTCTCGAGGCATCCGTAGTCCCTTGCCTCTATGATTTTCATTCTTCAGCACAAAGTATGCCGTGAATACACGCATACCTGGCAAGATTGTGAAACCTTAGCAAATGGCAGCCTTTCACACCCAGGAACACAACATGTCCCATCCGCAAGGGTCATTAGTAAGGCTTTGGTAATTAAGTTTTTATTAGCTCTAATCGGGAATCCTATAATCTATTATAGTCATTTTACCGTATACCTAAAAAAATTAGACTATATTAGATTTTTCTCACATGTTTAATATACCAAATTATATAAAGTCTAAATTTTGTTTTGATTTTGTTTTTAATTTAAATGTAGAAAAGCGGTTTGCGAAAACAAAGAAAAAAAAATAAAAAAAAAAGAGAAGAATTTCCAAACAAAGACTTCTTTTTTTGAAGTAGTTCAACTAATGGACCACTTGCAATAAAATGTTTTTAATTGTTGCAGCAAGTAAGTGAAAACGATTTTTACATAAGAAATGCGTTAAGAATTATTCAAATTATTATAAAAAGTTCGTTCATTGCAAGTGGACAATTCGCTTAAATTGCTATTTTTTGAGCTATTAAAAAAGGTTTTATGACATTAATCAGGTGCAATATAGCATGCTATTTGCTGGCGTCGGCGTAAAATTATTAAAATTACATTGAACTGGCTACTGAAGCTGCTAGCATCAATCAATATATTGATTTGTATACACGTTAGCAGCTTCAGTAGCCAGTTCAATGTACTCCTGGTGACGAGCTGATTACATTGAACTGGCTATATACTGAAGCTGCTAACATCAATCAATATTGATTTGTATACAAGTTAGCAGCTTCAGTAGCCAGTTCAATGTACTCCTGGTGACGAGCTGCAATTGAACTGGCTATTGAAGCTGCAAACATCAATCAATATATTGATTTGTATACACGTTAGCAGTTTCAGTAGCCAGTTCAATGTACTCCTGGTGACAAGCTGATTACAATGAACTGGCTACTAAAGCTGCTAACATCAGTGTATGCTTTAAGTGCACTTCACTCGTAAGTTATATAAGCCCCAATGTCCCTGCTCGAAAAACTTGCCAAGTTCTTGCCAAGAACCCGTTTCTTACCAAGAACTTGGTAAGTTCCTGCCAAGAAACAAGTTCTTAGTAAGAACTTGCCAAGAACTTGTTTCAAGATCTTGACTGAGTAATTCTTGGCAAGTTCTTACCAAGAACTTGCTTCAAGATCTTGACAAAAATTTTCTTGGCAAGTTCTTAGTAAGATTTTACCAAGATCTTAGTTCTTGGCAAGTTCTTAACAAGAACTTATCAAGATCTTAATTACAATTTCTTGCCAAGATCCTGGCTAATTTCTTGAAAAAAATAAAAAAAAATCTTGGCAAAATCTTGCCAAGATTCAGTTTCTTGGTTCAATCTTGGCAAAATTTGTAAAAAAAATTAAGATTTCTTGATTCAGAAATTTCTTGGCTCGAAATCTTGACAAGTTCTTGGTAAGATCTTGAAATAGTATTTAGGGGTTGAAAAAAGGGTCAAGGAGTATTGATAGAACATTTTTGATGCCAAGAACAGGTTCCTCATCTCTTTTTACCCCTAGGAACCAAATTTCATATTTTTAACCTTTCTGACCTCTCGACAACCTAAGTCCAAACTATTAGAACTTTATATAACGCAAATAATACAAGAAATCAATAAGAGGTAGAAAAGAGCAGTGCAAGGACAGCCTCATCAATGATCACCAAAGTCAAGCAACGTTGAGCGAGATCAATAGATGGATGGGTGACCGATTTTTTTATTGTGCTAGAAATGTTTTTTTTATTGATTTCTCTTTATTGTGTACAGCAGAATGTGCAGAATAAATTTTCCTACATTTTAATTATTAATTTTAATTAAAATTAATTAATTATCCAAGATCTTGTCAAGATCTTGACACGATTTTGCCAAGAACTTGACACGATCTTGTCAAGATCGTGACAGGATCTTGACACGATCTTGACACGATCTTGACACGATCTTGTCAAGATCGTGGCACGATCTTGGTAAGATCTTACACAAGAACTTGCTAAGTTCTTGGTAAGATCCTGGCAAGAACTTGGCAAGTTTTTCGAGCAGGGGTAAGACTAATGTTATTAAATATTGCAGTTTCACCAACATATGGAGACAACACAGACCATCTCTGTACCTGACACACAGGACACCAACGTCCCAGAGGTGATGTCACGTAGCATGCAGGTACGTCATACTTATTGTGTCGTTGCTGTATTGAAGTTGTTTGTATCAATCAATATTGATTTGTGATTTGTATACAATTAAACTAGCAGCTTCAGTAGCCAGTGCAATGTAATCAGCTCACCACCAGGATTACATTGCACTGGCTACTGAAAGCTACAATATAAAAAACAGCAATACAAGACTATACATTTTTTTTAAGGTTAATGTGCAAACTAGACACAATCAGTCACTGATATGTGTGACAGGGGCGGATCCAGGAATTTTTTTAGGGGGGGGGGGGGGCGATCCCCCAGGAAAATAATCATGAAGGACCGGGGGTGGGGTAGCGTGCCGCATGCGAAAAATTTTATTTGGCCACGCCCCTTTTTGGAAAAAATTGCAAAATTAGTATGTCTTTGAAAAAATATTCTTGAATTGCAAAATTTTTGATTTGGTAGTTTTTTTCTTTTTTTTTTTTTCCTTTTTTTATATGTAAGCAAAAAAAAGAAGTAAAAGTAAGACAAAATTATTTCTGGAATATTTTCTATTTTGATCTCTTCAAAATCCTTTTTTTCTTTTATTTCCATTCTCCCTACAATCAAATATGCAATAAATTATTAATGTTATTTCATTGAAAAAAAAAAAAATCTTGAAAACAAAAAATCTTTAAAAAAAGGGCAAAATTTAATAAACCATTAATATTGTGTATTATTATTATTATTATTATTTTGTATCCCAATTTACTAAAAACTGTTTTGCACTTTTTAATACTATTATGATATTGTAAAACATAACTTGTATTTGGAGGGAAAAATATTTTGAGATAAAAATTATAAAATTTACACTAAAGTTTTTTTTTTTTTTTTTTTTTTAGTTCTTATCGCGAGCAAAATATTTTGTGGATGTGCAAGTATTAACAGAACTATATCTCTGATATATTACCCTGATGACATGACAACTAAGGGGATGTTAAAATTATTTTTTGTTATATAGTCAGAATTCAAACGCTTAGACAGTAATAAAAGTTCCGCCGAAGGCGCAAAAAAAAAATTATTGGACTAATTTTTTTTTAATTTTTGCTCATTTTTTCCACCCACGTGGGCCATTTGGGAGGGGCTTTCGCCCCCACCGCCCCCCCCCCCCCCCGGGATCCGCCCCTGATGTGTGATGTATGTTGACAGAGGTCTACAAGGTCAAGGGTCATGTCTAGCCAGCCTCAACAAGGTGAAGAAGAGACTATGTGGGTACACAACCAGGTGATGAAGTAGAGCCTGTGGCTACTCAACCAGGTGATGAAGTAGAGACTGTGGCAACTCAACCAGGTGATGATGACATCCAGGTCAAACCAGGTGAAGACGAGACTCAAGCTACCCGGGACATCAGTGAGACGTCAACTGCTACCTCGATCACCTCAACCTGAGGATCAGACTGCAAACCATTTTGTACCATGGTATGTCTAGCTGTCTTTGTTTCCCTCCCTCCCTCCCTCTCCATATCTCTCTCTCTCTCTCTCTTGACATGTAATCAAAGTTGTGATCAGTCACATATTGACACACTACGTTGTTTTGATTGCAGCTGTGGCACTCTGGCCACTATGCTAAATGTTGGACAGCTCCGAGATCTACTTGCAGTTCTCGAGTATTGTTCCAAGTCCACCAAGAAGAAGTTCGAGTGTTCTCAGTGTCTGTGTGTTCTGCCAGGCTGGCTTCTATTCTTGCACCTGGTACGTGGGTTCATCAAGTGGACAATGTTATGACTATAATTAATCACTTTAAGTTTTAACATAATAATTGCTAGTCAATGCATTTTTATTTATTTTTTTTTTTTTTTTTTTTTTTTTTGTTTAAGAAAAAGTAATTTTTCATTTAAATATTTAACATCTTTTATTATACCATACATATCACAAAAACTTAATAATTTTGTATTTTCAAAAAGTTATATATGAAATTGTAGCTTAAAAACTAAGAAACACAGCTATGTTATTTATGGTATAGGTTATGATTCAAGTTTTCGATATAACTGGGAAAAACTAAAACTACATTCAATTTTCAATGTTATTCTAATGGAGTAAATAAATACTTTGCACTATAAAATTGTTTGTGTTTACTGCCTGTCTTTAGGATGCATTGAGTTGAGTTAAATATGTTTGTGTCATGTTTTTTTTTTATATAATTAAAAAAAAACGTGCACATAAATGCACACATGTATACAACAGATACGACGGTTCAGGAGCCAATCCATTACAAGCTGAGCCTGTGTTAAGATGCCAACCTATTCCTAATGATCCACCTTCGTGTACAGGAAGTCTCGCTATGCAAAGACTATTATAGCCTGCGACCATAAGAAGGTAACTGATTTACATGGACCATATTGAGAAATGAAGACAGGAAACCAAATATACGATCCCTACAGCTTCACCCGACTTCTAGAGGCGTCCGGAGCCTATTGCCTCTCATTTCGACATTCTACAGCACAAAGTATGCCATGCAAGTAACATGCATACTTGGCAAGAATGTGAAGTCTTAGAAGTGCTTCTCACACCCAAGAACACAATAACATTCTAATATGTAACGTGTCCCATCTGCAAGGGTCATTAAGTAAGGTTTTTTATTTATGTTTTTACTAGCACTCCATAAGTATGGATAAGGGTCATTTTTTTTAGTTTTTTTTTTTTGTCATTTTTAAGGGATTTAAGTTTTTCTCACATGTTTAATAAATAATAAAAAAGCCTAAATCTTGCACGTTTTGAAAATGATTTTGAAATTGTAGTGCATGAAGCAGTTTGCAATGACAAAAAAAAAATCCAAATGGAGTAAACTTTTTTGTTTCCTAATGCAGTGCTGTGGATTCACCTTTTTCATGCTTTTTTGAGATATTTGAAGGTCACACATTAGGTTGCATGAAATCAGGTGCATTTAAACTCTGCTGGCATTTAAAAATTATTAAAAGTTTACAAGCTAAAAAGGAAATAATCAAATGTAAAGAACAAAAACTATGATATATTATAAAGCAATTTTACTTCATTTTTATCTTGTTATTTTACATGAAAGATTTCTTTTGAATTTTCAATTTTATTATTACTTGTATTAATATATTATTTATTATTATTTTATTATTGACGGTTAAATTCTGATGATTTTTAAAGTCATTTCAAAAATGTAAAAGAGCGTGCTGATAAGTAAATCACTACAACTAGCTAACTCTCTAAACCTCAATGTGATCACATAATAGAGGACTTGCAAAAGTTGGTTTAGTGAGAAAATAAACAAACTGACAGCCCAACAATACTAACAAAGTGCTAGCAGACGACTTAGTGTTCCTGTCTACATTTAACATTCTTTCTTATGGTGGAATGCAGCAGCTATAACTTGAGTTAGAATTATTTTTCAGAGCTGAAATTTTTACTGTAGCTTACTGAGCCTACAAGCTTTTGTTTTCCTGGATTTCAAGTGATTTCACACTAAAAAATAGACGTGTATAATCGACGTTCTAAACGTTGAAAACCTTGTACACAGTTTCGTCATGCTTTAAACGTTGATATTTAACGCTTACGTGTGACGTCACAAACGTTTACAATCAACGCTTAATTACAATTAAATGAAAAAGAACCAAACTCAACTGGTAATTAGTACTGTATCATAAATTTTTGAATGACCGATTTGGGTATGAAAAATCGAGTTACATCCAAAAATGGAATAAAATTTCTAACGGGTTGATAACTTTTCGAAAAAAAACGCACTTTATGGGCAGAAATAAAAAAAAAACTCAAAATTTTTTTTTCGTTGATTCTAGTTAAAGAATAAAAAATAAACACTATTTATTCTTATGCATATTTTGATTTTTCGCATAGAACACAGGAAATTGTGTAAAGTAAGTTTTTATATTATTTCTAATTAGGTGGAGAAGGACGTTTATTCCGTTGAAAATTGACGGTTTTTATCAACTCTATTTATGCTGATAAATCAACGTTTAAAGTGAAATTGTACTTAAGCGTTGAGTTTTCAATACAATTAATAAGAGTTGAGTTTTGAAACGTTAATTATCAACACTTATAACCGTTGAAAAAAAAACTATTCCGTTGCATTACTAACGAAATTTTTTAGTGTGTTTGTTAACAAATATTTTTTCACCCAATTGACTTCATATCCAAGAAAACAAAAGCTTGTAGGCTCAGTAATAAGCTACAGTAAAAATTTCAGCTCTGAAAATAATTCTAACTTGAGTTATAGCTGCTTCATTGCCCCATAAGAAGGCATGTTAAATTGAGACAGGAACACTAAGTTGTCTGCTAGCACTTTGTTAGTATTGTTGGGCTGTGAGTTTGTTTATTTTCTTACTAAACCTACAGTAGATAGAACGATTTTCGTGTTATACTTAAACAATGCATTTGGTACCTAGCTTCCCGAGTAAAACAAAATTCGCAGACAAAACCCAGTTTTTTCCTCGACAAGCATGCCTCGACATATCCCAGATTTATCCCTGAAATGGGACATTTTATGTAAATGAGTTTTTTTACTACCGCGGTCAGAAAAAAAGGTTTCGACCTTTTTTACCTCGACATACCCCAGAAAAATACCTGTTTTATCGCAGACAAGACCCTGTTTTATCCCAGACACAGCGCACTTTTTTATTGCGGCTCTCCCTCCCCACCCCCTCGAAAATCCACCCTCCACCCCCTCGCACCCCACATTCCTCAGCTTCCGTTGCTTGTACCACTGTTGCCACATTTCATATTACTTACTATACATTATTATCTATATAAAAATAAAGTAATTGTACTTATTAAATACAATAAATTAATACGTGTTTAAAATATACTTGCTGCGAATATCACGCATGTACTCCGCTGGCACCGCTTTAGCCCCAATCCATCGTGCGGCGCTTACGTCTCATATGTATGGCATAGCCTCCGGAGTTGATACGGCTGCAAAAATCTGAAAATAAAAACAGACAACTTTTACACAAAGTACACGATTCTTACAGTAACAGATAAAGAAAATTTTGTACTTCCCGTAATTTGATGTTGTTTCATATCCCATATGCGTAGAAATTCACGCTGGCACTGCACTTTATTAAATATTTTAATATTACCACAGATATAAACACACGTCTTTACTCTGCTGAATATGTCTCTTGACTGCAAGCTAAAATTTTTCTAAGTCTCAACGGTTTTCTCTCTTTTTATTTTGAGAAAATTTCTATCTCCAAACCCACATCCCAGATTTTTCGCAGACAATGACGTCACTTATTTTATGACCCTGAGAAAAAAACGTGTCTGGGAAAAATCTGTGTTTGACCCAACGTGTCTGCGATATTTCTGCGATATCAGGTATAATTTTTTTAAAAAATTTTGAAAGATTTTCAAGTGTCTGTGTTTGTCGTCGAAATGTCTGTGAAAATAGACCCAAAATACCCCTTGTCGAGGCTTTGTCGAGGGAAATGCTGTATATATGTCTGCGATTCTGTATCACTCGGGTTGTTATTCTTTGCCAGTGTGCGGATCTATAGGAAGAATAAAAAAGGCCTGTCCTTCGAAACGATTAACCCGTTTTTAGCCTCAAACTTCGAATTAATTCTCATAAGGCGTGGGTTAAAAAACGGCAACGACCATGTTTTTACAACTTTCGATGCTCATAAGTTTTGGGAGCTGTACATATTGTTTCTGAAAAACTGAAACTTAAGCTCTTCGATAATTTTAAAATTTATTAAGACAATAAAAAGTTGCTGTTCTACGAAAACACTTCTTCCAATTTTAAGTTTAAAAGTCACTATTATCTTCAAAAATTAAGTCGTTGGGATTTGAATTTGGTTCGCGACATAACTTCCGGTTTCTGAAAAACTTCGTCAAAATGTTCGTGCGTGTTCGTATTAAATCGCTTTGTTTACATTGTTTTGCATTATATGCAATAAAAAACTTTATATTGTATACGTAAATGAGAAAATTAAAAAAAGTGTAATAGTATTTTTAACAAAATAAACCATTAATAATAGCTGGAAGTAGTAGAATACGCGAAAGTTAGAAATATATCATATGACCATATTGCGAAGTGAAAAAAAACAAAAGACGATTGAAAATCGAAAACATGGCTGATGTTAGCAAATTCGGAAAAATTCATCATTTTTGTATTTAACTTGCAGACATTCTAAAAGTCTTATTTAGTAATTATTTGTTAAGTTTATGTTTGCTGAAACACTAGACAACACTTTTAGGGGTTTGTGACTGCACAAAAGTAAGATATATTATTCCAAACAACAAAAATTTGTCATGAGCGGCAAAAAGGCCTAGATTTCGATGTATCGGGGATTTCGATATATTCAGAAATCGTATCCACTTTAACGGTCGTTTCTACTACAAGCAAGAGCGACCCATAAGCAAAAATCTTAGCAACGGATCAACAACGAAAAGGTTTCTAGGAACCTTTCTTTACCCATAACAACCCATGTAGTTTTGACGTTTTTTAACGGATTCTTTATAACAATGGAAAAAAATTCGTCGATCTTGCTTGTAGGAGAAAGCCGTAAATATAGTATGCTTTAACATCCGCTTCCGTTTCCACTTGCTACGCATGCGCAGTAAGTCCAATCGGAAGCGGATATGAGAGAAATTGCTTATAGACGGCTTCAAAACACTTGTTCCTTTTAGTCAATAACAGTAAAAATGAAAATAAATCAGGGTCGGCCTGGGAGGAAAAGGCCCGATCCGCGAGATTACAAAAGGGTCCGCGAACGAAGGGACGGGGTTGGGGACAACCCCCCCTCCAAAACAGCGCCGTAGGCCAAAAAAAAATCAGGGCACGCCCCCCTTTCAGTGGGAATTTACTTAAAATACTTATAAATATTAAAAAAAAAAGTTCTAATCTACAAAGACTAATTATTCCAATTGCTATGAAAAACTAGAAAGAATTCAGTATGTATAGAAAAACGGTTTATTTAGAAAAAATTACAAAATATACGTGACAAAACTACAAAGACCCTGTCGGAATTAAAACTCCGCACCCACACACTTAAATTTTTTGTAACTACTCGAGATGAACAACTATAGAAAATAGAAAAAAATATACTCTTGTAATGCTCAATATTCTTGACTTTATCATCAGTTACTATTTCTTTTAGAGGCACAGCTTTTTTACACGTATTTTTTTAAAAATAGATTGGTATTAATAATATTTAAGTATAATTTTATGAACGAGAGAGAGAAGTCAGAGATTTGACAAAATAAAATGTTGAAAAATAAAACGACAGAAATACCAAATGCAACTTTTTTTCTCATATTCCCAGCTGAGATGCAACTCTCATAAATCATATTTTGCGTATAAATTTAATCACCATTGACTGATAAAGGATAACAACTGTTTTGAAACCGACTATAAGCAATTTCGATCACATCCGCTTCCGTTTCGACTTACTGCGCATGCGTAGTAAGGAGAAACGGAAGCGGATGTGACCGAAATCGCTTATAGTCGGCCTCAAAACTGTTGTTCCTTTACTAGTCAATAAGGAATAAAAGTGCCTTAAAATCGTGGATTCTTATGACACATTTATTGAAAACATCAATGCATGGATATTGAATAACATGAAAGTAGTGCAGGTGTACACATACATATATTGGCTAATCTTTGGCTTTAATTTCCTCATGGTTTGTGCAACGTCAACCGCCACGGTGACAGAACATCATTTCCTACATCCATGCACACACTCAATATAATTTATTCAAACGAGGAAAAAAAAAATTGACTGTGAAAACCAAACACGCAAATATAACAAACTTTTTGAATTAATATTTTATTTCAAAAAACTTTATAATCGATTTTTGTTTTGTTGTTATAAAATATTGCCTCAAAACACTTTATATTCTGTGACGGAAAAAAAGAAAAGAAAAGAATTTTTTATCTTGAAATATTGAAAAATGTATTATAATGACATAAGAGCGTAATCTTGAAGAAATAGCTATTGTTTTTTCTTTGTATTGTATTCATTTTTTTATATATATTTAAATACGATCGTTGGTTTTGTTGCATTTTACAGTTAAAACAAAAGTCTTTCCTATCTTTCTCCTTTACTTAACTTTTTCTTTCTTGAATTGACGTTTTTTGCTATCACAACATATACATTTATGTTCATTAAGGAAAAAAATAAAGAAAAAAAATTCACACTTGATAAACGTATATATAATTTTAATATATTATATTTTAAATAAAACGCGTTAATGTATGGAACCCGCTTGACTTTACCGCTCAAACAGTTGCCTGCTTTACAGGGGACTTTTTCTTTTTTTCAGCTTACATTGTGTGTAAAAAAAATAAGCTTATTAACATTTAACCATTGCTAAATTGAAAAAAAAATAATAAGATTAATAAAATAATAAAGAATTTTTATTTGTATTAAATTTATTTAGAAAAAGTTGTTTTCAAATTAAATTTTTATTTTTATATGAGAGTTTAAAAAATTAATTAAGAAACATTTACAAACAACGAAACAACGAAAAAAAAAAAACTTTGTAAATTTCTTTTGCAGTAATAATTGTGTAGATTTTTGTGAACTCAGTCTGATTTAAACCTAGGATTATGAGTGTGTTTTCATGTGCATTTATTCTATGTATTTTTATTTGTGTTTTCCATTTTTTTTTTAACCCAGGGGAGAGAAGGCCGATGTCTTGATTGTACTGTGCCCAACTATGTATTGTGTTTGTACTGTGTTTTTTGAAATAAATCCCTTTCTGAATCTGAAATAATTTTTTTTACAACATGTTAATGTTTTTGTCTCTTTTTTTATGAAAACATTAATAACTTAGAACTACAAAAATATAAAACATTTTTAATGTCAAATAAATATTTTATTAATTTCAACAAGCTTTACTGTATTACCATGTATGGTAATATACACATTATACAAAGTATACGTATACATAAAACTAATATAATTCATAATATTATAGTTGACAATATTAATATTACGTAATCAGTATTTTATATTATATATTTTAATTAATTTTTTGTATTAAACAAAATTTCTTCTGAGAAAATAATTTAACTTCTTTCATTTTAATATTTTATAAAAGAAAAATGACATATTTATTAACTTTTTTGTATAGAAAATATAAAAGTTATTTTCTCAGAACACAAATAACATACACAAAAACAACTATGTTGATAAAAAAAATAAGACTCAGAAATACATCAATTTTTTTTGACAGATACGACATTCTTATTCTGAGGTGACGATATATATATATATATATATATATATATATATATATAATCCATAATAATAAACACCATACAGGATATTTCTCAATTTTTAAAAGATAATAATACGTGTGGTTGGTAAGAGAGGAAGGGAGTATAATACGCAAGAGGAAGAAAAAATTCATAAAATAAACATCCTTTAATTTATTGTATAAATATTGTATTTATTTGGTTGCAAATGTAAACAGTGTTCTTCCGTAAAGTGCAAAATAATAATTAATATTTAAAATAAATTAAATTTTATTTCAAGAAGAAATGTTTAAATTGGAGTGTTTTTTATTAAGTATTATTTTTTTAATACATTTTCAACCTATTAACTGTTTTAATGATACAAATGATGGTACCAACATTTTTCCTAAAAAAGACTCTTGCAAGATTATAAATTCATTCTATATACAATGTATTGTATACGGTAGAATAAATGTGGACAAGAATAACAACAAAATCCAAGTAATGTATTTTTTATAAACATGTATATCAGTATAAATTCTAGGAACAAAACAGAATGTTTAATTGTAATGTAATTATTAATTGTTTTTTAAAAAAAATATCACGCACTTATATCAAATTTTTTTAAAAGGAAAAGTGGAAGAATGCATAACTCAGTTTATTACATATTAATATAGAAATAAGAAATGTTTACCTTTGATGTAAGGCCGCACTGTGATTTAAGAATTTTTCAGACACAATTACCAAATTATTCATGAACTGTACTTTTTTTTTTTTGTAAATTGACCGGTAAATTAACGGCAGCTAGTTTTATAAATTAATTTAAATTCCAATGTGTTATATTATTTTGTTGTAATCTAAATTATACTTTTAATTTTAAATGTACAAATATTAACATTGTAGAAACTTACAGAAAAAGAAAATATTACAAAGAAATTAAACTTAATACAATTTTTTCAGATCCAAAAAAGGGCTGAAATGTTAAAATATGAATTATTG
This sequence comes from Ecdyonurus torrentis, assembly GCA_949318235.1. Taxonomy (NCBI): domain Eukaryota; kingdom Metazoa; phylum Arthropoda; class Insecta; order Ephemeroptera; family Heptageniidae; genus Ecdyonurus; species Ecdyonurus torrentis. Next base: position 49,136,038 of record OX439131.1, on the reverse strand, counting down.
TTAAAAGTAAAACTTTTACCTGAAATTATGAAGGAAATTAAATCTGAGGAATATTACATATTGTCAAGGGAATATACAAGCATCTCAACAATCAACGAGAAACTGCAAATTAAAGAGGTAACAAAATTTAAGAGTTTTCTTATTTAATATTTGCTTATCATGTTGGTATTTTTGCAAAGAATTCATATTATGAATTTTGCAGTGTTTGCTATTTTGTTATTATTTTTTTAACCTTTACATGAATATGAGGTAAACTTATTTGTTTGTTTTTGTTAAAAATTTAATACTGAATATTAAATAAATTCACATTTTTTTAATTGCAAGTTTATAAATTATTATTTGTAATTTTTGTATTAAAGGAATAGACCAGAGAAAAACATAAGCATTTATATCACAAAACACTTGATGGGATTTACATAAATAACTTTATTTTGTCTCAAAACCCAATAGTAGCCCCGTAGCAGTGATTAGAAAATTCGATTTATGCAACCCGCACAACATTTTCATACTAATTTTTGCATGTTTCTGACGTCATAAACATGAATTTTCACGCAAATTGCATACTTTACAGTATTTTCACGCTCTCTCGTGAGGCTATATTAACATTCTGGCAAAAATTGTCATCAGTTTTGAAGATCCCATTTCGTGTTTATTCATTAAAAAGCACATGTTGTTTTATGTGGTCTATGCCTTTAAGTAACGATGTAATATTTCCTCTTACCCATCCTCTTTTCCTCCTTCTCTGCCTCAGTACATCTCTACCTTGCATGATCCCTTAGCCCTTAAGATGCCGGACAAAACTTTTTATGCGGAAAGCCGACCCTAGTCAAGCAGACCCTTTTATATAGTTAAAAAATTACAAAAGGTATCAATTGTACGAAATTTATGTTTTCTTAAACGATTTGAAATTGATTAGGCTTTATAGGAAAATAATTGAAATATTTTTATCACAATTATTTTAACAATGAAAAGTTATAAATCTATAAATTTACTTCTGTCCAAAAGATATGCATTGACCGCGATTCACGATGACAAAGAGGGGAAAAAAGGCAAAACAACCCCTTTATTAGGCGAGGGGTTTCTAGCAAACTTTACTTTTATAAGAAAGAAAACTCAAAAATGTAACGAACAAAAATTTATATAGTATATTCCTTTTCTCATTTGTCATATAGATATATATATATATATATATATATATATATATATATATATATATATATATATATATATATATATATATATATATATATATATATATATCTACAGTTAGAGACAAACAAAAGATAGCATTTTATACGTGCCCTAGATTTGCGTGCCTCAAAAATTCATGTGAAAACGAGATTCACGTCTGTGCAAGTTTCACTATGAAAACTGCGACAAAGTACTTAGAAATTTATGTAAAGTACACTAAATTTGTTATAAAATGGGACAAAAACATTTTGCCGAATATGCCGCGCGAATGAAATCGCTAGAAAATAATTGTAACCACTGCAAGGTGTATCTAGTGCTGCATTTCTCCACCTTTTTACCTTCTTACATTACTCGTATGTGTGAGCACCATAATATTTATGCTTGCTTGACCAGCCGTCTGGTACACCTCTCTCTCTCTCTCTCTCTCTCTCTCTCTCTTTCTGCTGTCATTGCATAATATTTTTCTCTAGTCAGGATAAGAGAGAGAGAGAGAGAGAGCGAGAGAGAGAGAGAGAGAGAGAGAGAGAGATCCGAAAGAGAGAGGTGTGCACGAGCGTGCACCAGACAGACGACTGGTCAAGTATAGGCAAGCATATTTTGGTGCTCACACATACGAGTGAATGAGTAATATAAGAAGGCGGAGAAATGCAGATTATATATTTCTTGCTGTTGTTGTGACAATTACCTTTCAGCCACTTCATTGGAGCAGCATGTTCGTCAAAATCCTTTTGTTCCATTTTATAACAATTGTACTGTACACTAGAAGCCACCTCAGTATACTGAGGTGGCTTCTAGTGTTACTTTTTTTTTTAGAGTTCTCTATCAGCTGAGTTTCTTAGCTGCTTGGGTGGCAAACCAAACAATCTACGTGTTGCACGTTAACGCACGGCGCTCTTGCTCCTCTATGCCATACTCTCTCTCTCTCACTTTCTCTCTCTCTGCCGTTGTGACAGCAGACTATATAAAATACGTTTTTTTCTTAAACAAATGCATAACAAAAAAAATTTTAGGATAGAAAAAGAAGGAAAGAAAGTGTCAATAGACATTTAAAAACAAAATAATAAAATAAATTCGTAAAACATGTTTTATTAAATAATAAAGTTGTTCATTTATTTATTTGTTTGTTAATTCATACATTTTCTTAAAATTTAAAATAACAAAATTAAATCGGGCAAGTTCACTTTGTTTGTAACGCATTTTTTTCTAATTAGAAAACGTTTGCAATGTCGTCTGCTGTCTCAACGGCAGAGAGAGAGAGAGAGAGAGAGAGAGAGAGAGAGAGAGAGAGAGAGAGAGAGAGAGAGCGAAAGAGCACAGAGCAAGAGTGTTGTGCATACACGTGCTACACTAGGATTGCTTGGTTTGCAAGCCAAGCAGCCAAGAAGCTTACCTGAAAAATATATCTAAAAGTAACCGATTGAAGTGACCTTGAATGCACTTTATATAAATTTCATAGTAAAGAGAGATAATTTTCGTCTTCACATAAAGTTTGAAGACGCGCAAATTTAAAGCACGATTAAATTGTAATCTTTTATTTGTCGTCGACTCTACAACTCAAGCAAATTAAAATATTTTGTCAAAATTCAAACTAATAATAGGAAAACCAAAATCTCTTCTAAAGTATACTACTATTTAGTAGAACGCAAACAGATTTTTTTATAATAATCTCATAATAATTCTTACAGAACTTTGAAATATTCTCAGGGGTTGATATTTGCATCGAATGTATAGCATAATTGTTTTTAGATAATATATATTATACTAAATTTAAGTAATTTTTATTTCATGGCTTTTTAGTATTGTATCCCCTTTCCATTTTTTTTATCTCTTTTACCACATCACACGCGTATTTTTTTATACCTTTTTTAAATTTTTTTTTTCATTAGTGGTAAATATTATAAGGAAATGCATGAAGCATCAAAAAGGCTGTATTTCGTGTTATCATATAATAATAAAAAATGCAAGAAAGCAATTTCTTATTACGAATCTTATTTTTCTTTGCCTAAAAATGGTCCCTTCTTTATTTTTGTAACCTCTCAGGGTAATAAAATTTGCACTCCAAAGTGATCGGCTGCATAAGTGATGACCTTTAATATTTTTTATATAGAACAGGTATGCAAATGTCCCAGCCAAAAGCAAAAATCCTGCCGGCTTGGTATGTACGGCTGTCCACACATAATCACGACTTTAATTAAGAATTGTAGTTAATGAAATAATATCTGCGCACTCATCTTTTTTGTTAATATATAAGTCAACACTTATGAGAAAGTAACTAAATTACATAATTTTTTAACAATTACAAAAAATTGAAAATAAAAAAACAAAACAAAAAAGAGACAGACTCTGCCCGAGCACTTGAAGGTTAATCATGCTTTTTTTCCCTCTTGCACTTTCTCCCTTCCATCTTGTCACCTACAGTCAATTTCACTAATTTTTTTTTCTTATATTAGGACTTTATATTTCCAAACAACTTCAACGTTTTATTTCGACAAAATATATATAATTTATCCGTATCTTTTAAGTATCAAAATTTAGGAAACGATGGAATTGTTCAATTTCCTGCAAGTTGCTTTTTTAAAAATCACGAACTAAGGTTAGTAGCTTTAATAATTAAGGTATGATTGCTGTAGTTTTGTTACTGAAAATAATAATAACTGTTATATTTTATTTCAGGCTTAACAACAGCAATTGTATCAAATCTTTTAAAGTTACTTTTTTACGACCTTTATACAATACGACTTTGCAAAAACATGAAAATATGGTAAGTTAATCAAATATGATTGTTTTTATTTTTATGCTTTATTTTGTAATTCTACAAGAAGTGCGAAGCTATATATATATATATATATATATATATATATATATATATATATATATATATATATATATATATATATATATATAATATATATCACAAAACATTTAATTTAATATTTATTTTAAACTTCATTGCTTAGTCCAAGTTGCTTTCAAAAAGTATTTAATTATTATTTTTTAATACTTTCAGTTCCTGAGTCTATTTTCTTTTGAAAAAAATGTATACATTGAACATCTTTCATATACAGGACGAACATATCCCTATTTAGAAGAATTTTTAAAAGTCATCAAAAATATAAAAAAAATAGAAATCTTTTATTCAGCAAATGAGATTTCTGGAAAAATGATCAATATAAGTGAGGTTTTTCAACTGATTGATTCAATGCATTTGGAGTCATTTACTTGCAATTCAGCTCAACGGGATCGAAGTAGGAAGTACAATGACCTAATTTCTATTTCAAAAGGTAATTTATATTATTATTTTTTGCTCATCCGTTAATTATTATTAAATTCTTTTTATTTTATTTTTATTTTAACATGCAACTATCTTTATTATACTCTCTATTAACATTTCAGATTTTTTTATAAAAAATAGAAATTTAAATTCAATTATATTAGAAACAAACAACTTAACGTCTATACCAAATGGTTTTAATTATCTTCAAAAATTAAAAACTTTAGAAATTTCTTTTATGCTGAATTTAAAATTTAAACTTTCAAATGAGAACTTAAATTTATATAGTAAATTGGAAACGCTTGTAATAAAATATGCTCCAACAATTACTCAATTAAACAGGTAAGATTTTTTTTGTTTACATTTTTTTATATTTCAAAAATTACTTCAAATTAATATATAATCGATTATTTAAAAACATATAGGGTGTATGCGGATGACGTCATATTTATTGTGCTTTGAGGCCATACTGGAGTAGTGAATAACATTGCTCAGCATAGGACAAACTTCATTTAAGCCAAATTTCTTTCGGAAATCGTTTATTTTTTGTTATTGTTATTTTTCTCACATACTTGAGATACTAATTTAACATATTTACAACATCAATGCTCCCAAAAATATTGCATAGTGGTTTAAACCTGGCAAAATGATTTATTTTCCTATGTCACCCATGTTATTGAGTTATCCAACATGGCGTCGACTTTAACATGAATGCATACACCCTATATAAGTGATGGGTATCCAAGTGAGACACGATATGGTAGCTGCCACTTAAAAAGTTGAATGATATTCTAAGAAAACTGTATTCTAAAACAAATTGCACACCCATGAGTATTTTTATTTCAGTTATGGCCGGAATCCTTTAATAGAGCTTAAAAATGTAATTAAATAGGAAATTATTTCATGACATTTAAATTTTTACACCACAACGTTAATGGAGTCAAACTATATTTTAGTAAATGACGTGGTTTTTGAAATTCAACTTTTCCTGGTAATAAAATTTTCAAAAAAGTTCCCAGGGGCACCAACGCTACATTAGACCCCTACATTACGTCACTGAATTGGCATTTAAAAAAATTAAACCTAAATTAAACTAATCATTAAAAAAAATTAAACACGATTTATTATTTTGCATTTTTTAATTTTTTGCATAGTACTAATTTATGAATTAAATTTAGTCAAAATAGAAAAAATCAAAACTAAAAATAAACATTTATCAACTCAATTATATGCTTAAAGAATAAGAAAGAGAGTGATAGGGAGTGAAAGAGAGAGAGAGAGAGAGAGAGAGAGAGAGAGAGAGAGAGAGAGAGAGAGAGAGAGAGAGAGAGAGAGGGAGGGAGGGAGGGAGGGAGGGAGGGAGGGAGGGAGGGAGGGAGGGAGGGAGGGAGGGAGGGAGGGAGGGAGGGAGGGAGGGAGGGAGGGAGGGAGGGAGGGAGGGAGGGAGGGAGGGAGGGAGGGAGGGAGGGAGGGAGGGAGGGAGGGAGGGAGGGAGGGAGGGAGGGAGGGAGGGAGGGAGGGAGGGAGGGAGGGAGGGAGGGAGGGAGGGAGGGAGGGAGGGAGGGAGGAGGGAGAGAGATAAATTTAAAAAAAGCACGTTAAATAAAAAAAGTTAAAATATTTATCTATAATAAGAGTAATAATAAAAGTGATATATTATGACTATGTTCCTTTATGCATTTGTTCAAAGCTTAAGTCCATCTTAATTTATACAGTGATAAAAATTTATTTTAAAATATTTCTCATTCAGTTAAATGTTTTTTCCTGTGCAGATTACAACACGGTTCATATTTTTAGTATATTCGTGCCAACTTCTGACGATTTTGTTTCTAAATGTCTATGTTTTGTAGATCTGAACCTTGGCAGATGTAGCATTGTATGTGTATACTGATTGTAGGAGAGAGAAATGAAATAAAAAATTTTGAATTTTGAATTTCGTTAGAAATGGATTAAGAAAACGTTTGAATTTGAACAATTCACAATTCTTGCAATTTTTGCTGTGCAAGTAAGAAATGTATATGATGTGTAGTTTATAGATAGCAAACGTTTAAATTATATTTAATCGTAAGTTAGTTCTTAAAATAATAATAATTAATAATTAAATAGACTATTTGCAAAAAAAAAGTGTTTATTGTTAGAACGATTTTTTTCCTTTAAGAAATGCATAAAGACAATTTAAAATTATTTTAAAATTATTTTACAATTATTCTTCATGCAAATTTTCCATTGCTAAGTCATTGCTATATTCCGTCTCAAATATAATAACAAAACATTATCCACAAAATATAGCCTTAAATCATTGTTTAAAAAAGTAAGTTTGAGAGATGTTAAAAGTGTCAAAGGTTCTTTTTATGTTCTTCGAAGATTCCAATAAACTCAAAATATAGGAACCAAACCAAACTTGTTGCAATATTACAGTTTAGAATTTATAGTATTTCAGGTTTCTGTAAACATTCAAAGGTTCACAAAAGGTTGGAGGTATTTTTTTTAACTCCTGCAACCATTTTATTGACCTGAAAAATGTAGAAATTCATACCAATTCTGTTGCAATATGTTAATTTATAATATATAGTATTACAGGATTCCGTGACCCTTTAAAAGGGTCAAAAACGGGTCGAGCTGTTACTCCACTTATATTTTTATTGACCTAGAAAACAATACCGAACTCGTTGAAATACATAAATTTAAATTTTCTGTAATTTACGGGTCAAGGAACCATAAGGTGTAAATTTAATTATTAGTTTTAAGTTTGTCACATTTTGTTAGCCCCGCGGTACAAAAATTAGTGCATTTTTAAATTTTTTTTAACACTAATTCTAATTTATAAACATAGCCAGCCATACACTTAAGGGAGTAGGGTACCGACCTTATATCTTAAAAACTAGAAATGTTTTGGGTCTAAATTTGGTGTCATTGTGTAGCTAAGGATCACACCTAGCCGTGGTAAAAATTTCATGATGTTTGACCGTCCCGAAATAAATAGAAAAATTATTGAAATTAACATTGGGCCTTAGGGGCTTAAAATTTCAAAAAATCATATAAAATTAATTTGCACGGTGACCCCCCAAAATTTTTATATATTTGGAATTGTCTCAAGCTGAAGTATCATTGTGCAAAATTTCTGATTTTTTTGACGAGAAAAGTTTAAGTCTAATGGTGGACGTCGGTCCCCTACTCCCTTAAGAAGTAATCTTTGTGTTCAGGGTCGCAAAAGTAACTTAAAATTTAGGTTAGGGTAAAATTCAGAAGCATTACTTATTAGGAAACATTTCACCTCCACGTGCACTAAGGCCTGAATATCCACGGATTTTGTGTGTATATATATATATATATATATATATATATATATATATATATATATATATATATATATATATATATATATATATATATATATATATATATATATATATATATATATATATACATATATTTATATATATATATATACATATATATATATATATATATATATATATATATATATATATATATATATATATATATATATATATATATATATATATATATATATATATATATATATATATATATATATCGTCGTGGCCGCGTTTAAAGTGCGTACTACTTGCATTTGGCTATTTTTACGGAAAGGAAGTTCGTACTTGCATTTAGGTACTTTCACGCAAAGGGCGTACTTGCATTTGGCCAATTTTTCGATGTTGCACGCGCATCGAGCCTAACATAAGCGTAACATGTAAAACTGAGTACAAGTACGCCTTTTGTTGTAGTAGACAAAAATGCAAGTACGCCTTTTGTAAGACTACCTTGAAATGCAAGTACGCCCTTTGGGCACGGCCACGACGATATATATATATATATAAATCTTTTCGCCTTAAAATGAACTTCGTACACTTTACAACTTTCCAATGAATGAACGATGTACATTACAGATAGCTTAAAATTTGACAAGTCAGATAGCAGTATTTTGACACAAGAAAATCTGACTGAACGTTTTAATTATGCGTTTTTAGAGCAAAAATATGTAATGTTAATCGACTACGTGTTTATTATTTTGTGGGTGAATTTCAGACTTTATTTGCATATAAGTAGATTATGGTTTTTTGCATTTAATTGTCCTTTTCTAGAAATTTAAATCTTACACAGTAAAATGAGAGATAATGTATATAATAGCATTTATTTAAGCAACTTTAATTTTTTTGAATTTATAAAATTTGCTACTTATTCGAAAAAAGACAAATAATAGTTAACACACACTTTGAAATCAAATATTTACTTCAAATTTTTGATGTAAATTTTTGTTTTTTCATTTAATATTGCGTGTCTGACTCGTCCGCGAGGGGTCACGGGTTCGATTCCCGGCAGAGGCAAAGTTTATCAGTAAGCTATGTCCACCGGAATTACACAGTGCATTTAGGAGGTGGAAGGGATATCTCAGGACATACCTCTACCGACTTCCTGGCCGAGGTTTCCATGGTTTTCTTCGGTATGTAAAAGGCGAATGCCGGGAAGAATTTGCCAGGCCATGGCTGACCCGCCATGGAAGAACCCAAGAATCTTATGATAGGGTATCGGAAGTCTCGGGAGTGTAAATTCAGTATAAATGCATGTAAATAACTAGCATAAGTTGTACCTCGCCTAGAGGTTTGATAGAAAAAAAAAATTTAAATAAATATAATGGATAGTTAAATGTGCTTGCCCAGCTGCTTCCAAATTTTGGGTTATTACACCTTTCTCTTTATAACACATGTTTAATTTAAATACGTGTTATTGAACTTTTTAAAACCGACTTATTTTTTGATGTTAAAAATTAATAATAAATATTTTCTGTTGCAGGTTTAATGTTCCACAGTTACGTTCTCTAAAATATCTAACTTTTGAAAATTGTGAAATAAATTATATTGCATTTGACACATTCAAAGCATTATCATCATTGGAAAATATTGATTTATCCTTTAATAAATTATTACATATTTATTCCGATACTTTTAAAAATCAAAACTATTTAAACTACATTAATATGTCACATAATAATTTTTATAATGGAATTAAACTTGAAATTAAAAATTTAACTACTCTAAAGCTAAATTTTTGTAATATTTCTGATCCTGTTGTCTTAATATCAGGAAATTTAAGAGATCTATATTTAGCAAATAATGCAATAAAAAGTTGGTATACTGAAGATACTTTTGTGTCCAATAAGTTTAATATAAAACACGTTAATCTTGCTCTCAATCAAATAAAATCAATAACATCTATCATGGGAAATTCTTTAGATAAACTTAAAAGAGTTAATATTTATAATAATTCGTTTGATTGTGATTCATGTTCATTACAAGATTTTAAAGCTTGGATAAAGGGAAGTAATACATTTGTTTGTGCTAATAAATTACAATCTTCTACTTGTTTTAAAACAGCTGCCCAAAAAAATATTTTATGTGCATTTCCAAAAGAATTAAAAAATAAAAAAATTATTGATGCTAGATATCATCCAAAATGTATTCCACCAAATAAATTTATAAACATTGGAATACCTGTCTTATTAGTTTTAATGGGAATAATTGTTAGTGTATTAATGATTTATTCTTTTCGTTTTGATTTATCATATATTTCTCATCTTTGGAAAATTAAAAAACAAAATTCAAAAGTTCTCCAAATTAACGATTGTGATTTTGATGCTTATGTGTCATTTAGTAAAAATGATCACAATTGGGTATTTCAAACTTTGATTCCTATTTTGGAAAACGGAGATGATAAATACAGATTATGCATTCTTGATCGAGATGGTCTAGGAGGGATGGAATATTTTGATAATATAGACAAATGTTTGGAGAAAAGTAGAAGAGTCATTTTAGTTTTGTCTACTAACTTCTTACAATGCGAGGTTAGTATTTTTTTTTAATATTTTTTATTTAATTTAATATGATGTCATAGAAAATATTTTAGTTTATTTGGAAATCACAAATCAAAAGTAGTTTTAGATACTAAAGCATTTTTCAATTGATGCAACTCCTTCTTTTATAATAAGTTATAGGGATATATTACAAGGAACTTCTAAAAGTTTTGTATTAAATAACCATAATTTATCTTAATTATAAGAACATGTTTGTATTGTATAACTTTTATATTAAACAAAATTCTAAATATGGGTTATTATTTTTTAAATTGCAATATAATATATAATATTTAAATATTTTAAAATTTGTTTCATTAATGGTTTAATTTATGATTAAAAATACTTACTATAGCTCTAGATATAAATTTTTGTTTCATACTTATTTATATTTAACGTTACTTTAAGGTAATTTTGAACTGCTATAGGTCTTATCATACCTAATAAAGTGATTATTGATTTTTTAATAATGTTTTACTTTAAAATAAAAAGATATTAAGTTGCACATCATTATAATGTAAAAATTACCACACCTCAATTTTTAATAAAAAAAAAAAGAGCCATAGGAAAAGGAACAAGAAATAACACGTGCACAAAAATGACTAAAAATACGCACTGTATTCCACAATAAACAACAGTTTGTCATTGTAAAACTTTTATATATACTTATAGTTATATTATGTAAATTTTATTAAAACTTTAAAAACTAAGCTTTAAAAAACTGAATCGAATAGTAAATAGCAGAACCACACTGGAATTAACTTTATAAACATTTTTACTACGTTCCTTTCCACTTCAGCGCATTACATCATTACGCATTCGGTTCTTCTTTTTACTTTATGATTTTGTGCGATTTATTGTGTCTTAACAAGCAAGAAACAATGTTAAAGTCAATGTAACATGACAATATACTGTAGTTCCAAGTAAACGGTAACTTAATTTTTATGATAAAAGTTGCCTTGGGTTTGGCTTAATAGTTTGACGTTTCAAGTAAAGTTACCTGCAATGAGGAAGTCTACACGAAGTTAACCCCTTATTTTTGAATACGTCATTAGAAAGAGAAAAAGTAGTAGATAAACTTAGCATAAGCAATTACCTGCAAAATTGACGTTTTATTTAATAAAAAAAGAAATAAAAAAGTTCAATTCCCAACCCTTTGCCGACTGTGACATCATTTGTTTACATCCGATTTTCAATTGTCTTCTGGATTTCAAACGATCCCATTGTTGAAAGGCGGCCGTTGGCCGTTAATTTTTTTTAAATTTATAGCAGTTGCATGAAATCCAGAAGACAATTCAAAATCGGATGTAAACAAATGACGTCACAGTCGGCAAAGGGTTGGGAATTGAATTTTTTTATTTCTTCTTTTATTAAATAAAACGCCAATTTTCTAAGTAATTGCCTATGCTAAGTTAATCTACTACTTTTTCTCTTTCATATGACATATTCAAACATAGGGGCTAACTTTGTGTAGACTTCCTCATTAAATCAGGTGTCGTCAAAAAGTTATTTAGTCTTTAATACATCAATTTGACCATGGCAAGTAATTGACGTAAAAACTCATGCCAGTAATGTGACCAGATAATGAGATATTATTGTTTAAGCTTACTTATTTAAGTTCTAAATCAAAGTCAATAAAAACGAAAAAAATTGTTCTGTTAAATAGTTTTGCAAGTGGACTCTACGTTATTCACAAGAAAATCGTGTAACAAAGGAAAAACCAGACTTTTTAATACTTGTGGAATTAAATCGCTTAAAACGAAATTTCTTACCACTTAATTTGCGTATTTTAATGGAAACAAGGACGTATCTTGAATGGCCGGCTGGAGAGGATATACAAAATAATAACAAAATTTCTGCGTTTTGGACAAGATTAAGACAAACGCTGGGAGCACCATTAGTTCATGATGCGATAAATTATGAGGAGAAGGAAGACGAAGAAGAACAAGATAGCGATGCGGTTTAAGAATCAATGTTATATTAATGACATTTTATAGAAATATGAAGTTTGTTTTATTCTTGTCTATATAATAATATATACTTAAACTATTTCATTTCATTTTATTTTTAATTTATATGACATAATAATATTAACATCTATTAACGATGAATTAAGAGCATTGTTATGTTTTACTTAAAATTGTATGTTCTATATATGCTGTATGATATTTTGTTACTTTGCTTGCCATATTGTGTTATCGTGCTATACACCAATCCCAGTCCCAGTCAAAGACATTTATGTCTGTATAAAATTATTCTATAACCTAAGCTTACGTTCATTTTCATATATCGCTAACAGCGCCGTCTAAATGTAAAAAAGCAATTTTAAATGAATCACGCAAGTGGTGACTTACCACATTTTACAGCTGTTGCGAGTGACGATCGAATGTCATGTGCTAAAATCAGAATTAATTATTTACTCGTGACGGCCGTTAAAGTTGCATATTAACATTAACCACTTGCACAGTTCATGAAACATTTTTTTTCCCATTTAGACATGCAGCCAGTGGTAAAAGATAATAATAATAATAAATAGTTTTTATTGAGAGGCCTGCACAAAAGGTATACGCCCACTTACATGGTTCTCTGACATATATTAAACATAATTCTTATGTCAGAGTTTTATAACATAATGAAGAGATAAAAAAAAATAGACATACAATACACATTAAAATAGAACAGTTTAAATTTATCGCATTTTAATCACATATTTATGATATAATGGTTATATAACTCGCTATAATTTAACTTTGGTTTTTATTTTATTTAATCATATTCAAAAAATTATCAAAATTAAAATTATCTTAGAGGCTATTTACATAGAAATAGCAATATATCTTAATTCAGCAGTTTAGTTTTCAGTCTTATACATTATAATTATAGAAACATTATACATTTATACATTGTATAAGCACTGTAAAATGAAATAAATTAATTACTGCAATGATCTATACTATTTTTCTATATTAAAAACATTTTACATCTTCTTTCAAAGATAAATTATCCGAGGCCGTGGCGCAGTGGTAGCGTGTCTGCTTCGTGTGCGAAGGGTCACTGGTTCGACTCCCAGGCTGTGCGGCTTTTACAAGGCCGTGTATGCTGGCGGAGTGTACTTGTGATCTTTGCATATGAGGTTGATGCGTATGCTATTGTGTCATGAGTCATCGGTAGGAGAGGTGTGTATGCATGTCTCCGATCGTCCTGATGTAGGCAGTAGTGACCCTACATCACGCAATAGAGAGAATCTCGGGACGGTTCACCATTTCACTCATATTTCCTGCCTATCCATTCATCATCACCTATAACCAAACTTGCTGTAGACTAGGTAAATATAAGAGCCCTAGATAACACAAGAACAATTTGCAACCAAGGTTGACTGGACACAAAATGTGTATGGATTCTCAGAGTCTTTTCCAGTAACCTCATGGGGTATTAGCTTCTCTTCTGTATAGCCCATGAAAGATTGTATAATTACAATCACAATATATTAAATATTAAATAAATTAGACCTAATTGTTTTTTTAATTAATCTATATCTTAAAACAAATGATTATATAACTACTAAAAGGTCTAAAATCAATATAAATAAATAATTTCATTACGAAAAATTGTATATATTTAAATATATAGTTTATAAAATATATAAAATAGTGCAATATATATATTTTGCAAGATAATAGTAATAATAATCGTAAGAAACATTTTAATTTAAAAATATTTAGATCGTTTTAGTAAAAAGTATTTAAAATTACAAAAACGTATTTTTTTTTTTTTGGTTTTTAACCTATGCTTTGTTAAAAACATTTAATTCTTATTCTTTTTCAATAAAGATTTTTTTGTTTATTTCAATAATAAAGTTTATAATAAAGTTTATTTCAATAATATTTTCAATAAACAACATATATATAATATTTATAACAAATCTTAATTGCCCTACCCTTACCCTTTTAAAATGATGAAAATGACATCCATATTTGATTACAAAATATGATGATTAAAATATATGTATATAAAAGAAATCACATGTTTTTGTGAAAACAATTCAGGTTTAACATGAAATTGTACGTTTTTTTTTTCTAGAACAAATCCCAGTAACGTTTTGTGCAGGTTAAAAGTTTATTCCGAAATTATACGTATGGCGTATATTAAAAGTTGCAATAATAGTTTTTTTTAAATAAATAATAATTACTTAATATTTATATGTTATTTAGAAAATCATATATATTTATAATATTATACATTTATGTCCTATAAATTAAGTGGGAATAAATTAAAATAAACACTTATATTCTATTTTATTATTTTTAAGCTAAAAATTTAAATATCACAAATATAAAAATTAAAATTATTAGTTAAAGCATAATATTTAAATATCATTATTATAAATAAATAGAAAGAAATAGAGCTACTTTGCACGGGCTGCAAAACGACATCCAACCGCCACAAATCAAACACAAATCAATAATTATATGACAAAGACGCTTAAATATTTTCTAGTTGTACTAATGTGATTAAATTTCTAATTCATTGCAGAGTCACGTGTGGCATAGTTAAAGGTCAATTTTAATCCTAGAAAACAAATAGAAAATTAAGTAATATTTAAAACAAGGGCATTTATGAACTAAAGGCATGGCTGAATAAATTACGCTCTTATGAACGTTAACAACTGCAAACTTTTTTAGATAATTAAAAAACATTTAAAGTAGAGTACTCTAGAAGGGGGGAGTATACGCGCACCCTTAGTTGGGGTTTTTTGATCACGAAAAATCGCGTAAATAATTGGAAAAATCGCGATTTTGAAACGTCATAACTATTGAACAAAAGAAGTTACAGCATCGAAATTTTCGCAAAACAAATTTTGTTTTATGGCCATTTTTTGTCTAAAATTTCAAAACCCTCAGTTTATTAAAATTAAATTTTGTTGAGCTTTAAAAATATCATATTTTGAAAATCAATACTCAACGTTCATTGGCTAATGCGCTCCAACAATGAAAAATAAAATGTAAAAAAACTCAAAAATCTTGTGCTTGCTTGAAAACTACAGCGTTCACGAAAAAGAGAACAAAAATAAACAGTAAATAATGGTATTTGCGAATTATTGCGACTTTTGAATTTATGTTATTTTTTTGGCCAAATAATAAAGTTTCATCTGTGAAAGTTTCATAATGTGACAACGTTTTAGTAAAATTTTATGAGTGTTCAAAATCTCATTTTTCCCCTTTACTTACGGTCATTTTCAGAACCAAAAAAAAACCATTTAAATAACATTGACTGACAACAATGAAATTCTTGGGCATACCAGCCAATCAGATTTGAATTTTGATTTTAACAGCCAATGAAAGGGCTTTAAAAATTCTGCTGGATCGCGTATACTCCCCCCTTCTAGAGTACTCTAATTTAATGTGTAAATAAATGCCTTTGGAAATTAGTTTCTCACAGACAGCATAAATTATTTTTTGTTTTGTTTTATGCATGTACAAGAAAAAAACTAATAATTTTGCTAGCTCATTTTTAGCACACTTTGTTCAAAACAGCACATATTCTATCTATATATGCTACACTGCATAATAGGCTGTTCACAATGACGCGTAAATTTACGTAACTTTCACGTAAGAATCCAAATATCATTGATTGTCCTATCTTCACGTAAGAGTTCCGTAAATTACGCGTCATTGTGCACAGACAGTGGCGTAACTACCAGGGGGGAAGAGGGGGGAGTTCCCCCGGGCCCGTCGACTTCTGGGGGCCCTTCGGCTTCTGGGGGGGCCCGTTGATGCTTGGCGCAAAAAAAATAAAATGTAATATTAAATTTTATGCTGAAATACAGTATTTGAAAGTTAAAGTGGATCAATCAAATAATATGCATTTTGTGACAGAGGGTATTAACATTAACTACATTTTTTTATTATCACCACCTTCTTATTAAATTTTCTATAAATGTCTTCTTCAAATCTCATATGTATTTTTTCTATTTATAGCAAAAATTAATTATTTACAAAAATTAAAATCATGTATGATAGGCCATTTTAACATTTTTTTTTTTTTTTTTTTTCATGTTAGTGACACTTTTTAATTTTCATTATAAAAAATAGCTTACAATTTCAGTGCCACGCCCCCTTTTTCAAAATTTTTCGCCTGCGGCGCGCACCCCCGCCCCCTCTCCACCCTAAGCACCTGTCCCCCTTTCGGGGGGCCCGTATCAGATTTTTTCCCCCTGGCCAAAATTTTGAAGTTACGCCACTGTGCACAGACCTTAATATCTATGTTATAATTGCATAAATATTAAGCTATATTGCATAATTATTTATGTTGTTCTAATATCATGTATGCTATAATGCCATAAAAACAGCATAAATTACGCAAGTTTTGCTTACCATATGTGTCACAGTATAAACATATAAATAAAATATATTACAAAGTTTATAACTCTTTTATTTTTTTTTTTCTTCTTTTTCTTCTTTTTTTTTACGAGTAGCACAACGATGTTTATCCGTCAAAGTGAACGCACTATACTTTACAAATTTCACTTATAATGAACGATCTGCGTTTGCCACTTCTACGCGATTTAACATGAGAACTAGATGGGATAACTTGTAATTTGTAAAGTGTAGATCGTTCATTTTTAACAAAAAATTTTAAATGTAGGAAATTCACTTCGACAGTTAAAGGAATAGACCGGAAAAAAACATAAGCATTTGCATCAAAAAACACTTGATGGGATTTCCATAAATAACATTAGTTTGCCTCAAAACCCAACAGTATCCCCGTAGCAGTGATCTGAGTAGTCGATTTATGAGACCCGCACAACATTTTCATACTAATTTTTGCATGTTTCTGACGTCATAAACATGAATTTTCACGCAAATTGCATACTTTACAGTATTTTCACGCTCTCTCGTGGGGCTACATTAACATTCTGGTAAAATTTGTCAACAGTTTTGAAGATCCCATTTCATTTTTATTCATTAGACACAGATGTTGTTTTATGTGGTCTATGGCTTTAAGCATGGATAAAGTTATATACAAAAATTTGCTAAGTAGTGTTTTTTTATAAAATATAATTTGTTTTGCTTTGCAGTATTATATCGTTATTATTCATTGTATATCATTATATCAATATGTCATAATGAAATACTTTATTATAATGTGGAAATCGTGTTTTTTTTTTTGTTTTTTTTTTTAATTTGTGAAGCATGTCTTTTAAAGAGTAATTTCAGGGGTTACAAGATGGTTTCTTCAATGTTAAATAATGTGGAGACTGTTCATAAACTCACATATGATATATGACCCAAAGTCATTAACGGCTTTACTATAGGGTGTATGCAGTCATGGTAAAGTCGACGCCATGTTGGATAACTCAATAACATGGGTAGTATAGGACAAAAAATCATTTTGCCAGTTTATAAAAAACACTATGCAATATTTTTGGGACCATTGATGCTGTAATTATGTTGAATTAGTATCTCAAGTATGTGAGAAAAAAAAACAATTATCAAAAAAAAATAAACCAATTTTCCAAAGAAAATTGGCCTAAATGAAGTTTGTCCTATGCTGAGCAATGTTATGCACTACTCCAGTATGGCCTCAAAGCGCAATAAATATGACGTCATCCGCATACACCCTATATAGGTTGGTTTCATTCATGTTAAATTCGGTGCCATAAGTGAGTAATAAATAACATTGGCCAGTTTAGAAAAATGTCACCTTTTGCCAGTTAAAAAATACTTTGCTATTTTTTTGAGAGCATTGATGCAGTTAATAAGTTAAATTAGTTTTTCAAGTATAGAAAACAATATAACATCCAAAAAAAGCTAATTTTTCAAAGACAATAGCCAAAAAATACGTTTGACCTATACGTAGCAATTTTATTCATTACTCAAAAAGAACTTTAAAAAGCAATCAGAATGACGTCATGCGCACACACCTTATATGATTGTGGTAGTGAGTTGCATATTTTGCAGAATGTGCGCCATTTTGTGTGGCCAACATGGGGCTACGGAATGGCTTAATGACATCATAAGTCAATGAACAATTCCTTTCATTATCTAACATTGAAAAAGCCATGTTCTAAACCCTGAACTTCCCCTGATATGAATGACTTTGAGTTTTTTTATAATACAATAAAATCTGCAGTTAAAAATGTATTGCATTTCAGCTAACTACAAAGAAAATCATTAACAGATAGCTAACAAAAATTTAAACCCACACAAACAAAATTTAATACGTAATAATTATTCTAGCTCCTATTCAGGATAATTTGTGCAACAGCTTAAAGGCATAGACCACATAAAACAACATGTGCTTTTTAATGAATAAACACGTAATGGGATCTTAAAAACTGATGACAATTTTTACCAGAATATTAATGTATAGGGTGTGTGCGCATGACGTCATTTTGAGTGCTTTTCGATGCTCATCTTGAGTAATGAATAACATTGCTCAGTATAGGGCAAAGGTAGTTTTTGGCTATTTTCTTTGAAAATAAGCTACTTTTTTTTTGTTATTATTATTTTTCTTGCATACTTGAGGTACTAATTCAACCTGTTAACAGCATCAATGCTCTCAAAAAAATCGCGAAGTATTTTTAAACTGGCAAAATGTGCCATTTTCCTATACCGCCAATGTTATTTAGTACTCACTTATGACGTCGACTTTAACATGAATGAAACCACCCTAGCCACACGAGAGAACGTGAAAGTACTGTAAAGTATGCAATTTGCGTGAAAATTCATGTTTATGACGTCAGAAACATGCAAAAATTAGTATGAAAATGTTGTGCAGGTTGCATAAATTGAATTTTCTGATCACTGCTACGGAGCTACTGTTGGGTTTTGAGACAAACTAAAGTTATTTATGTAAATCTCATCAAGTGTTTTGTGATATAAATGTTTATGTTTTTCTCTGGTCTATTCCTTTAATCTATGCTGCATTGCATATTAACTATGTTACATATATCGCTGTGGTCACGCCCAAAACGTGAACTTGAATTTCGACAGTTTTTGCCGAGTGCTGCGATGTCTATGACTGTAAGAATTTTAATAACAAACAATATTTTTAAAATAAACTTGCCAAAATTTATCGAAGTGATAGGTAAATAAATTATCTTTTAAAAAATCAAATAGAAAGATTTTGGAAATAATGCATGTTCAAGTTTTTTTGGACTTGTCAGAAATGCAAGTTCACGTTTTGAGCTCGAACACGACGATATAATAAATATTATGTTTTACA
Organism: Ecdyonurus torrentis; assembly: GCA_949318235.1. NCBI lineage: Eukaryota > Metazoa > Arthropoda > Insecta > Ephemeroptera > Heptageniidae > Ecdyonurus > Ecdyonurus torrentis. The sequence continues at coordinate 49,116,473 of OX439131.1, read as the reverse complement.
TCATAATATTTACGTTTTTTTAATTTAGTCCCATTTATGCTATAATAATAATATAATATATGCTTTTTAATGTTATTCATAATGTATAAATTGCATGCTCTTTTTTATTTTTATTTTACAGTATATATATATATATATATATATATATATATATATATATATATATATATATATATATTTTATATAGGGTGTGTACGCATGACGTCATTCTGAGTGCTTTTCGATGCTCTTTTTGAGCTATGAATAACATTGCTCAGCATAGGGCAAACGTAGTTTTTGGCTATTTTCTTTGGAAAATCAGTTATTTTTTGGTCATTATTATTTTTCTTGCATACTTGAGGTACTAATTCAACCTGTTAACAGCATCATTGTTCTCAAAAAAATTGCAAAATATTTTTAAACTGGCAAAATGTGTCATTTTCCTATACCGGCCAATGTTATTTAGTACTCACTTATGACGTCGTCTTTAACATGAATGAAACCACCCTATATATATATATATATATATTATATAAATATTTGCTTATGTTAAAAATTTGATAGCTTGTTTGCTAGATATACAAATAATATATAAATTTAAGAACTTAAATATTATATTCTTAATTATATTTTAATGTTATGACTAAGGATATATATTTTTTTATTTTTTTATTTCCTCAAAATGTAACATTAGTCCCAACCATACATAACGTCTTATCGGTAACTTCTATAATTAATACAAAAAATTTTTACATTCAGTTTATTATAATGCATACATACAGAGTCGGACTGTTTATGCTGTTTACATGCATTCCATGACGACGCACAGTATTCGTGGAGGTGCTTGATCGATGTGATTGCACCGACCAGCCTGCCTAGATGTTTCCATGGTTTCTCTAGGCTGTCATGGCGAATGCCGGGTTGTGTACTTAGGCCGTAGCCGGCCCGTGTGTGCTTTTCCATTAATTGGAAAGTCCGTAGTTGTCGATAAGACAATGTCTTGACTGGGACTGCGGGATTGGGTGTATAGCACGATAACACAATATGGCAAGCAGAAAAAAAAACTTTTCGTTTTATTAAAAATTATTATAATTTTTTAATAGTATAAGAAAAAAGGTTAGTGACTGTAAAATATTTAATTATATAGAATAAAAAGATTAATTAAAATACAATATAAAATAGATAAAATGTTATAAAACTATATAGTAAACTAACCTACAATTCTTTGCCCGATTATAATAAAATTCTCAAGCTAGAAAATCTGTCTGATAAAACTGATAGTAATTAAAACACACAATATTATATTCTTCATTTAATTATAATTTTATGACTTATGATATAAACTATATGGATAAAATATTATAATGTTATATATATAAAAAAAAAACTAAAGTATACTAACTAACAATTCTTTGCCCTATAGACCCTTTGCACATCCTTGCGCTTTGTCGCCATGTTTGTGGTGCTTAATACATTGTCCAGCATAGGAAAAACATTGTTGTTTCTAATTTTTTACATAACAAGAGTATATATCAACAGAACAAATTTTTCTAATATTCTTTGAACTTATTAGGAGCTAAAAATAAGGTTTTGATTGAGCTTTGAATCTTTTTTTGCTATTAAAAATATAAAAATGATGTTTTTCCTATACTGGTCTATGTATTCCTGACCAACAAAATGGCAGCTCTTAAATATGAGTGAAAACGGGCTAATTAAACAAAATTCTCATGCTAGAAAAGCTAAATTCAATTGAAACGGTTCATTATCCTCCTCTTGTTTTTCTTTATTGGTAACTGGCATTGGAGTTCCTAATTTTTCTCGCAGATTAGCCCAAAAGTCCGACATAATATTTTCCCTCAAAATTTCATTTATTGGCCATGATACTAAAGTGCGGGTCTCCATTAATGCTCGTAAATGTAAAGGCAAAGAAAAACGATCTAGACGTTCCAACTCAATCAGTACCAAAAAATTTGGTCTAGATTCTTCAAATATTCTGTGCTGAGCAAGTTGTAATTCCCATTGGCACCACTGAAAATTAAGTGTAATTATATTAATTAATGTAATTAGTGTAATTAATTAAACTGAAAATTAAGTGTAGTATTTCAATATATTATTATAATTAATTGAATATAAGTTTATAAAAAGAGTTTATTTAAATATTTATTTGATTCATTTTTGTGATATAAAATCAATGAGCTCTGTAATTAGTTTATTTGCTAAAAATAATTTCATTTTTAAGTAACAACACTTGAAAACAAAATCATTCATTCGCAGGTATATAATAATTGTAAAATCCGATATAGACAATTGATCTCTTAGGTAATGCAATATATTATAAGGTATTTAGCTATTACTATATCTATATTCTTGTATAATATATTCTTAGACCTAGACCAGTTTATGGAATCAAATTCCCTCAAATTTAAAAACTTTGAATTCTAAAACACAGATTTAAAAAAAAAAAAAAAATGTTTATGTTAAATAATTTAAAATCATTTATTTTATTTTAAAACATATTATATTATACTTTTATTGTGTTGTATATATATATATATATATATATATATATATATATATATATATATATATATATATATATATATATATATATATATATATATATATATATATATATATAAATTAAATTACTCAATACTTTTACTGTTTTTTGTCCATGTTTTTTTTTTTTTTTTTTTTTTTTTTTTTGGTTTAATGTAAAATTATTATTATAAATTTTTCGTAATCAATTGAACCGACCGATAAGACTATGCCTTGGTTGGAGTATGTATACCTTGTGGAAATTAATAATAAAAAAAAAAAAAAGGTAAAATTTTTGTTTCTTATCTAGGCTATAGTTATTAATAATTAATTAAATTTACATAATCAATTTACCTATAGCATTGCTAAGTTTTAATTTTCTTGTTAAATATTTAATCAAATTTTTAATTTTATTTCTAATTAACTTTAGTTTTCTTAAGTAATTGAGGTGTTAAATTACACAGAATGCTTATATTTAAGGTTATTGTGTATACCAACGAAGCTGAAGGTAACGTAAGGCAACGACTGCGAATTTCGTTCGTCTTTTCCGAATTTGCCCGATCGACGAAATCTATTTCCGGTAAAATTTCATTTTTTCAAAAAAAAAATACACACGATAAAATTTTCCCGCCATCAAAACGTGAAAAATACCGGAAATAAAGATTTAAATCTTGCAGCAGACGCACGAAATGCGCAGTCGATGCCTTACGTTATCTTCAGCTTCGTTGGTGTATACTTACTTTGCTAGCAATAAAGTTCTTGGAGAGAATAAGAAGTACTCGTCTACTGTGCTCAATTGACTGAATGATGTTATCCATGATATAAGTTCCTAATTCAAAGTCACGTTCATGCAGACATAGTGAATATTTATGATCATCATTGATAGGTGACTCCAACGCAGGTACCAATGTATTATGTACCCAATCACAATCACTCACACAATATGAGACAAATACATCAAAATCAAAACTGAACTTATTTTTTTCATCTAATTCAACCGCCTTACGTATTTTTCTCAAGTGATATAAAAATAATATTTTTTTTCGATGAGCGTATACAATAAAAGATATCACTATTATTATGACAAAAACAATCATTCCAACTATTATGTAAATCATAATATAATTTTTAATTTTACAAGATTCTTTTTCAATATATTTTACATCTAATATAAGCTTATTTTTTTCAATTTTTGGAAGTTTACAATGTAATATTTTATCAATTTTTTTTAGCCTTTTGAAATTTTGAATAACATTATTACTTTTATTTAACCAATCCTGAAATTCATTTAATGAACATAATTCACAATTAAATGGGTTTTCAGTTAATCTTACACGTTTTAATGTATTTATCGATTCTCCCATTATAGTTGTGATTGTATCAATCTTATTTTTATAAAGAGATACACTTGAAATTTCATATTTTTTAGATTTAAAAACATTTTTTTCAGACCATACAGTTATTTGATTTTGATCTAAAACTAAGACATTAACTTTCCCACTATGAATAATTTGTGAGATTTTTGAAATCCTATTGTTTTCTAAATTTAATTCTTTTATAATATTAACATTTAAATTTAAATTATTTTCTAATTTATTATTGCTTAGTTGAATTATTATGTTTGATTTACGTTTTATAAAAGATAATGTATTGGGTTGAATAATTTGAATATTATTTCTACTTAAATCGAGGTTCCTTAGATTTGGTATATTTATAAATGCATCTTCATGTATTACACTGATAGAGCAGTCACTTAAACCCAATATCTCTAATGTAGTTGATATAGGCATTATCCCCCTGAAAAATAACAATGAGTTAATAAATGTCTTAAAGGCGTAGAACACATTAGACAAAAAGTTGTGTAATATCCTAACAAACCTAAAAATCAACTTTGATTCTAATTGATTCTAATTTATTTTCCATTCACAAAATGCCACTTGCGTTCACTGACGTCACAGTTCGCTTTTTTTATGAGCACGTGAACCGGGCGAGCTGTTACGTCATTGACCGCCAGTGGTATTTTGTGAATGGAAAATAAATTAGAAATCAATGACTCCGGCCAAATCAACGATTATTTTCAGATTTAGTAGGATATAACTTTTTTGTCCAAGGTTTTCTACGCCTTTAACATAAATTTAATAAATGTAAATTATTTTTTATGCGACCATATTGTATAAAGTATGAATAATGGAACAATGACATAATATTCCATTTTATTTGAATTACTTTATTAAAGAAAATTGTTTACTCTTTTCCTTTTTTTTTAATACTTCCAAATATATTGAGAACTTAAAATTCAATAAATTTCACTTTTTTTGTCATATATACACGTGTCAAAATATATATATTTTAATTTTTTTATTGTAGACTGCACACTTAATATTTTTAGTTCTACGTACTTTTAGTGATAAAGAAATAAAATATCACATTTGTTATTATTATTGACCATAGTACACTAAAATTGTTATAAAATGGGACAAAAGGATTTTGCCGAATATGCCGCACGAATGAAATCGCTAGAAAATAATTGTCACAACAACAGTTAGGTGTGTCTCCTGCTGCATTTCTCCGCCTTCCTATATGATTGGTATATAATATATGTGAGCACCAAAATTTGTTTGCCTGCTTGACCTGCCGTCTGGTGCACGCTAGCGCACACCTTTGTTCTCTCTCTCTCTCTCTCTCTCTCTCTCTCTCTCTCTCTCTCTCTCTCTCTCTCTCTCTCTCTCTCTCTCTCTCTCTCTTATCCTGTCTCGAGAAAAATATCATGCAATGACAGCAGAGAGAGAGAGAGAGTGCGTCTGTTTACTCAAAATGCGGAAAAGGAAGTGCCGGAAAAGGAAACCACGTGACGGTAAAAGTGGGAAAAAGCTTGGTGCCAGCAGCCAGCCAGCAGCAAGATAACCTTGAGCTACCTCCCACTTTTACCATCACGTGGTTTCCACTTCCGGCCACTTCCTTTTCCGCATTTTGAGTAAACAGACGCACGCACTGAGAGAGAAATGCAGGTGATAGTTTGCTGTCTAGTTTGGTTTTGCATGATACACAGGAAGTGAGACAGTAGCAGAGAGAGAGAGAGAGAGAGAGAGAGAGAGAGAGAGAGAGAGAGAGAGAGAGAGAGAGAGAGAGAGAGAGAGAGAGAGAGAGAGAGAGAGAGAGAGAGAGGTGCACCAGTCGGCTGGTCAAGCAAGCAAGCATAAATATTTTGGTGCTCACACATACGAGTGATGTAAGAAAGCAGAGAAATGCAGCAGTAGACACACCTAACTGTTGTTCTGACAATTATTTTCTAGTGATTTCATTCGCGCGGCATATTCGGCAAAATCCTTTTGTCCCATTTTATAACAATTCTAGTGTACATTATATATCATGATAAAATAAATATAATTTAGTTTTATTTGATGTATAATCTACTTAATAACGCATGTTTTTGTTATTATTATTGATTTTTAATTGGAAACACGAAAAAAAAAAATTTAAAGTTAAATGCATGGTCCATATAATTAGTTTCATACCTTCATACATTAAAGGCATAGACAACATGAAAACATAAGCATTTATATCCTAAAACACTTGATGGGACTTACATAAATAACATTAATTGGTCTAAAAAAAAAAACTACGCCGTAGCAGTGATCAGAAAGTTTAAATTTATGCATCTCGCACAATATTTTTTTTAACTAGGTTTTGTCTTTTTCTGACGTCATAAACAGAAATAAACACGAATGAATATTGCATACTTTACAGTTTTTTTACGCTCTCGTGTGAGGCGACATTTACATTCTGGTAAAAATTATCATCAGTTTTGTAGATCCCATTTTGTGTTAAAGAACTTTTTTTTTATTTATTTATTTATTTATTTTATTTTATTTTTTTTTTTTTTGCTTGCCATATTGTGTTATCGTGCTACACAAATCCCAGTCCCAGTCAAGACATGGTCTTATCGACAGGTAAGGACTTTCCAAATTAACGGAAAAGCACACGTGGACCGGCCACGGCCTAAGTTCACAGCCCGGCATTTGCCATGACAGCCTAGAGAAACCGTGTAAACGTCTAGGAAGGCTGGTCGGGTGCAATCACATCAATCATGCACCTCCCGAATACTGTGCGTCGTCATGGAATGCATGTAAACATACATCGTGCAACGTGTTGTGCTCTCACACTTGACGTACGCACCCAGCAGTGGCTCCAACCTATATACTCGGTGAGGAGTACACAGTTACGAGTCAGCTGCCTTCACCACTCGGCCATACACCAGCTCGTTTGTTTCATGTTTTCTATGCCTTTAAGTCTATTTTACTTAGTAGTTTTTGTTACTTACATACTTATTTCATTAATTATTTTTGTTTGTGATATTTCAATAGATTTTAAGTTGCTTGAAGTCCCTAAAGTACTAGCATTCAAATAAAACTCCGGAACATTTTGATGTATCATATATAGTTCTTCTATGTTACTTAAGTATATAATGCCATTAGGAATGCTAGTAAACTTATTATAATCCAATTTTAGACTTCTCACTTCTTTAAATTTATCTGCATCAGTAGTTACATCTGAAATTTTAACAAGACCATTTTTCAGTGTACACGAAAATTATTAATTGTATAAAAATATAGGAGTATTATATATATATATATATATATATATATATATATATATATATATATATATATATATATATATATATATATATATATATATATATATATATATATATTGATCTTCTTGCGAAAATAAAATGCCTATCTCGTTTTTTGTCAGTGGAAGCAAAAGGCCTATCTCGTATTTTGTCAGTGGAAGCAAAAGGCCTATCTGGAGCGCCATCGCCATAACGTTCGGGAACGAGATTGGCCTTTTACTTCCACTGACAAGATACGAGATAGGCTCTTTACTTCCACTCACAAAAAACGAGATAGGCCTTTTTTCGCAACAAGATCTATATATATATATATATATATATATATATATATATATATATAAATATATATATATATATATATATATATATATATATATATATATATATATATATATATATATATATATATATATATATATATATATATATATATATAATAAATAAATACTTAATTGAGTAATTTACAAAATTAAGCTGGTGAAACACCGATAACAAAAATTCAGTTAAGTGACCAATTAAATTAGCTCCTCAATGCCTTCATTTAAGATTCAATGGTCCTATACGTACAGGAAATGTTGGTTAAAATGATAGACACAAAGAGATTTACGTATTTTTACCAACTTAATTCAACTATATGCTGCACTTCTCTGCTTTTAATTACTTATCAAACAGAACAAAATGTGCACGCCCAGTGGTTTTTCCTTCTCTCTGATCTGCATAATATAAACTATATAATCGCAAAAGTCAACTCGGTTCTTGTTTTGAATAATTTATTGAGCATAACATGATAAAAGTCAAGCAAAAAGTTGAGAAGTGTAGCAGGAAACACGACGTATCTTATTAAAATGAATGAAATTGTAATAGTCATTTATTTGTCGTAAAAAACTTTGTGTTGAATTTAAAAATCAGATATTGTTAGTATACAAAAATTGTACTTAACTTTTCATTTTCAGAAGCAAAATTTTACACAATTTGCAAGTTTATTTCTGACCATAACTTTAAATAAATAAAGTCATTGTTATATAGACTAAAACTAATATACATAAAAGTGAAGTACTTGTGTTATATAATTAAAATAATTTAAATAACTTTACCATTACTTAATAGATTCAAAAATCGTATTTTTTCTTCCAGATTAACTTGAGTAGAATTCAAATTTGTAGTCCAATTTTTAACGTTATATGATATCGTATTTATAATGGGCATTTTATCTTCAAAAATTAAATCAAACATCTACAAAAAGTGGCAAGAAAAGAAAGACAAATAAATAACTTAAAATAAAAAATAACATGTAAAGCATTAAATGATGCGTAAATTTAACGCGCGTCAAACGTTCGTCGACGCGCGTATAACAAAGCTGGCACAATGTAAACAAATGGAGCCATTCACATGTAAGTTTCAAAAACCATGTGAACGCGCTCCATTTGTTTACATTGTTCCAACTGTGTTACGCGCGTCGACGAATAATAGTTATAAATATACCAAAAACTTTTAATATAGTCAGTATTTTTGAATTTTTGTTAAAAAAAATATTATACGTTTTGATTACAAAAAAATATTCAAGATATTTAATGACTCTTTACATAAAAATAACAAGCAGTCAATAAATTATAGTATTTAAAATGTTAATCTTTAAATAGGACTAATTTAAGTCTAAGACATAATTATAACTATATGGTACACAAACCTTCGAGTCTACGTATGTATTGGAGTTTCTGGTAGGTACTACACCTTTTTAAATATATAGGTGGTAATTTTTTTTTATTGAAGCTGGTGTCAAAACTGTTAAAAAGAAATGCATATTATTGAATATATATATATATATATATATATATATATATATATATGATAAGAAATTTTCTCGGTGAAATAGAATTATTGTCTTACCTTCTGTGAAGACACTGGGCTTTACACTCGCTGCTATCACTATTTTAAATAACAATGAAAAAATAATAGTCACTTTGTACATAATTATAAAAACACTCAAATTCACAGTCTTTTTAAAAATTACATAGCTATGTTATTTACACACAATGTTTACACACAACATTGTGTGTAAATAACATAGCTATGTAATTTTAAAAAAGACCGTGAATTTGAGTGTTTTTATATATAATTATGTACAAAGTGACTATTATTTTATCATTGTAATTTAAAATATATAGTGATAGCAGCGAGTGTAAAGCCCAGTGTCTTCACAGAAGGTAAGACAATAATTTATTTCACCAAGAAATTTTCTTATCATCATGCAACACCTCGCTCGAAATTCAATATTCGAAACATATATATATATATATATATATATATATATATATATATATATATATATATATATATATATATATATATATATATATATATATATAATTTATGTATATTAATGTTTGCACGTTTAAATAGATTATATTATTATACCATAAAAAAGTAAATTGACAAGACATTTAATAATTAACATATTTAATATCCTTTTTGCTGTTTTTTTACAATAACGTATTTGCTGCAGTATATCCTTACTTACCTTTCTTTCAAGCTCCAATTTGCTGGCAACATCATATATCCATGAGGACTTGTCACATTTTTATATGATACGTAAATATACATGTTGGATAATGAGCTAAACAATTTTTCAAATGAACTTGGATAGGTAAAATCCTAAAAAAAGAAGAAAAACTATGGTTAACTTTATAGAAACATTGGAGTATCTTTACAAATTATCGGTGAAACTCGATCAGACCTAGAACGCCCCCTTTTTTCAAAAACTTATCGTAAAATATTTTAAAAATTATTTTTGGATAGATCTCATCTTTACAAAATAGAAATTCAAGTATAATTTCTTCATAATTGCCATACATTTCTCACAATTCATTTTTTAACCATTTTTATTTTGCCGTGAAATTCAAAATCAATGTTATTCAAATAAGCAAACTTTCTCGAATCAGAAATAATTTTGAAATATAAAACAAAAAGTAATCGATAGAGCTTGGACATATCTATAACGTCAGAAAGTTTCAAAAAAAGTTATCGAACCAAAAATTTTTTAAATTGAAAAAACAAAAACACAATCATATGCAAATTTTGATTCTAATTATCTCGAGTCACAAATATTGTTTGAATATTCTGTTAACTGGAGCTCGTAGATCATGACATTTTTTAACCCCCTTAAAGTTTTTTAAAAAAGTTATCGAACCAATTTTGAGATATTTTGCTTTTGCTAGGTCTGAGGTTAATCTTTAACAGAAATTTTTTTTTAGTCTTATGAAAATTTAAATTAATCTTAAATCAAATAATTTTGATACCTTTTTAAAGGAATAGACCAGAGAAATACATAAGCATTTATATAACAAAACACTTGATGGGATTTACATAAATAACATTAGTTTGTCTCAAAACCCACAATAGCCCCGTAGCTGTGATCATAAAATTCGATTTATGTAACCCGCACAACATTTTTTTTACCAAATTTTTGCATGTTTCTGACGACATGAATAATCACTTAAATTGCATAATGTACAGTATTTTCACGTTCTCTCGTAGGGCTACATTAACATTCTGGTAAAAATTGTCAACAGTTTTGAAGATCTCATTTCATGTTTATTCATTAAAAAGTACATGTTGTTTTATGTGGTCTATGACTTTAAACGTTGTAAATTAATCATATTATGCTTCATCAAATAACTGCTATGAAAAGAAAATTATTACAAAAATAAATAGTAAGTGAATAATAAATATATACATCGACTTTATTATTAAATGATTATTTAGGGTGTGTACGCATGACGTCATTCTGAGTGCTTTTCGATGCTCTTCTTGAGCAATGAATAACATTACTCAGCATAGGACAAACCTAGTTTTTGGCTATTTTCTTTGGTAAAATTAGCTATTTTTTTGGTCATTATTATTTTTCTCACATACTTGAGATACTATAATTCAACCTGTTAACAACATCATTGCTCTCAAAAATATTGCGAAGTATATTTTTAAACTGGTAAAATTGTTCAATTTTCCTATACCAGCCAATGTTATTTAGTACTCACTTATGACGTCGATTTTAACATGAATGAAAACACCCTATATATATAACGAAGAAATTTTTTGAACCGTTCTTAAAAGTTGTGTGTAGTTTCGATGGCTTCGCGGAAAACTGAACTATCTATAGTCTCCGCGCACCTCAAATTTGGAATATCTGTGCTCTCCGCCTCTCCTAACTTTGAAGCATCTCTTACCAGCTCTCCATTACAGATGCTTCAATTTTTGGGGAGGCGGAGAGCGCAGATGTTCCAAATTTGAGGCTCGCGGAGACTATATTAGATATAGTTCAGTTTTCCGCGGAGCCATCGATTTATAGAAGTAATGTATGAATATGATACTTACGATTTTGATGTTTAGTGGTAATTTTGGTTTCGTGGATATTTCAATAGCTTTAATAGATAATTGCCAAGTTTCATAGTCAGTGCTATTGTTATTAATATAATTATCCTTTTCAATGAATCGCAAAAATACTTTGTTACTTACCTAAGAAGTAATAAATAAATTATTATGTGTAATTATACGTGTTTATTCATCAAAAAGCACATGCTGTTTTATGTGGTCTATGGCTTTAACAAATACGATTAATAATCTATAGGACTATATATGGTTTTATACGAGCTGAAGATAACATAAGGCATCGACTGCGAATTTCGTTCGTCTTTTCCAAATTTGCCCGATCACTGAGATTTATTTCCGGTAAAATTTCAACTTTTCAAAAAAAAAAATTACGCATGATAATTTTTTCCAACATCAAAGCGTGAAAATACCGGAAATAAAGAATTAAATCTTGCAGCAGACGGACGAAATGCGCAGTCTACGTTATCTTCAGTTTCGTTGGTTTTATATATACCTTTTGAAAAATTCTTTGCTTTTTATAAGCTATTAATATGCATGTAAAATAAAATGTATATATTGTTTAAAGCCATAGACCACATAAAACAACATATTGTCGTTGGTCCTCTATAATGTCCGATGTCGAATTGACCTTGAAAAAATATATATTTCATCGCATCGACCCCAAATTTTGGAGATTTCTATTTCAGGTTATTTGCTGCAAAAAATATTTTTCAAGGTCACATTGTCATCGGACAATATAGCGGACCTGCGACGATATGCTTTTTTAATGAATAAACACGAAATGGGATCTTCATCACTGATCAACATTTTTACGAGAAAGTTAATGTAGCCCCACAAGAGAGCGTGAAAATACTTGAAAATACTGTAAAGTATGCAAATTGCGTAAAAATTCATGGTTATGACATCAGAAACATGCAATAATTAATATGAAAATGTTGTGCAGTTTGCATAAATTGAATATTCTGATTACTGCTACGGAGCTCCATTTTCATGATTTTGAGACAAACTAAAGTTATTTATGTAAGTTCCATCAAGTGTTATATGATATAAATACTTAAATGTTTTTCTCTGGTCTATTCCTTTAAGTAAATGTAGTTGTTTTTTAAATGTGTTAATGTTCAAGGTGTTCTACGCGCCTTTAAGTGAATAGAAAAAACAATAATAATACATTTAGTAAAATCATAATATCTGAAATAATAAAATTTCGAATAATGAATTTCATATTTAATTTTGTATTGATAGCATATAGGCTGTGTACGCATGACGTCATTCTGAGTGCTTTTCGATGCTCTTCTTGAGCAAAGAATAACATTGCTCAGCATAGGACAAACGTAGTTTTTGGCTATTTTCTTTGGTAAAATTAGCTATTTTTTGTTCATTATTATTTTTCTTGCATACTTGAGGTACTAATTCAACCTGTTAACAGCATAAATGCACTCAAAAAAATTGCTAAGTATTTTTAAACTGGCAAAATGTGGCATTTTCCTATACCAGCCAATGTTTTTTAGTACTCACTTATGACGTCGACTTTAACATGAATGAAACCACCCTATAGACCAGAGAAAAATATAAGTAAAGTAATTATATCACAAAACACTTGATGGAATTTACACAAATAACATTAGTTTGTCTCAAAACCCAACAGTAGCTCCGTACCAGTGATCAGAAAATTTCAATTTATGCAACCCATACAACATTTTCATATTAATTTTTAATTTTTACATATTTCTGACGTCATAAACATGAATAGTCACTTAAATTGCATACTTTACAGTATTTTCACGCTCTCTCGTGAGGCTACATATTAACATTGTGGAAAAAAATGGTCAACAAGTTTTAAAGATCCCATTTTGTGTTTATTGATTAAAAAGCACATTTGGTTTAATGTGGTCTATGGCTTTAAAATAAACAAATAATAAGAAAAGTGTAGACTTACTGTAACATCATTTATTCTTCCCCTGATAAAACAAATAATGCTATTGTTCTTATCTATACTAAAATTATATTTATTATATCCAGTTGTAGCTTCAACGAAAACACTTTCATATATTTCATATTGATAAAAAAATAAAAATAATAAAAAAATTCTTAAATTGAAATACATTTCTAAAAAATATAAATTTTTAAATAGAATTTATAAGAATATGAAGAAATACAAAACAAGCTCGTTACACACAAATATTGAGCCAGCTTCGAAAATGTTCCTTTGTTAAAAACATCTGTTTATGACGTCGTTACCTGTTTACTACGTTTATACATATGGTCGATCATTGTTATTTCTTCTTTTAAAACTTTAAACTTGATAACAATGAAAGAAACTTCACAAAAAAAAGTTCCAGTCTCAATATGTGACTCTTTTTTATCGACTCAAAAAACAAGATCAACCAATGAATGTGTCTTATTTTGTTGGTCAGCCAATCACTCTTATTGAGATTCACTTTATACTTTACAGAAGGAGCTATAGTCTCAATATGTGACTCACTTTTATCGACTCAAAAAACAAGATCAACCAATGGACGTGTCTTATTTTGTTGGTCAGCCAATCACTGTTATTGAGATTCACTTTATACTTTACAGAAGGAGCTATAGTCTCAATATGCGACTCACTTTTATCGACTCAAAAAACAAGATCAACCAATGAATGTGTCTTATTTTGTTGGTCAGCCAATCACTGTTATTGAGATTCACTTTACTTTACACAACGAGCTATAGTCTTAATATGCGACTCACTTTTATCTGCTCAAAAAACAAGATCAACCAATGAATGTGTCTTATTTTGTTGGTCAGCCAATCACTGTTATTGAGATTCACTTTACTTTACACAACGAGCTATGTTCTTATATGCATAATTAAGTTTCTGTTCTTAACAAAATTTCCTAAAGTGTTTGAAGCTAATAATCAGAATAGGAAACACAATATATAACAGGATATTTCTCAATTTTTGAAACAAAACATTGTGTGAGATAAAGGAGAGAAAGGAAGGCAGAGAGTTTAAACCACAACAGAAATAGTATAGCTGCTTCCTGCTTAAAAAAACCATAATGTATAAAAATTGTATTTATTTAGTTGATAATGTAAACACTATTTTCAATACAGTTTAAAAAATATTACATATTAATAATTTAAATATATATATATTTAAAAAGTTTTATAGAATATATGTGAATGACGTCATATTTATTGCGCTTGGAGGCCATACTGGAGTAGTGAATAACATTGCTAAGCACAGTACAAACTTCATTTAAGCCAATTTTCTTTAGGAAATCAGTTAATTTTGTGTTATTGTTATTTTTCTCACATACTTGAGATACTATTTCAACATATTTACAACATCAATGATTTTAAAAATATATAGGATTGGTCTAACTTTTTGCGCAAAGCCAATCGGGAGCCAGCGCTAGTTGTCGCACGGTTATCGGTCAGGAACCGATTGACGGCTGCTTCGGCCTTATCGGACGGAGCTAATCGCTCTCCAATCGGTTCTTTTCGCACCGGGACCGATTGACGGCTGCTTCGGCCTTTATTTCTTTCGTTTTGTGCCAAACTCACGTTTCAATCTCACTTTAAAGTGTAATAATTTAATTCAAAACACATTTGGTTTTCTCTGTTGAAATTCATTGCGTGTTGTCGAAAAAAAAAAAAGAAAAAAAAATGCAGTTAAATGTAAAGCTACAAATTTCTCCTATTTCTGAGGAGTTTCATATCCTTTGAACCCCTGCATACATTTTCAATAGTTGAATTTTGATTTTCTTTAAAAACTGTGCAAGCGCAAGCTATCTAATTGTGTCAGTAAATATGACGTCTTCCGTATACACTCTATAGGGCAGGGTCGGATTGGCCATAAGAGCTACTCCGGGATCCCGGAGTGCGCCCCCCCGAGCTGGCGCCCCCCTGCGCCCCGAAGGGGCGTTATTGAAAAAAAAAAAAAAAAAAAAAAAGAGTTCAGAGTACACTTAAAAAGTTGAAAGGCAACAATATCTTATTCCAATAATAATAATATTAAATTATGCTCTTAATAGAGTCACTGTCTTTTTCTGTACTAAATACTAAAAATACATGGAATCTTTTCAAATCACGAAAAAAAAAAAAAAAAAAGAAAAAGAAAAAGAGAGCGAGTGAGTGAGAGAGTCATTTTTTTTCTTTACTTTGTGCGAAATGCCCCCTATCATCAATGCTCTATGATTGTAGTCAATATTTTTTGTTTGTTTTTTTTTGAAAATTATTCTTGAATTTAAACCAAATGTTATATTTGAGACGTGAAAATGCAGTGCTCTGGAAACATTTTTATTTTCTACTTTTATATTTAATTTTCAAGTATGGGGTGTCTATAAAGTATAAACAAATAAAATCTCAAACTGTTGTTAAATTTGCAATTTTCGATTGAGAAACTTTTTTTCTTCGCGTGAGTTACTACGGCAAAGGGGGCGCCCAACACTACACTGTTGAATGAATTAATCAATATTTTTCCGATAATTTGATCGGATTGGTGATCGGATCGACCCTTTTTTAAAAAAAAGTGTTGAACACTCCAGGCATATAGCTAATAGCAATCTTAAATAATTTTTAGTAGAGACAATTACTGAGCTAAACAAAACTAAGAATTTGAGCTGTTGCCATTTTGCGCAAGAAAAAAATATCCAATGAGAACAATTAATCGCAACAAAATTAGGAGATTAAAAAAAAAAAAATTAAAGTGTGTAAGAACGCAATGATATTAAAAATTAAATCTAGTTGAGAAATGCAGGGGCGTCCAAACTGCGTAAGGTACCACTTTAGGGTAGGAGTGCAAAATTGGTTTTATTGTGATTTTTAATTGAGTTCAGGGTGCTGTACATAAAAAAAAAAAAAATCTATCTCAAAAAATCTCGTCACAACAGAGCGTCAAAGTACCGCCACAGCAAAACGTACCGCCCGATTCTAATGAGTCTATATTTGCACCACTTTAAATTTTTTCAGTGGTTAAAAAAATTACTACCTTGTTCTTCGTGTTGACTTTTAATTAAAAAATGTTTTTTCATTTTTTTCTAGATCGAATTTGGTGAGAAAAAAAAATATTGCAAATTGACCCATTAATTTGAAATTACAATTTTTAATAATTTTTTTCTTCGTAAGTTCTCGTTAAAATCGTTTTAAAATTCAAATTCATTAAAACTTGATCTTAGAACAGCTAGTATTTTTGTTTAGAACTTGTTCAAGAAAATTTTGCACACGGGGAGCTTGAAGTTTTGTATGTTTTACATGTTGAAGGGGTCGTAGCCCAATGACTTTGAACGCAAATTTACGGAAGATTTTACTTAAGCCGAAACTTTTTGGAGTTTAGAGAAGAGTTCCTTGGTTCATTATAAACCTAAAATATGATAAAATTAAATTTTACCACAAAATCGCCCTACCCTAAAGTAGTACCTTAAACCTCAACAAATTTTAATGTACGTTAAAAACTATTTTTTTTTAAAAAACAATTTACTTATCTTATAATTTATAATATACATGATCTTTTAAGAAATTTTAAAATAAAATGTTCATCAAATTCAAATTCAAAGACATGTCATTACATTTTACTATCAAATTTTAATTAAAAAAATAGTCAAAAATAAAACAAGACTGAAAAAAAATTTCGCCTCCGGCGGTAAGGGGGCTCTGCCCCCCTTAACCCCCCGCAAGGGGCTTCGCCCCCTTGACCCCCTTCTGGGGGGCTACGCCCCCCAGACCCCCCGTCTGGGTGTTGGCGCCCCTTTGGGTGATTCCCGGAGTGCGCCTTTTCGTCCCAATCCGACCCTGCTATAGGGTGTGTACGCATGACGTCATTCTGAGTGCTTATCGATGTCCTATGCTGAGCAATGAATAACATTGCTCAGCATAGGACAAACCTAGTTTTTGTCTATTTTCTTTTGAAATATTAGCTATTTTTTGGTCATTATTATTTTTATTGCATACTTGAGGTACTAATTCAACCTGTTAACAACATCAATGCTCTCAAAAATATTGCGAAGTATTTTTAAACTGGCAAAATGTGACATTTTCCTATACTGCCCACTGCTATTTAGTACTCACTTATGACGTCGACTTTAACATGAATGAAACCACACTATAAGTTTGAGTGTGTGAAGAATTAGGTTGAGTATGATTGAATATCCTGGTGATTATGCAAATATGTTGGCACATATGCTCTACTGGTTGCCTATATTAAGAAATTGCAGGGGCTGACATGAAATGCAGAGAAGGTTAAGTAAATAAAAATATTTGGCGTAAAGCCTAGGACAGCGGTCCTTCTTAATATTGGACGTAAAGCCTAGGACAGCGGTCCTTCTTAAAGCCCTTGTCAGCTTACTTTTTTATCATTTAAAATACTAGACTGATAATTACCATACCTTAATAACCATGAATTAGACACCGATTGATTTTGTATTTATTTTCGTTTATTTTCCCTTTTGCGGTTATATCACGTATCTGACGTCACAATGTACCGATGGGGCCGTGATAGGGGTAAAGAACTTGAGGGAGTGGCTTAAATTTATCACGTGACCAGAGCGGTGACTGTGATTGGTGGCGGTACATTGTGACGTCAGATACGTGATATAACCACAAAAATAAAAATAAACAAAAATAAATACAAAATCAACGTGATGGTGTCTAATTCATGGATATTAAGGTATGGTAATTATCAGTCTAGTATTCTAAATAATAAAAAAGTAAGAGCTTTAATATTTGACGTAAAAGCCTATGACTGAGGACAATTTTTACCAGAATGTTAATGTAGCCCCACGAGAGAGCATGAAAAAACTGTAAAGCATGCAATTTGCGTGAAAATTCATGTTTATGACGTCAGAAACATGTAAAAATTAATATGAAAATGTTGTGCGGGTTGCATAAATCGAATTTTCTGATCACTGCTACGGGGCTACTGTTGTGTTTTGAAATAAACTAATGTTATTTATGTAAATCCCATCAAATGTTTTGTGATATAAATACTTATGTTTTTCTCTGGTCTATTCCTTTAACGTTATTGTTAAAGTTATATAGTTACATCGATGTTTACCCGTCAAAGTGAACGAACAACTTTACAAATTTCACTTAAAATGAACGATCTACGTTTGTCACTTCTACACATTTTGACAGCAGAACTATACGGGTGAACTAGGAATTTGTAAAGTGTAGATCGTTCATTTTTCATAAAAATTGTAAACTATGTAGTACGTTCATTTCGACGGGTAAGCATGTCGATGTAGTTTTATAATATAATATATATAGCAAGAGAGACGCACGTCTGCTTGCATGCTGCCATGATTAATAATCGTAATAGTGATAAAGTCAGGAAAGAGGAAATTTGCTTGTTTACATGATTTGTGTTGCGGGTTGCATTTCACAACGTTCTCAAACTCTTTTGGCCAGAGCTGTACGCGGCCCCACGAGATAAAGCGTAAAAAATTTGTAAAGTATGCAATTTACTTGAATATTTCTGTTTATGACGTCAGAAACAGGCAAAAACTAGTATGAAATTGTGCGGGTTGCATAAATCGAAAATTTTTGATCGCTGCTTAGGCGCTACAGTGGGGTTTTGAGTCCAATTAATGTTATTTATGCGTAAGTCCCAGCATGTGTTTTGTGATATAAATGCTAATGTTTTCATGATGTCTATGCCTTTAATTAGTATTTCACCGTACATAATCTTTGTCTATGAGATCTGTACAGTTTGAAATGTGTTTTTGCAGAGATAACCAGGTAGAAGACCAAGTACTTAGTACAATACTAAGAGGTCAGCGGTAGATATTTCCATGTGGAAAGCGTGAAGGACATACTACCCTATGGGTGGCCACGTTTACATCTACCGCCCGGCTTTGCGAGTAACTATTTATATACATCGTGGTATGCGCGATCTTTACACTAATATGGCTTACAAGGCAAGGCTCTGTAGGCTTTGAACCCATATTGTGTTCTATGTTGCAAAAACATTCAAATGTACGTATTCTGTCTTCATAGGTTACTCAGTTTTTGTTAAACTCTTATCAACTAAAGTAACACCCACTAAAAATTTCCAGACTCATAAGTCTGGTCATATAAACCCCTTTCACATCCTTGCGCTTTGTCGCCATGTTTGTGGTGCCTAATGTATATTGTCCAGCATAGGGGAAACATCATTTCTCCTAATTTTTTCACTTAATAAGACTTTATTTCAACTGAACAAATTTTTCTCATATTCTTCGAGCTTAGAAGCTAGAAATAAGTCTTTGATTGAGGTTTGAAGCGTCCTTTGCTATTAAAAAAATAAAAATGACGTTTTTCCTATGCTGGCCTATGTATTTATAACCAGCAAAATGGTGGCTCTTAAATATGAGTACAACTGGTCTATAAAAAGCAAAAACTATATTAACGGTCGTTCCTACTGCAAGCCAGATAGACCCATAAGAAAAAATCTTAGCAACGGATCAACAACGAAAATATTTCTAGGAATCTTTTTCCATAACAACACATGGAATTTTGACGTTTTTACCGTTTTTTTTTATAACAATGGAAAAAAATCACTGATCTTGCTTGTAGGTGAAGCCGTGTATGCTTTAGTCATATATATGGTCGACTAATTAGTGAGTCAAATTTACACGACTCAATAAATGCTCGATTGTTGAGACACGGCTCGTCTTGTAACTCGGTACATGCCTGACGAGAGTATCTAAATGACATGAGGCATTTTCTCATTTTTTTGGGAACTCAAATTCTTATACAAGCAAAATACATAACGTCGTGGTTCCGCTATAATGTCCGATGTTCAAATGACCTTGAAAAAATAAAAATCGTCTGATCGACCCCAAATTTTGGATTTTCCCATTTCAGGTCATTTGCAGCAAAAAATATTTTTCAAGGTCAAATGGACATCGGACATTATAGCGGAACCACGACGATAAATTTTTCCTCAAATTAAGCATTTTTTTATACTTTTTGATATGTGCAAAAAATTATAAAGATAATTTTCATCTATAAAAATAAAGTATATACTACAGAATTTTATTTTCTAAATAAATCGTAAGTAAACATCAAATACACGTCGTGAAGTTGTATATAGTGACGTCACGATCATATGTTCTTAACAAAGAAAAAATTCTAACAACTCTGCAGCTTAATTTTGTGTGTAGTTTATAGAACGAAACCATGCATGGACACACTTAGCTTTATTATGTAATGACAATTATACCTTCCAGTCACTTATTTCGACAGAATATTCAGAATATTACTTTATTATTTTAATTTTTAAACTCTCACAAATAATCTTAAAGGCATAGAAAAAATTAAACCACACACATTTTTTTTAATCATAAAACACAAAATAGGATTTACAAAATTGTTGATAATTTTTACCATAATGTAAATATGGCCCCACAAGCAAAAGCGTGAAAAAACTGTAAAGTATGCAATTTGCGTGAATATTTCTGTTTATGACGTCAGAAACATGCAAAAATTAGAATGAAATGGTTGCGGGTTGCATAAATAAAAATTTTTCTGATCATTGTTACGGTGCTATAGTATGGGTTTTGAGACAAACTAAAGTTATTTATGTAAGTCACATCAAGTGTTTTGTGATATAAATATGTTAATGTTTTTATGTTGTCTATGCCTTAAACACTAAAAGTAACTATAGTGAGTTTTTGCTACCTTAATGGTTACACCTCATATACGCAAGAGGCATATGCCTCGTCAGTTGTGAGTTAAGGGTTGTATATAGATGGCTTGTATCTCAAAATCTAAAAATAAAACTTCGAAATTTTATGATGCCATTTGAAAGTTAACAGTAACAGCTACCTATGATAAAATTTTCAGAACCCGTGACCATCAGATAAGAGAGAAATTAATTATTAAAATTAACATGGGCTCTTATGGGACTAAAACTTTAAAAAATCATAATTAAAAATTTAGCATGGTGACCCCCTAAAATTTTTACATTTTTGAAGATACCTAATCCTAATCTATCACTGTGCAAAATTACAGATTTTTCCGTCTTAAATTTTTTTAGTCAAATCCCACAGTAGCTGATTTCCCGCCTTAATCTTTTATATAGTATACAGTTCAGCCTATGACCTTTGCATATGAAGTGTCTGGTTGTGAATGAAAAGTAGAATCTACAAAAATTGAAGCTCGGTCAATAGGCAAGGCAGGCTTTGATTCTGCACACCGCTAGTGTGCACCCTGCAACCGTTAAAGTCCCTTCATATGATGAGAAAAGATTTGAATGCAGCATAGTACGAAGTACAACAAGTTGCTGGTATAGACTTTCGGTATATGTTCCTCTCATTAATAACTCCAATGCACGTAAAAAAAAAAACAGCATTCTGCCCGGAATGTTAATGAGAAGTATTACAAAGACCTTAACTTGGGTTACTGACGTTGTAAGATATCTCAAGGACTATGATCACACGATCCACGTAGTCTGATGTTCTACACCCTCAGTAGCTCTGTATCACAGTACCCACGATGGTGCGTGACACATTGAAAGTTATAGGCAGACTATGTGAAAGATGTGCTATACTTGAATGGCCAGTGTCTTTCATAACGGATCGTTACTGCATATACATATGTCAATGATCCAGGGGTTTGTCCAATGTAGTGTGAACTCACATGATCGGAGTGACTACAAATGGAAATGGTTGCTATCAAGTTGAGCTTCTCAAATTTTTTAAATACACAACGTTGTTTATTGTATATAAATAGTATATTTGTTTTAATGTTAATGTCATGTATAAAGGATAAGGGGCGCGGGAAACCAGCAAAATTTACTTTTTGTGATTTAAATTTTGTTCTATTTACGCGCCAGTATTAACCAATAGAAATTGACTCCTCCTACTTCAAGATGGCGGTTACACAACAGCTATTTAGCGCGAAAATATTTGATAGTGACTGCTTTATGTTTACTCCACAGTAGATGATACAGTAGTTCATCTCCTATACTGGGAATGTCAGATCAAAAAACGCGCCATAATTCCGACTGGGTGAAGCGGACTGAACTAAAAGGAACTGAAGTAACGTTACGCGTGTAGTTCAGCCCGCTTCACCCAGTCGGAATTATGGCGCGCATTGATCTGACATTCTCAGTATAAGAGATGGACTACTGTATCATCTACTGTGTGTTTACTCAAAGTGCGGAAAAGGAAGTGACCGGAAAAGGAAACCACGTGACGGTAAAAGTGGGAGAAAAGTTGGTGCCAGCAGCAAGCTAGGCCTGAGCTAACTCCCACTTTATCATAACGTGGTTTCCTTTTCAGGCACTTCCTTTTCCGCTTTTTGAGTAAACATAAACAATCAGTTACTCAGTGCACCTTTTTTTTTTATTGTAATTATTTTTATAATATTATTTTGTATTTTACAAGTATAAATTTGGATTATTAATTTTAATAACGTATAGATTTTTAGAAATTATAATAAGGATTTTGTGAGAAAAAAATAAACAATCTTAATTAATTAAAGGCCGGAAGCAAATAAAGTGGAGACAAAAAAATAAATAAATTTATAGGGCGTATGTGGATGATGTCATATTTATTGCGCTTGGAGGCCATACTGGAGTAGTGAATAACATTGCTCAGCTTAGATCAAACTTCATTTTCTTTGGGAAATCGGTTCCTTTTTTTGTTATTGTTATTTTTCTTACATACATGAGATACTAATTCAACATATTTACAGCACCTGCAATGCTCTCAAAAATATTGCATGGTGTTTTTTTACTGGCAAAATGATTTATTGTCCTATATGCCACACATGTTATGGAGTTAACTAACATGGCGTCGATTTTAACATGAATGCACACACCCTTTATTAAGAAATAAATAATTAAATAACAAAAAATAAAAACTTTTTTTTTTCAAAATAAATTAAAAGTAAAATATAATAATTATTTTTAACTTTTTTATTTACAAAAGTAAGGAAATTTAAAAATCGTTCAAATTTCTTTGATTTTTGGGTCACAAAATTTTTAATCCAGTTATATATATATATATATATATATATATATATATATATATATATATATATATATATATATATATATATATATATATATATTTATATATTTTCAATTTAGGTACAGTAACGTTGATCTGGGGGACATGTAATCGATTGTGAAGAACAAAAATCTTTATTTGAAAGCAAATTTGCTTTTGCTTCCATTAATTTCCTCTTATTTTTTGTCCTATCAATTAGGTTATTGAATTTTAATGGATGGATTATTAATGCGAGTTGATTTTATTTCTTTTGAAACTCGGCAGACAAATAAAAAATAGTTACGAACATGAATTTTAAAAGAGCTGATGTGAAAGATATTGACATTCATACGCATTTATCAATACTCCTTTTAAGGAGAGAGAGAGAGAGAGGCCTGAGTTAAGGGCACCTAATTATTTGACCTTTAAATAGCTAAAAAAAAAAAAAAAAAAATGAAAAAAGTGAAACGCACTATACATCAGAAAAAAAAAGTTGACTTTTAGCTTGTTCTGTTAAGTAAAGTGAATCTCAACAACAGTGATTGGCTGACCAACAAAATACGACACATTCATTGGTTGATCTTGTTTTTGAGCCAACAAAATTGAGTCGCATGAAGTAGCATGGAATTTTTTTTGTGTGGAGTTTCTTTCATTCTTATCATGTTCAAAGTTCTAAAAGAAGAATTTACAATGATCGACGTACCATATGTATAAACGTAGTAAACAGGTAATGACGTCATATCCAGCTGTTTTTAACAAAAGAACATTTTTGAAGCCGGCTCCAATTTTTGTGTGTGCTTTACAGAACGAGCTAACGAAGCAAATCAAAAATTTCAAATAAAAAAAGTTACATTGATTTTTAAACATAAATTAGTTTCTATATAAACCCTGACTGTGAGTGCTTAATTATGTTTACTCAAAATGCGGAAAAGGAAGTGACCAGAAGAGGAAACCACGTGACGGTAAAAGTGGGAGAAAAGTTGATGGCAGCAGCAAGCTAGGCCTGAGCTAAGTCCCACTTTTACCGTTCGTCACATCACATGGTTTCCTCTTCCAGCCACTTTCTTTATTTTCCGCATTATATATATAGCTGTATAGCTTTGTAAGTTAAGTGACAATAAAAGAAGTGGACGATACTGGCGCGCCATGAGGTTACAGAACGAACCATATAGACACACTTTGCTTTATTTTAATGACAGTTATGCCTTTGAGCCACTAATTCAGATAGAGATATACTCAGGAAAATCTTTTATTATTCTAATTTTTAACTCGAATCTCACATGGTATGCTCATCACTGACTGAGTTATATGCTATAAACATTGGTAACACGTCTTATAAGCAAGAGGCGGCATGCCTCGTTCATATGTGAGTTAGTCTTTTATAGTGTCTATGCATTCATGTTAAAGTCGACGCCATGTTGGATAACTCAATAACATGGGTGACATAGGAAAAAAATTCATTTTGTCAGTTTAAAAACCCTATGCAATATTTTTGAGAGCATTGATGTTGTAAACATATTGAATTAGTATCTCAAGTATGTGAAAAAAATAACAATAACAAAAAATTTAACAATTTCCCAAAGAAATTTGGCTTAAATGAAGTTTGTCCTATACTGAGCAATGTTATGCACTACTCCAGTATGGCCTCCAAGCGCAATAAATATGACGTCATCCGCATACACCCTATACATACTTTTATAGTACAGTTCAGCGTATGACCTTTGCATATGAAGTGTCTGGTTGTGAATGAAAAGTAGAATCTACAAAAATTGAACCTCGGTCAATAGGCAAGGCAGGCTTTGATTCTGCACACCGCTAGTGTGCACCCTGCAACCGTTAAAGTCCCTTCATATGATGAGAAAAGATTTGAATGCAGCATAGTACGAAGTACAACAAGTTGCTGGTAGACTTTCGGTATATGTTCCTCTCATTAATAACTCCAATGCACGTAAAAAAAACACAGCATTCTGCCCGGAATGTTAATGAGAAGTATTACAAAGACCTTAACTTGGTTACTGACGTTGTAAGATATCTCAAGGACTATGATCACGATCCACGTAGTCTGATGTTCTATACACCCTCAGTAGCTCTGTATCACAGTACCCACGATGGTGCGTGACACATTGAAAGTTATAGGCAGACTATGTGAAAGATGTGCTATACTTGAATGGCCAGTGTCTTTCATAACGGATCGTTACTGCATATACATGTCAATGATCCAGGGGTTTGTCCAATGTAGTGTGAACTCACATGATCGGAGTGACTACAAATGGAAATGGTTGCTATCAAGTTGAGCTTCTCAAATTTTTTTAATACACCTCGTTGTTTAATATTTATGACTTAGGACTTAGGATATAGGGTGGTTTCATTCATGTTAAAGTCGACGTCATAATTAAGTGAGTACTAAATAGCATTGGCCGGTATAGGAAAATGGCACATTTTGCCAGTTTAAAAATACTTCGCGATTTTTTTTAGAGCATTGATGTTGTTAACAGGTTGAATTAGTACCTGCAAGTATGCAAGAAAAATAATAATAACGAAAAAAATAACTAATTTCCAAAGAAAATAGCCAAAAACTACCTTTGCCTTATACTGAGCAATGTTATTCATTACTCAAGATGAGCATCGAAAAGCACTCAGAATGACGTCATGCGCACACACCCTATACAATTTTTAGGCCAGGCACGATTATTGGCAAATTTGGACCACCGAAATTTTTAAAATAAGTTAAGGCGGTGGGGGACCGACTTGCACCGGAAATAGCAAAAAGAAGAACTATATTTACTTAATAATTTTTTGTGCATGATTTAATTCAAATAAAACAAACACTATAATTTCAAATAAAATCAAGTAAATTTAAAAAATATTTTTTTATACCAAAAAAAAAAAATTAATGATATTTTTAATTGTAAAAAAGTTTCTAATTTGACTAAAATTTCCCGCTCAAATTTAAATTTCCACATTTACATGTTATCTTTAAAGTGTAATAACTTAAATATTTGATCGTGTTTTCACATATATAACATAACTAAATTTTTAAGTAACATTTCTTCTGTACTTCGTGTTATTATTATTATTCGCAACCGCCCTAGTTTGCGAGATATCAGTCGGTCACCTACCCCCTTAATATATATGTCAATCAGCACCCTATAGTTAAAGGATCAAAGTTAACTACTAATTGCGTATGGACCTTAAACCTTAAAGCAATAGACCAGAGAAAACATAAGCATTTATATCACAAAACACTTTTTGGTGGGATTTATACATAAATAGCATTAGTTTTTGTCTCAAAACCCAACAGTACCACCCCGTAGTAGTATAAGAAAATTCAATTTATGCAACCCGCACAACATTTTTATACTAATTTTTGCATGTTTATGACGTCATAAACATGAATATAGTCACGTAAATTGCATACTTTACAGTATTTTCACGCTCTCTCGTGGGGCTACATTAACATTCTGGTAAAAATTGTCATCAATTTTGAAGATCCCATTTCGTGTTTATTCATTAAAAACCACATGTTGTTTTATGTGGTCTATGCCATGCAAGTTAAAGAACAAATTGCTATCTCTGTCCGGCATATTATTAATTAATATATAATTATGTTTGAGTCACTTACATATCATACCACACTATAGAAACTTAATAAATACATATACATGCCCTAAGTACACAGCCCGGCATTTGCCTTGACAGCCTAAAGAAACCGTGGAAACTTCTATAGGCAGGCTGATCGGTACAATCACATCAAGCAGTGGCTTGAACCTATATACTCGGTAAGGATATACAGAGTTGCGAGTTCTTAGGTGTAAGAGTGGGCCAGACATATTGTCAGGCTTAAACCTCGCCCTTTCAAAAATTTGTAAATTGTTTTTCCTTGCATTTTTTTGAATAAAGACGATTATTTATTTATTTATTTATTTATTTATTTATTTATTTATTTATACTCACCAGTCACCACTTTTTGGCCATACCAGCTCGCTTGCATGACCAATTACTGCATTTATAGAATTTTTTTTTAAATATATTACGTCCCATATAGTAGAGCTTCAGTAGCTAGTTCAACAAAATAAGCTCCACCCTCCTAATTACTTGTATACAAATCAATACTGCAGGTTTATGGTATGCTAGCAGTTTTAATAATAAGGGCATCAAATGTAAATGGTATACATAAACAGTATAATTGTTTTGAAGTTAATGTAATGTACAAAGGATATAGGGTGTGTACGCATGACGTCATTCTGAGTGCTTTTCGATGTTCTTCTTGAGCAATGAATAACATTGCTCAGCATAGGGCAAACGTAGTTTTTGGCTATTTTCTTTGGAAAATCAGCTATTTTTTGGTCATTATTATTTTTCTTGCATACTTGAGATACTATAATTCAACCTGTTAACAACATCAATTTAATGCTCTCAAAAATATTGCGAAGTATTTTTAAACTGGCAAAATGTTCCATTTTCCTATACCGTTATATGGTTATGATTATTTTTCTTGCATACTTGAGGTACTAATTCAACCTATTAACAGCACCATGCTCTAAAAAAAAATTGCGAATTTTTAAACTGGGAAAATGTGCTATTTTCCAATACCGGCCAATGTTATTTAGTACTCACTTATGACGTCGACTTTAACATGAATGAAACCACCCTATAGGGAGGAAACTAGCAAATTAACGTGTTCCTACTCTTGGCTGATTTTATAGACACACTGTTTTAAATTTCCCTCTCTATAGGGAACACTTATTGCGATACGAATGGTGGCAATTTGAACTATTATATGATAAGGTTTGATAGGCTGTCTAAAGGCCAGAAACGATATATAATGTATGCCGTAAACAGAAATAACCACTCAGAATTCTTGCGCTCATGTGACAACAAGACCTCAAACCTTTGTAAAGCAGTATTTGTAATATAGTAGTTTTGGCTTCCAATAGCGACGCCAGTGTAAAAGTTTGTCTACAAATTTATACAGGGAGTCAGAAGACATGTAAGGGACCTCCGTGGTAAAGGGACATTGCCAGTAAAATTTACTTTTTGTGATTTAAATTTTTTTCTACTTACGCGCCAGTATTAACCAATAGAAATTGACTCCACCTACTTCAAGATGGCGGCCACACGACTGTTATTTAGCGCGAAAATGTTTGATAGTTACTCCGTGACTCCGTGATTAACACCATTTTTTTATTGTTATTATTTTGAATGAAACAAAATCCTATAGGTTGGAAAACTGCTTCATTAGGTGAAGCTAGGTGAAGCTTCCTTTTTAGCTTCACTTCATAATCAAGCAAAGTGAAGCTGATTTTTTTAGTTCAACTTCACGGTCGCGGCGAAAAGGAAGCGGAAAGTGAAGTGAAGCCGTCGAAAGTTTAACTTCACTTCTCACTTCATTTTTACAGCAAAGATGAAGCGGCAGTGAAATGAAGCTGTTAGAGGGGTTTTGCTTCATTTGCTTCTTCATAATGAACTTCATAATGAAACTTCATTATGATGTGAGCGTCTCAACGGCTCACGGTGAATTCATAATGAGGCTTCACTTTTAAAAAATGAAGGTGTAAATGAATTCATTATGACATCCTATATCTGAGTGGGATATTATTTAGGATCGTGTTTTAATTGATTCAGTTTTTTTTTTTTTTTTAAATATAAACGTCCTATACCAATGTAGGTAAAATGACCTTTGCCCTTACCAATGAGTGCTAATAAAAACTTAAATACAAAAATGTGGCTAATGACACTTGCAGGTGGGACATGTTCCTAGGTGTGAATGGCAGCCGGTTTAAGGCTTCACAATCTTGCCAAGTATGCGTGTTATTTTCACGGCATACTTCGTGTTAAAGAATGAAAAATCCAGAGGCATAAGACTCCGGACGCCTCTAGAAGCCAGGTGAAGCTGTAGGGATCGTTTATTTGGTTTCCTGTCTTCATATCTCACAATATTATGATCCATGTATAAAAACACTTACCTTCTTATGGTCAGGCTATAATAGTCTCTTGCAAAGCGAGGCTTCTTGACACGAAGGTGGATCATTACCTAATGGAAAAAATTAGCATCTTAACAATTGGTTCACTAGTTATTAGAGCTGTAAAAAACTCGAAATATTTTTAACCCGGGCTGAAATTTTTTAGCCCGGTTTGACTCGAAACCCGGGTTTAGCTTGAAATCGAGCTTAAACTCGAAAAACGAGCCAAAGCTCGGAAAGCTCGATAATTGAGCCAAAGTTTAAAAACGAGTTTTCGAGCCTATGAAGCAAAAAGCTCGATTTTCATTATGAAAAAATTGTTTTTTGGATGATAAAAGTCATAAATAAAATAAAATAATTTTAAAAATATTTTAAACAACTTATTTTGCATGATAGAATACTAAAAACACCATTTTAAACAAAAATTACAAACTTTTTTTCTTTTCTTTCTTCAAAAAATTTTCTTTGGCTCGATTTATTTTCAAAAGCTCGTTTTTTTTTACGAGTTATTCACGAGCTCAACTCGAAAAAGCTCGTTTTCGAGCTAAAAGCTCGAAACCCGGGTTGACCATTTTCAAAAAAACGAGCACCCGAAGATTTTGACCCGGGCGGGTGCTCGACCCGGTTTAAATTTACAGCTCTACTAGTTATGGAATGGCTCTGGAACCGTCGCATCTGCGATGTTGTAAATATATGTGTGCTGAAAGTATCATGTGTATTTTTTAAAACTACTGTAATTAAAAAAAAAAAAAGAAAGAAAGGGGGCTTTCTCCAACTGTATTTGTTTGTATGAATGGTACTAAACTTAAAACCCAGGTCCATTAGTCTATATTTTTAGCATTTAATTTTTTCTCTTCCTGACTTTCAATTGCAATTTGCTAACAAAAAACATTTAATTTTATGAAAAGCTACATAAAAATTTGGCTGAAACAAAGTTTGTCCTATGCTGAGCAATGTTGTTCACTACTCCAGTATGGCCTCCAAGCGCATTAAATATGGCGTCATTCCCATACACCCCATACATTGACATCCACTTTTATTTCTACTAAATGCATGGGTAGTAATTAGAAACGGAAGCAAGAAAAATCACTTTTCAGTAGGTCTAAAAACACTTGTACCTTTATCAGTCAATAGTACATTTTGTATTATAGTGTTATGTAAAGAGCTATATATTAGTGCTGTCAAAACACAGATAAGTTTCAAATCTGAATTACAAAACAAAACGTATCCACATTGAGAAATCCAGATCTCGTTGGCACAATATTATCTAGATCTGCATTGTGGATTGGAAAAAAAAAATGGACAAAATCTAAATCAAAGAGGGGGGGGGGGGCTACCAAGTTACCTCATTTAAAGTTATCAATCATTTTTTTTTCTTTTTCTGGATTTCTTTGCTTCTTTACTGAAAACAACTAAAATGATTCAGATCTAATTATCCCGATTATGATCCGGATACTGATTTGGATAACAATTAATTATTTATTCAGATTTTAATTTTTTTTCATAGCACATATCGTCAGTGGGATTTAGAAACCTCGGATTAGGAATTTGAGTGTTTCTAAAGTTTGAATCGTCATAATTCAAATATAAAAAATAACAAAAAATTGAAATTATTTTTGTCGTGCGGCTTATATTTCTGACAATACATTGTATTAATGTCATATTTTTATTTCCAATAGTTCGCTCACAATTCATCAATTAGTAAACTAAAACACCCTGTTTTAGCACTCTGTTCAAAAAAGTGAAATTAAAATTATTATTCCCATGCAACAGTCAGCAATAAAAATTTAAAATTAATATCAATTATAAAATAAGAAAATGAAAGAAGTAAGAATAGAGTTCTAATTAAAAATGAATGAAGTAAGTTCATTATAGGTTCAAGTATATAGATTAAAAATGTAAGGTCATATATTTCTTATTTCAGAGATAAACATCCGTTTTTGAAAAGTGTGTTTTGATTCTACTTTTTTGCGTTGCAATAAAATTATCAGATTTATCAGTTCTGCGTCTTAATATTTTTTCCAACACTTTTTCTTATCTTGAACATAACATCTGAATTTTCTCTTTACTTCATATAAACATTTTAATTTTAGATTTCAAATAATATAACATAATATTTACCTTTTTTTACTTGTTGTGTTGCTTTCAAAAATCTGAACTAAAATATGTGCAATTTTATTTATTATATTTATTTAATATTTTTAACATAATGTATCTATAATTGAAAGTTAAATCACTTTTATATTATACTTCTCATAATATATAACACATCATACATCATGATTTGTCAAATACCTATAAAATACGTCGTGTTTATATATTATTTATATATACTTATATACACACACATATATATATATATTATATATATATATATATATATATAAATATATATATATATATATATATATATATATATATATATATATATATATATTATATTATATATTATATTATATATTATATATATATATATATTATATTATATATATATATATATATATATAACCTGCCCATGTGGTGTAGTGGTTAGCGTGCTCGTTTGACACGCTGGAGGTTCGGCGTTCGTTACCAAGCCGGGTTGGCCTTGTAGGCTAGCTTGTAAGAGCGGTGGTTACAACGGTGAAGTTTCAGTGTGTTTCAATGAGTACGTTTCCGCTGCAATGCGTGGGTTGGCCAGGCAGTTTGACCACCTCTCGTCCATAGTGGCAAGTGCTGCCGTTGTAAGATTTGGTGGTCCGAGCTGCACAGGTCTGGTATTAGGAGCCCAGAGGAGTGTGATATTAAGGGTAGAGCCTGTGGTCTGGTAAGCCACAGATCATTGTAAGCCCTCTTACTAAAAAGGATTCGTCCTGGCCTACCCCGAAAGGGATTATGCCGTTATGATAATTATGTATGTATATATATATATATATATGTTTGAAAATTTGAATATCGAGCGAGGTGACATGATGATAAAAATTTCATTTTTGTCTTACCTTCTGTAAAACAACTGGGCTTTCACTCGCTGCTTAATTTGATGATAAAAATAACACACAACACCAAAACTTGTCACTATATAAATTAATAAAATACTCAATTCACAGTTTTTAAAAATCTATATACATAGCTATGTGTGAATATAACATAGCTATGTATATAGATTTTTAAAAACTGTGAATTGAGTATTTTATTAATTTATATAGTGACAAGTTTTGGTGTTGTGTGTTATTTTTATCATCAAATTAAGCAGCGAGTGAAAGCCCAGTTGTTTTACAGAAGGTAAGACAAAAATGAAATTTTTATCATATATATATATATATATATATATATATATATATATATATATATATATATATATATATATATAGGGTCTATGCATTCATGTTAAAGTCGACGCCATGTTGTAAAACTCAATAACATGGGTGGCATAGGAAAAAAATCATTTTGCCAGTTTAAAAACACTATCCAATATTTTTGGGAGCATTGATGCTGTAAATATGTTGAATTAGTATCTCAAGTATGTGAGAAAAATAACAATTAACAAAAAATTAACCAATTTCCCAAAGAAAATTGGCTTAAATGAAGTTTGTCCTATGCAGAGCAATGTTATGGACTACTCCAGTATGGCCTACAAGCGCAATAAATATGACGTCATCCGCATACACCCTATATATATATATATATATATATATATATATATATATATATATATATATATATATATATATCATTATCGTTCATGTTGAGTGAAATAAAGGCGTCAATTTCATTTATTATATACAACAACACGAGGCCTTACAACTCCAATATTTTACTCCATAAAAAACAACATTTTCATTTTTTGAAGTAATTAAGGGCTCGTATTTTTGCAAAAAAAAAAAAAAGAAAAAAAAAAAAAAGAAAGAAAGAAAGCAAGAAACCTTATGCAAAAAAATATCAACCTCTGAATAGAAGGGTGTTAGGGTAAATAAAATACTCAGATTAATCAGGCAATAAGGAAATAAATATACTTGATTGTTTGTTTATGTTTACATCTTAATTGAAATCAAATTTTTTCTTACACATTATATGAAATTTAATTCCATTAATAAATTTATTTGTTCCTAAAATTATTTATATATTGAACTGATTACATTTCTATTGATGTGAGTATAATTGTTTGAAAAGAGCTGTTTTAATAGTTTCAATTGTTTACAAGGGCAGATCCAGAGATTCAGGGCAGGCGGTGGAGGTGACTGCTCCCCTCGGAATGGCTCATGTTGGTGGAAAAATGAGCAAAAGTTAAGAAAAATTTGGTGTATCCATTGTTTTTGAATTTTTTTTTTTGCACTTAATTTAACTACATATTATTGCTCCCTTAAAAGTACCTGGATAAATATTTGAATCCTAAATACAACACGAATCAAGTAGATAAGCGTTTAAATCCTGAATATACCAAAAAATAAATTATTATATAGTGTACCTTATATATATAGTTGTCAAAATGCCATGGTATCAGGGTAATTTAGAGAAAAAGTTCTATTAATACTGGATATCCATGAAATGTTTTGATCGCGATAAAAACTAAAATATTTAAATAAAAGTTTTATAATTTTTATCTCCAAATATTTTTCAAGTCAAATAAATTTAAGTTATATTTAATGTCAATTTATCAAAATATTAATAGTTTAAAAAGTGCAAAACAAATTTAAATAAATTAGTTAACATAAAATAAAAAACAACTCTTTTTTTTTTCGCTTAAAAGCGTAGAACACCTTGAACAAAAAAGTTGTGTAATATATCTTAACAAAGCGGAAAATCAACATTGATTTGGCCAGAGTCAGTGAAGTCAGTGACCGTAAGCGGCATTCTCTGAATAGAAAGTAAATTAGAAATCAACGTTGAATTTTTAGGTTTGTTAGGATATTACACTTTTTTTGGGGCGCAAGAAGTGTCCTCAAGTCAAAGTGTCCTCATCTTTAAACAGTAGGACACTTTCCTAATTTTGTAAACAAACCATGACACTTTCCTGTTGTTGCACAGACCCTCGTAAATCTGGCCACACTACACAAATTCTTTTATCTGGCGCTATAATTTGATTTTTTTTTTTGAATCTGCGGAGTATTCACTAAGTAGCTGGTATATTATATAAAGTTGAATATCTCCGTAAACGTTTGGGTTATTTTGAGAAAAACCACCACCCAAAAATAGGGAAATGCAAAAGTCCTTTTTTTTATAATCCTTATGAAAAATAATATTTTATTGCATGGAATTTATGATAACACAATATTTCTATCTGGCGCAGTCATTTCACTTTTTTTTAACATATGTCAATCTCAAAAATTATGACACTAAGATGCACAAACCAACATTTTTTTTAAATAAAGACTACAAGTAGTCATTTTAGTAAGAAATGAACTTTGCAGCGTTTGGACCAAGTACGAGTCTTTGTAGAGCGAAGTTCATTGTGTTGGGAACATTTTAAATTTAATCCCAATGCGTTAAGATCAAGTTGAATATTTTTAACGTGACGGGCTCAAATTTGAAATCCTTTGAAGCGTTAAGAACATGCAAAATTGTTCTCAATGCATAGGGACAAAAAATTGAAATTAAACAACGTGTTTCGGTATAATAATATATAATTTGTTGTACAAATTAAGTATCACAAAATAAGTTTATTAAAAAAGAATCAACAATAACTATACAGAAATATAAAATTTCTAGCTCTTTTTACTACCAAAATCTTTATTCAAAAAACAAAAATATAATTATTATTTAACTTAGTCAAAAAATCAAAAGCTAAATATTAACATATTTTCTCAACTCAAATATTTGCTAAGGAATCTTCTGTGGACGCAAAGAAGAGAGTGAGAGAGAGACCCTTGCACGACTTTTTAAATAACAATTAAAAATATTTATTTCACATATACGTATACTTACAAAATTATACCCTTATTACTTATTACTTATTATAACCTATTATGACTACGTTCCACTTTTCTCATACATTGGTTCAAATTTCAAGTCTACCTTATTTTATCTATTTTATCCAGTGATAACAATATACCAATTCTTTTTCTCATTTACGTTCAGTTGAATGTTTGTCTCTGTGCGGAAAACATGGCTTATAATTTTACCATAGTTGTTGAAATCTGAATATTCTAAAAAAATATTTGAATTTAAATAATTATCCGCGTATTGCTGGTGCGCAAATAATAACTTCACGGATAACTGTTTTATTTAATTTACGTTTAATCGTAAGTGATCCCTTAAAAAAATACCGATAATATATAATATGTAAATTTTATATATATTAATAAAATATATAAAATATTATATATAATATTATATATATATATATATATATATATATATATATATATATATATATATATATATATAACGATTATATATATATTATAAAAAATACCGATAATTTATATATATATATATATATATTATATAAATTTTATATGTATTATATATGATTGTATATTACTTGGTAATTTTTTTTTTAATTAAGAAAATTTTGCTTTAAAAATAAAGACATTTTATATTGTTTTAATTATGTTTTTATTATTATTATCCTTATATATTTTGTGATACTTTGTACAAATAATTATATTATTGTATCGAAACGCGTTGTGTAATTTCAATTTTGTCCCAACGCATTGAGGACAATTTTGCATGTTCTTAACGCGTCATAAGATTTCAAATTTGAGCCCATCAAGTTGAAAATTTGCAACTTGACTTCAACGCATTGGGATTAAATTTAACATATAACACGTATTTCACATTACGATGCCCCATACGTGGTCCCAACGCGTTCTGACGTGAATTCACTTCTGGAAGCTAACATACTTATATAATGTTTTCCATACAAAAAAAAAAAAAAAAAAAAAAAAAAAAAATGCCATGTGTGTGCGCTGGGTATGTCGAAATAGTATTGTCTTAAAAATTAAATATATACACAAAATTATTTAAAAAAATCTCATGTACGCCATTTTGCGGTCCAATTCTAAAATTTAGTATATTAGTGCTATTTCAAATATACTAGGGGTGCAGGTTGCAAGTCCACCTCACCTGAGTCTATTTCTCCTGATCGACAGGTATGTTATGCTGCGCGCAGGTAGAAGCGGGTCTAGCATACCACCCTACTAATTCTCAGTTAGGACTGTCTCTATTGCAAAACACAGCATTTTAATACTAGCTTTTTGCTTAATTTAAGTATATTTTATTTTCCGTGTACGTGTGTCAATATTATTATTTTGTGCATGATTATTTATACAAATTATATAAAACTCGTCCAAATTTATAAAACTAAATAATGACAGATAAGTCATTACATTATACTCATGTTAAGTAGAGAACCAACTGCGACAAATCTCTTACATAAATATTACGACCTAAATAATATAATTATAGAAAATGACACGGGCACGAGGTGCACTTCCGAATTGAATGGGGTGGCATATCATGTAATCGGACTTAATTATAATTAATATATTAATATATAATTTAATGTTTTTTTAATTTAAAAAAATATTAATAAAATAAAACCAATGTAATATTGGATTATCCATAAATAATTTAAAAAAATCAAATTTAACAAATTCTATTATGCATAGTTTATACAGTTATATTTAAATAGTAGTCTATTGCTTTTAAATAGTATACAATAGTAGAACTCTTAAATAAAGTTTAAGAGTTAAGGGGTAGGTAGAGAGTACGGCCTTCTCCATGCGGTCTTGCCACGGCCAAGAAAACAACAACAAAGTGTAGGACACTTTCCTGTGAGGACACTTGGTAACCCCTCCTTTTTTGTTCAAGGTGTTTACGCT
This sequence comes from Ecdyonurus torrentis, assembly GCA_949318235.1. Classification (NCBI taxonomy): domain Eukaryota; kingdom Metazoa; phylum Arthropoda; class Insecta; order Ephemeroptera; family Heptageniidae; genus Ecdyonurus; species Ecdyonurus torrentis. Next base: position 49,079,212 of record OX439131.1, on the reverse strand, counting down.
TTTAATAATAACTATTTAAATTTTGCAACTTTTTTTCAAGAAAATTTTTTTTTTTTAAATTAATGAAACACTTATAATTAATTTTGCAAAGAGATCAAAATAGAAAATATTTCACAAATCATTTGGTCTAATTTTTACTTCTTCTTTATTTTTGTTAAGGAAAAACTCTCTAATTAAAAATTTTGCAATTTTACTTCTAGAATATGTTTCTAAAGGGATAATAATTTATCATAATTTTTTTTCCAAAAAGTAAAATGGTCAAAAAAAATTGCAGACGGCACGCTATACCCCCCTCCTCCCGGTCCTTAATGGGTATTATCCTGTAAGTTTGCTTCTCCTTAAACAAAATTACTGGATCCAACCATGATTTTTTATACAGGATAATTGCAAAAAATGGTCTTAGAAATTTAAAAAGTTTATTTCAGTTGCTTTGCTTTAATAAAAAATATAGTTTGATATTAATAACTGACTTCATTGGGATAACTGAATACATTAATATTGTTTACAGTTAGATATGTTATTCCATTCGTAAAATATTTAACTTTTATGTCTATTCTTTTTTTATTTTTATTTTGGATTCTTTTCTTTTTTGATTTTTCTTTTCTTTTCGATTCTTTTCTTTTCTTCCTTTTTTCGAAAAACAAAAAATTAAATAAAGTTCAAAAATTTCTTTAATAATCTTATTTCATCGTGTAGTCTTTAATAAAGAGTGTATCGTGTATCCTCTAAAAGCAACAAAGTAAATATTATTAGTGAAAAGGTCAAATAAATGAAAAACCCAATTACTATACATTAAGGATTGGTTTATTTTATTTAAGTATATCAAAATATTATATATTTATACATAATATATACAATATATTTACTATATATATATATATATATATATATATATATATATATATATATATATATATATATATATATATATATATATATATATATATATATATATATATATATATATATATATATCACTCTGGCTGTGCCCAATGGGCATATATACTTGCATTTCAAGTTCGTCTTACGAAATATTTAAAGTTTATAGCGGATGCTCGCAAAGCATCGAAAGTAGCCAAATGCAAGTACGCTCTTTAAGCGCAGACACAGTGATATTTATATATATATTCATATCCATTAATCATAAATTATAAATGTTTTAAATTTATAAATAATTACGTATGAATGATATGAAGAACATTACAAAGAGAAAAATAACAAAACATAGACAATACTTAAAAATAACCTTAATTTTGTTAAAAATTGTTCTTATATAGTCCAACACACCGTGATAATATGAAGACAGTTCATCTATATATTTTTCTTTTAAACTTATTATTAAACCTAATATTGCAAGTAATGGTAATGTTATCCATAACGTAGTTCCAGAAACAAAACACATAATTAACGAAGCTAATAAAGCCCCTGCTATTTGTATTGTAAATGCTTTCCAATTATTAAAATCTTTTTTATAAACATCAATTGACATAAAAAATCCATTGTTTATTATTTCATATAATTCTCTCTTATAAATTTCATACTCAGACTGAATTGAAACTAATTGAATATTAAAGTCTGTGTCAGTTTTTATGCACTTTTCACATATTTTAATTGCGTTGTCAATTGTTTTAATTTGATATGAAATCAATGATCTAAGATTACTGTTTGGATTGGAGAAGTTTTCATTTGTGCACCATTTTTGAAATGTATCTAAGTCAGCAATCCTTATATTTAAAATTATTTTTGCCTCCTTAAAGTCATCCAAGGCAGAAGTAATTTCATTTTTATTGTCTTTTACATTGTTGCAATATTGTGCAATAGTTGCATACGCTCTATAATAATAGGCATTTTCAGCAAAATCATTATCTAATTCAATTGCTCTTGTATATACTTTATGTGCATTTTCAAATTTATTTTCTTTAATAAGTTCATTTCCCAAAAGAATTAAATAATATACATTTTTAAAGAATCTATCATTTTCGAAATCCTCTAAAATTTCATCTTCAAACTTTTTAAAGAACTTTTCTGCTTCAACTTTATTTGCAATCTTTTCTAATTGAACATTTTTTAATTTCAAATAAATACCAAATCTTTCACGTAGGGAAGAAAGATAAATAAATTTGTATTTTGGAATTTTTTTATGAAAATTTGCACTAAATTTGACAAAATCATTAACTATTTCTTCTTTGATGGATATTTTATTAATATTTTCTGGTGCGTCAGATAAAAATCTATTTTCTTTTGAATTGCGTAGAGTTTCTAAAAACTTGAAGGTAGTATCTTCATAATTTTTTTTCAAAATTATTTTACCGGAACCCATGTTTCCTATTCGTGAAGTTCTGCCAAAGTTTTGAGATTGAGTTCTTGAATTTCTTGGTAAGAATGACACACACACGTGTAAACCACCATTCTTGTTAACATTTTCACTTATTATTAAATCTGTTCCTCTGCCGGCAATGTTAGTTGCTATTATTATATCTCCTGAATTTATTTCACCTTTCAACACGTCTGCATTTTCACCAGTCAGGTATAACTTTATTAAATTTGCAGGATAATTAAATGTATTGATGAATATATTTTTTAAATTTTTGGCTTCCTTTATATACTGCATAATTATTAGACAAGCCCTTCCTACTTTAACTTTTATCAAATTATCCTTTATTAATTTTACGTACCACTCACTTATTTCAGTCTCGAATTGAGGTTGCATTTCAAAGTAACGTTTTTGTACAAATGAAGGAATATTTAACGATGAAACACTGTAAACTTTTTTCAGAAGGTTAATTGTTTCCCTCTGTCCTAATGTACCAGTCATACCATAAATTTGGTTGTATTTTTTGAAAAATGAAACGTTTGACAGAAAGTTTGTTGTTAGCATTTCAGTTGTAATTGCTAAGTTATGTTTTATTTGCAGAAATTGATGTAATCCGTTGCTCCATCTGGTATTATTTTGTAGTACACCTGTGTTATCAGCATCAACAATACATATTTCGTTGTTTTTCGTAACATAACTTTTTGATTCTTGGCAAAAGTATTTTGCAAATATTGCACTTTCAATATAGCAAATAAGTTGCACGTCTAATAGTAACTCTCGTAGATGATTTGGCACTAACAACTTTGGTTTGTCAGCATTTTCATATATTTCCATCATACCTGTATCTACTATACCTTCATCATCACATAATAATTTTCTTAGTGCATTATTTACAACTTGTTTGAGATGTTCACATTTTTTACTCTCAAATTGGTTCGCTTGTGATATATTTTCTGAAAAAATATAACCATAACCATAATGACTTTCTAATTGCTTAGAAGCTATTTGTAACTGTGTCCATACATTAAATATAACCATTCTAAGGCTTTGCATTCCAGGCATATAAGATGAAATTTTAACAAAGTAATTGCTTCCATCAATTAACATTGAATCAACTTCATCAACAATTGCAACATTACATTTTCTATTTAATTTTATTTTTTGGAAAAAAAAATTCTCTCTTATTATATCCGCTTGAAAATCAGATGCTTCACCATACACTATATCATTTGCGTAACAAGTTTTTTGGTTTTCTAAATTTTCAGAATTGTGTGCTACACTAATATGAAATAAATCATACAATGGGGTCATTTCAGCAGACTGTGGCATTGCTAATTCAGGTGAACTTGTTATAATATCAACTGTATGTCCTCTTAGAACTTTTAAAATTGCAAGCATTGCAATTGCAATAGTCTTTCCTTGACCCGTGCTCATTTGAGCCAATTTTCCCTTTATGTCAGGTGTTTCATACATCATAAGCAAAACCATAACAATTTGAGTAATTTTTGGTTGTTTATTTAAAGAAATTTCTACAGCACGATAAACTACCGCTATCTCTTCAAATAATGTCAAATTATTATAAAATCGTCTTGAATTTTTTATCCTAAGTGACCAGTTTTTTATTAAGCTTGCATTCCATTCTCCAATTGTAGCTATATCAGGAAACATAACTGATTTTTTTTTAAGATTTTGAATTATGCTATCTATGTCTTTTGAAAGATTCTTGCGAATATAAGTAGGTATTTCTTTATTTTCATCCAATAATTCACTGATTATTTGTGATTGATCTTTTTCGTAGGCTTTCCTAAAAATAGCACTCAAAATGTTTTTATGTATTTCTGATACCCAATTATTAGGTTCAAAGTTAGTAATACATGAAGCAAATTCAGCACATTTAAATTTGTTTATTACCTGTGGCATGTAATCTAAATATATTTGTAGAACTTTAGACATTTTCTTTTGAAACTCCTCGTTTTTATTAACTACATTAATTAAATAAAGAATTTTTTCACAGTCCCAGCCATTATTTAACAAAGTGACAAAATTTTCAAACATTTCACTCATTATAAATGGATTTAATTTAAATTCATTTGTTAATGGTATTTGGTTTTCAGTGATTTGTATTATCTCATCTTTCATAGTTTCATTATTTTTTATTTCAAGTTCATTAAAAATCATGTCACTGGATTGAAATTTTTGGTAGTAACCTAAAATTAGTTGATCTGGATAATTGTAATATCTTTGACTGCAAATTTCATTATGAGATAAAAAAACACAGGATTCAAAATTGGTATAAAATGTGTCAAAATTATTTAAAATATGCATTATCATTGTATTAAGGTTAGCAATAACATGCACACCACTGTTGACTTTATATATTTGTTCCTGAGAAGGATGAGAGAAAAATGTCAAGTTTTTTAAATGTTTTGAAAAAAATGATTTTAAAAATTTTCTCTCATTTTGAAAGCAATTGTTGCCATAAGAATCTTTGTAAAAGGCAAATTCTTTTTCTTTATGTGATGTTAAAACTATAGCTACCCAGTGACATGTACTTACTTGAATGGGTATGAGAGTAGGAATTTTAGTGCTTGAAAAATTAAACATCACTTTCCTTAAATTTTTATAGTCTTTTATCCCAAGTGGTGCATTAATAATTATTTTTTTCTTGTATAAAGAAAGTAACTTGTTTAAAATTACTTCTATGTCTTTTTTGTTATAAAAATATTTAGTGTTAAATTTTTCTGTAAACGCATTTTGTTTGTAGTTATTTAAAACATTAAATCTTGGGTAATTGTTTGTCAACGCATCATATATTTTTTTAATATTACAAAATTTTGCATTAGAGCTTATTGGTAAATTATTAGTATTATCAAAATTTATTGCAACAAAATCTTTTATTTGAAAAATTAGTCGTAAATTAGCTAAAATTTCGGTTGTTGGAGATTTAAGTTTGACTGTCTTCAATAATTTATTTACCATCTCTGGAAAGTGATAATTTACTATGTCCACAATTTTACTAACAATATCACATCCTTCAATGCTACTATAACATTTGTTATCAAAATAAGACCAGATCCAATTTATTTGAAGTGATCTAATAGGATTTTCTTTGCGCCTGATGGTACTAATAGCATTCTCCTTAAAAGACAATAAATATATTATCATTAACATATTTTTGTTATCAAATTTAAAAGACGTTTGCTTGTATATTAAACAAAGCAACAGTGATTCACAGTTATAATCTAATGCATAAATATTAATAATTTTGCTTAAAGATGTATCAAATTTAGTCAAAAGAAAATTCAATGAACTTTCATTGTTTTCGATACTTTCATTCATACAACTGTAAAATAGTTCTAATCCTAAAATTTTGGAAGAAAAATTAATTGATTCTTCCATTCTTAATGTTAAAGCATTTAAAGACGTTTTATTCAGTTTCACTAAGTTTTGCAAGCTTACAATTACTGCAAATTTAGTGGTCTTGCTAATGGTATCTAATTTTATATATTTTTTTATTGTAGTGATTATATCATAGTTATTGTTGTCCGCTAAACAATTTACAAACTTATTATAACAGTCATTAAACTTTTGTTCAGATATTAATGTAACATTCTGTGGGTAGTTAGAATTGAAAACGATATGCCTGAGTGAACTGTATTCTTCTAAAAGATGAGTCTTGTTGTAAGCAAAGTCTAGCTCTTCGATGAAAATATATTCCTGAAATAGAATTTTTAATGTTATCATTTTAAACTTGTTTATCAAAAAAAATTTGCCACTAAAAATTACTTATAACTTATTTTGTTATTTTTAATGTTATTTTAATTAAATATAGTATTTGAAATATTTTAAACTATTTTAAAAATTTTAAAATATAAGTGACAATGCAATCAAAATTAAATTAAAATTTTGATATTATAATTAAAAAAATATCATGATGAAAAACATTAAAATACCTTTCCGGTTGAAGCAACTGGTCCTGGATTAAGTTCCACATTTCCAGAGAGAAGAAGTAACATTTGTATAACTACCAAGAACGTTTGAAATGCAGCTATATTTGATTTTTTCTGTACAAAATTTACATTTGCAGTTTTTGATTTCCATTTTCCTTTTTTCCCATTACATTTTAAATTAATTTTGTTCTTAGCTTGAATAAGCATAAAAAACCAACATCTTGCGAGAGAAAAATTTTGATGTTCAATGCAGCTTGTGTCGCCAAGTAAATTTACATTTTCGACTGTTGTTTGACAAGGTTTGCATCCAAAAAACACAGTAGTAAGCAAAAGAAACACTAATTTTCTACATATCAATCTTCGTGATAAGGAGCTCATTTTTGATGTCTGTAACAATCAAAACAAAAAATAAACATAAGTTTTATTAAAAAAACATAATATAGTTAATATATAAGTGCAAGACAAATAAATATTTAACATTTACAATTGTTTTATTACTTTTTTTATATAATTAAAATATATCTTAAATTTATTTTAAAAACCTCTAATTGTCAAGCTTTTCAATTGCAATATATAGATGTTTATATAACCATCCTTAAACAATTGTAAACTTTCTACACAAAAACCAGAGTTCTATTTTTCTGTGCATATATTATATTTTAATGCTACACATGTTTTCAAAGGGCCATTTTAACGACAGATAAAAGAGAAAACGTACCTAAAATCCGTAATTTTTTTTAGACATTTATCAATTAATGCTTCTTTTACAGTGTGCAAATACAGATTTTTTCTATGAATTCTCTTTTTCAATAATATTAAGCCAATTCATGAAAAACCAGTTATCCTTATTGTTTCAGACCAAGAGTTTTGCGCAATGTTGAGTTATGTTATGTTTAAAAATTACTATATTACATTAATATAATTTAAGTATATATGGCTTTAACAAATTTAATAATAAAAATAATGTGAAATTATTTGCATTCTTGAATACTTTTATCTCAACCAAATTAACTTTAAAAAATCAAATAAAAATAATGTATTTTGTAAAGAGATCTTGCAGGAGATTCAGAAAATGAAAATATTACAGGTATAATTTTTTTGTAACTTCTACTTTTTTATTGCAATATATAAATATATTTAAATGGTTAATCACTACCAAATATACATTTTGCAAATGAAGAACATTTTCCTATAGGGATACTAAATTTGCAACTTTACCCAAAAAGGTACGAAGTTGAATATCATTTTTTGTTGCCTGCGGCACAATATATGTCCCTGCTCGGTCCTTATCATGGCTACTTTTCTAAGAGATCTTACAGTTTAAACAAAATTCCTGGATCATCCAGGCGTGTTCCAGGTGGGCAGGTTAGGCAGTGATAGGAAGGCTCAGGTAGATTGAAAATGTGAGTTAATATTAAAATATGTTTTTTGCAACTCCAGCACAACTTTTATTGCTTCTTTAAAGCACGTGGATAAGCGTTTCTATTATGAGAATAACCATAAATAATTTGTCTAAAATCCCCTATAATTGTTTTTATATCGTCAGGGTAATATATCAGTCATAAATTTCAGTCATTAGTTAACATCTATGAAATATTTTGCTTGCGATAACACCTAACATAACACGTACCTAATAGTATTACTATCACTTTTAGTGTTATTATCTCTATATATTATATTTTATTGTTCTAATTTCAGGATTGTATGCCGCATAAGTGTAAAAACTTATCTGTATGGTGCTATGGTGCTATATAGGGCTACAGTATACATATGTCCTTGCCACTTTGTTTTTTAACTAATTATAATTTTCTGTTTTAATTTTTTTAACTTTATGTTCAAGAATTGTATGTAGTAGGGCAAAGTAATAGTAAATAAATAAATAAATAAATAAATAAATAAATAAATAAATAAATAAATAAATAAATAAATAAATAAATAAATAAATAAATATATATTTAAAGCCCTTTTGTCAACTTACTTTTTAATCATTTAGAATACAAGACTTATAATGACCATTCCATGAATGACAATATCCATGAATTAGACTCAATCACATTGATTTTTATAGTTTATGTAGTTATTTTTGTGTATTTTCGATTTTGAGGTAGTATCACGTATTTGACGTCAGAATGTAGCGATGGGGCCGTGATAGGGATAATGAACTTGAGGGAGGGGCCTAAATTTACCACGTGACTAGAGCGATGACTGTGAATGGCGGCGGTACATTATGATGTTAGATACGTGATATAACCGCAAAATAGGAAAACAAACGAAAATAAATTTAAAATCAATGCAATGGTGTCTAATTTCTAGATATGAAAGTATGGTAATTATCAGTATAGTATAACAAATGGAAAAAAATAAGTTGGCAAGGGCTTTGAAATAGTTTTTTTTTAATCTCAAAATATTTTACCAATCAAAATAAAAAGTTATGTTTTATATTTTGCTTATAATATAAATAATTAAAACAGTGCAAAATAGTTTTTAGTAAATTGATTTCATAGTTATAATACTATAAACATGATAAGACATAACATAAAAATTTCTTTAAATTTTGCAATTTTATTCTTCAAGTAAACTGCATGATTTTTAACATTCTTTATCATTAAAAGAAATCATAATATATATTATAAAATATTACTTGTATATACTTGTTTTGTTTTTATACAATATATAAATGTATATATATATATTAACTTTTCCTATTTTTCATATTTTTTTGCTATAGCACTTTAAAGGAAAAGCGAGGGCTGCGAGGGTATGATTTAGCATGATTCTAGGTATCAGGTAACACACAGAACCTTACTGACGTATAAAGATTATTTACTGAAATATATGTAAGTTTACAAATAATAAGCGATATGATTATAATTATATTGAAATTTTATTTATACATCTAGATGTATATACATCAAGATTTAAGCTTAAAACAAGGGTTAACATATTATTAATACATCATTGACTCCTGGCGACTTGTTCTTCTTTTCGTTGTCTTGTCCGGCCGATTGTTCAGTACCACATTTTTCTTCTTGGCGCACCAAAATTGCTATCAATATACCTTAATTTGCTTTAAGATATTGCAGAAATTTATCTGCTAAAAGTCCTTAATAGCATAAGTCTCCGCAACTTCTCTTTTGCTTAGTGGGAAAAAATAAACTGAGAACAATACGCAATCTAAGAAACTGACCTCACATGAATCTTTAATGCTTAATTTTTTCTGACAAGATACTCCAATCCTCTAAAATCTGGTGCCGGTTGATTTAACTTGCGAGCCAATAGCTATCAACATCGCTCATGAACAACCTGCAAGGCATGAATCAATAGACATCGCCTGATTATTTCTGATCGGTTCGTCCGTTTTAATACCTTTCATTTAAAGGTGTTGTAGAGGGAAGACAAATGAAAGGAATTACATTGCGAATTGAAGGGGAATAAATAGCACTATATATAGAAAGGTAAATGTAAACGAACAGTACGAAAATCTACAAAAGGTTAAAGATGCTCTTACGAAAAGTAAGAAACAAGTTACTGAATTTAAACTATGATATATATGTAAACTTATTGCAAAACAATGCTATTTTTATCGGGGTTTATCATTACAATATATATTTTTATATAATATAAAAGCAGTAAATTTTAGAATAAAAGCTAAATAAACTTACATTTAAAAAGTTTTTATGTATATTTATTTCTTTTTTTAATTCTTAGAGGGGATACTAGAAATTTTCCAATTACACTTCAATTCCTAAAAAACTGCAGAATTGTGTGTTTGTGTTTAAAGGCTCTTCCAAATAACGTCAGCTACAACCTATAGTAAATATATATCTCTGTATTTTGCATTAAATGTGGAAACCTAGCTGTTAATCATGTCAGGATGGAAAATTAACAATATATACCAACAGAATATCCAAGTTTAACTTTAAAATAACTACAAACAACTTGTCTTTTGTAGAAAACTGGCAGTGATAGGTTTATTTCTATATTTCGGTAGCAACTATAGCAATGTTGTAGTAAAACTTTATTTTATAACATTTTAATGTTCATAAAATGAGCTAAGAAACAATTTTCTTTTCCAAAATGTGTCAGCCTAAAAAGTCAAATGTTTCGTAAATTAGCGTTGAAAATCATTGTTTAACACCCCTAGAGTACTCTAGAAGGGGGGAGTATACGCGCACCCTTTGTTGGGGTTTTTTGATCACGAAAAATCGCGTAAGTAATGGGAAAAATCGCGATTTTGAAACATCATAACTATTGAACAAAGGAAGTTACAGCATTGAAATTTTCACAGAACAAACTTCATTTTATGGCGATTTTATGTTTAAATTTTCAAAACCCTCAGTGTGCTATAAATTTAATTTATTTTAGCTTTAAAAATATCATATTTTGAAAATCAATACTCGACGCTCATTGGCTAATGCGCTCCAACAATGAAAAATAAAAAGTAAACAAACTCAACGCTCCCCTGCTCAAAATTCTTGGCCAAGACCTTGCAAGACCTTGCAAGATCTTGGACAAGATTTTTCGTCAAGACCTTGCAAGGTCTTGTGTCAAGATCTTGCAAGGTCTTGTCCAAGATCTTGCAAGGTCTTGACCAAAAAATCTTGTTCAAGATCTTGAACCTTTTTTTTTTAAAAATCCTAAATTGTAATAAATAAATAAGCAGCGCATTAGCTGGTGAACATTTTGGTGATGAAATGTAAAGAGAGAATTAAAAAAAATATTTTCGCGGTGGATTAATTTAAACGCTTTAATTTTTAATTTTTTTTACACCCATCCAACTACTGTCCACAATCAACGTTGCTTAACTTCGGTGATCGCATGGGTGCCGGTCCTAACACTGCAGTTCTGTAACAGACATACTAATAATCGGTGTTTTGAACTATATAACATTGTAACTACTTTGGACTTGTACTGCCAAGTACCCTCAACCCCTAAAAATATGAAATTTGGTATTTAGGGGTAAAAAGGGGTGAGGAATACGAAAATTGAATCAGTTTTATTATATTATTGATATTTATATACAATATGAGTTTAAGTTTTTTTTTTTTTTTTTTTTTTTTTTTTTTTTTTTTTTTTTTTAATCTGAAGTTTTGTCTTGCAAGATTGTGACTAAATCTTGCAAGAAAAATTCTTTTCGTCTTAAACACTATTTACTTCAAGATTTATTAAAAGTCCAAAAAATATCTTGCAAGATTGTATCACATCTTGAAAGATTAATCTTGCAGTCTTGAAGTATATATACATTCATCAAGATTGATAATGTTTTAAAAAAAAAAAAAAATCTTGCAAGATTTTGTTCCAATCTTGCAAGATTTTTCTTGCAGTCTTGAAGTAGTTTCATCAAGATCGGTAATATCATCAAGAACAATTTTCTTGCAAGATTTTGTTCAAATCTTGCAAGATTTTTCTTGCAGTCTTGAGATTTTCTACCTCAAGGTCCTCAAGAATTACATTTCTTGAAACATGAAAATTCTTGCAAGATTTTTTAAATATCTTGCAAGAAACAGGTCAAGATCTTGAACATTTGTTCAAGATCTTGCAATCTTGAAGCATCTTGCAAGACCTTGCAAGGTCTTGGCCAAGAATTTTTAGCAGGGTCTTGTGCTTGCTGTCCACTGTTTATAAATACACAACAAGTATACATACTTCGATTAAAAATGATAATCTCAAGTTTATGTATCTTAAATTATTGTTTTAGTGTTATAACTTGAAACAATGTTTCTATTATTCTTAATATCTGTAAAAGAAAAAAAAAATGAAATTATTTGATCAATATTTCATTAATAATTTAAAAGTTTATTATACATTATAATCAAAAAAATAATAATTTGTTAAATTTTTAACATTTGATTTTTAACAACTCGACAAGTATTTATTAAAAATAGATTATTATTTCCTTTACTTTACATAATATACCATAGAAATGCAATTTTTTGCTATTTTGAGGAAACATTTTTATATACAGTCAACTATACGCATCAACTTAATAAAACTTGAGAGTTTGTTTTAATTTTTCTTTTAAAAGATACTATTCGTAAAATGCACTTATTGTGTAAGAAATATACTTAATAAATTGAATACATTATTAATTCTTTTATGTAAATTAAAATTTACTTTATAATTTCTATAGAAAAAGCCATTTTCAATAGAAAGTCTGGACTCTGGCACAGTTTGGAAAGCTAAACTAAAGACTTTTGTTGTGTATACTAAATATTTAATTTTATTGCAATACAATACTTATTAATAAATGGTACTAATTCATTAAACACATGAAAAGGAAATATTATACATGAAAGAAATAAATACATTATTTGATGGTAAAATAAGATGATAAGAAATGTAGTTTCTCCCAATATAACATGTTGATTTTTATACCCCTGCAGTGAAGACTGGAGTTTTTGCAGAGAGATGTAGAATGTAGGCAAAATTAACTTTTCAGGGGTTCGGACCCGGACCCGAAACCTTCCAAAACCCGAGATTTTTGGCGGGTTTTTGGGACCCATTTGAAAAATACGGGTTCAAAAACCCGAGCCCTAATTTTCGTTGAGTTTGAAAATTTTTTGATTGAAATATTAAGAAATGTACATAAACATGAAAAAATATAAAGTAAATTTGTTTAGTATTAGATTTTTTTTTTTTTTTTTTTTGCCACAGAAACATATACATGCATGCAACACAAATTTTAATTTGTTTAAATATCTGGAAAGATTTTTTATTTAAATTTTATTTTTTTAACTATGTGTAAGAGTAGGTTTTAGTCTAGTTATCCAGATTTTTATGCAATTTCAATAAAACCTTCTTTCTAAACTTTCAGTACGTTAAAAAAAACTAAAAAAAATTTTTTTTTCAATTATATACCTCAAATTATGTTAAAAACATTATGTTCCGAAAGAAGAAAAATTAATATACGCCTGAATTATAAAGCTTGTAGGAGCTGCATTTTTTTAAAATTAATAATGTTGCTGACTTACAGCTTGTATGATGACTTTTTTTTATTATTATTATTTTATTAATATGAATATATACAGGTAATAATACTAAGTTTCTTATTTGGCTAATTGACAAGATGTAGCAAATCAAAACATTGATTATTTATTATTATTATTTGCATTCTTTTTTAACTTGCTGCAATTTTTTAAATTCTATTTCAAAAAATTTTAATCTGCTCTTACTTATTGAACTTATAAAAAATTATTTAATTGATTAATTGAAAACCTGAACCCAGACCCGATGAAGATTTTTGAGGGGTCCGGACCCGGGTCCCGGACCCGAAAAAAAAATCACGGGTCCAGGACCCGGGTCTTCGGACCCGACAATTTTTTGACGGGTCCGAACCTCTGGAACTTTCTTCCTAATTATCTTTTTGAAAAACATATTAAAATATTTAGAGCCATATTCGACCGTCCATACTTTGGAAAAGTACTAGAGCTCTGAATAGACCGTGAACCCGCGCGTGGTCCAAAAGTAGAGTTCAATATAAAACTTTCAATATCTCCTTGAGTTTGAGCGCTATTTAGATGCGCTATTTTACCTCTAGATAAGCAAGATGTTTAACCTTTTTGTCATGCCTATGCGATTTTCAACCCTTAGGTTTTTTTACCCTTCAAGGGTTAAAGACCAAAAACACGATTTTCAATATTATAACCTTTGCTATATGCTTTTATTTTTTATTTATTATTATTAATTTTTGTGAATTTCATTTCTGTGGTGTCTGAAAGTCATGTAGTACCTCCTATTAAAACAATATGAAAAGAAATCTTTAAAAACCATGCCAATAGAAAATAGGGCGTAAAAATGATAAGAAAAAGAAGAAGAAGAAAAAAAAAAAAAAAAGTAAATAACACGGAAAAGCAAAGCTTACCCAAAATAAATATTTGGTGCTGAAATCTTATTGCCAGGACCTTTCTCATAGGGCACATTGCGTTTTAGCTCTATATGACCCCCTGGAGGGTGTTTGGGGTGGGGTTTTCCACCCTATTATGATTCTAAAAACTTAAGTAAAAGTATTCGTGTCAGATATCGCTCTAGGCAAAATCGACCCTGCTGAGCTCGAATCCGTTGTCAGATTTTTGGTAGATGCCACCCCTAAGGAGATAGGAGTGGGTTTTTATCCTCAAAAGAGGTAAATTTTTGGAAAATAAAGCAACATTGAATTGTAATAAAATGCAATATTTTCGTTAATCTAATTGCATATTCCAGTACCTCTGGTATGGTTTTAACATGAATCCCATGCATTTCCAGTTTAAATCACTTTAAAGAGGGTAGCTGGGGTTGTTGTTTTTACCTTTTTTTATAAATTAGGTGATTGGTGAGATATCATTCTTAATTAAAGTAACCCAATCATTTAATTAAAAAAAATATAATAAAATAAAGGTGAAAAATGCACCCTGCAACCGTCTTTAAAGTGATATAAACTGGAAATGCATAGGATTCATGTTAAAAACATACCAGAGGTACTGGAATATGCAATTAGATTAACGAAAATATTGCATTTTATTACAATTTAATGTTGCTTTATTTTCCAAAAATTTCCCGGTTTTCAGAATAAAAACCCACCCCTATCGCCATAGGGGTGGCATCTACCAAAAATCTGACAACGGATTCGAGCTCAGCGGGGTCGATTTTGCCTAGAGCGATATCTGACACGAATACTTTTACTTAAGTTTTTAGAATCATAATAGGGTGGAAAACCCCACCCCAAACACCCTCCAGGGGGTCATATAGAGCTAAAACGCAATGTGCCCTATGAGAAAGGTCCTGGCAATAAGATTTCAGCACCAAATATTTATTTTGGGTAAGCTTTGCTTTTCCGTGTTATTTACTTTTTTTTTTTTTTTTTCTTCTTCTTCTTTTTCTTATCATTTTTACGCCCTATTTTCTATTGGCATGGTTTTTAAAGATTTCTTTTCATATTGTTTTAATAGGAGGTACTACATGACTTTCAGACACCACAGAAATGAAATTCACAAAAATTAATAATAATAAATAAAAAATAAAAGCATATAGCAAAGGTTATAATATTGAAAATCGTGTTTTTGGTCTTTAACCCTTGAAGGGTAAAAAAACCTAAGGGTTGAAAATCGCATAGGCATGACAAAAAGGTTAAACATCTTGCTTATCTAGAGGTAAAATAGCGCATCTAAATAGCGCTCAAGCTCAAGGAGATATTCAAAGTTTTATATTGAACGCTACTTTTGGACTACGCGCGGGGTCACGGACTATTCCGAGCTCTAAAGTATAGTACTTTTTCAAAGTATGGACGGTCGATGGCTCTAAATATTTTAAGATGTATTTCAAAAGATAGTTACTAATTAGGTAAAAAGTTTATTTTGCATACATTCTACATCTCTCTGCACACTCCAGTCTTCACTTCAGGGGTATAAAGATCATATTGGGAGAAACCGCATTTATTAATCATCTTATATTGCCATGAAAATAGGGCGTAATTACATCATTCTATGCAATAAATGAAGAAGAAAAAAAAAAAAAAAAGGTATACGAATGATGAAAAGTTATTGTAAATAAAAAATAAACATTAATTAAGTGCGGAGAAATAAGTAAAAACACGTGCAACTTAATTAATTTTTGATCTATGTTTCGCGATCGAGCGTAGTTTCAAAAATCGACACTGCTGGTATAGAGATAAAAGATTAAATCTACTTTTATGCTAATTATTTTTATGAAAAAAAAAGCGCAAATTTCATTACTCTAGCTGGACTAGGGAAAAGGTTAAAAAAACGAGATGTTTCGTGTATATTATGCCTACTATATTTACGTAAAATCGATATACTGATGATGTTTTAATATCGATAAACAACCTAATTCCATATATTTATAAAGAAAACGTAATTTAATATCGCTTAAATCAAATTTATGAACATTTATAGTAAATATAATAAAAATAAAACAATTTAAAAAAAATACTTGCCATTGTTATCACGATAATAGCTTCGTCAAAAATACAGCGTTTTCAAAAAAGCGTTCAAAATTGAGCACTAAATAACGGTATTTGCGAATTATTGCGCCTATTGAATTTATGTTATTTTTTTCGCCAAATAATAAAGTTTCATCTGTGAAAATTTCATAACTTGACAACGTTTAGGTACAATTTTATGAGTCTTCAAAATATCATTTTTTCCCATTACTTACGGTCATTTTCAGAACCAAAAAACCCCCATTTAAATAACATTGACTGACAACAATGAAAATTTTGGGCACGTCAGCCAATCAGATTTGAATATTCTCGATTTCAACAACCAATAAAATGGCTTTAAAAATTCTGCTGGATCGCGTATACTCCCCCCTTCTAGAGTACTCTAAACACCCCCTTTATCACGTAAAACATACAAAATTTCAAGCTAACCGAGGGCAAAATTTTCTTAATCAGCTTCTAAAAAAACTAGTGTGTTCTATTTAAGTTTAAAGAATTTTTACATTTTAAGAGATTTTAACAAGGCATTCACGAAGAAAAAAAAATTGAACATTCAAATTAACATGATCGAGTCAATTTGCAATAATATTTTCTCAGGAAATTCATGCTAGAAAAATCTGAAAAATCATTTTTCAATACAATTTGACAAAAAAAAGTAGAATTTTTTTAACTACTGAAAAATTCAAAGTGGGCCAAAATCGGGATTATAATATAGACTCATTATTATAAGGAACGGGGCATTTTTCGGTACCTTGACGTTCTAATGTGACGACAGTTTTTGAGGTATTTAGTTTTTGGAATTCATTCTTGGGTACAGTATAGCCTTAACTCAATTTAAAAAAATAATAATAAACAAATACAATTCTACCCTAAAGTATAGTAACCTTATCTTGAAACATCATGTATATACGAGTCAAACGTATACGCTCATATCCTAGACTATCGAGTCAGTACGATAAAAACAATTTATGACTGAAAGAGAAAGATAAATTCAATGCAAATCATTTAAAAAAGTTAGCATTCAATTTTATAATTTAACATAACAGCGGTTACATTTAGTTAAAAAATTTCAAACTCAAGGTATGATTTTTGATGGAAAAAAAAATAGGAGCAAAAATGGAAAATATAGACAGAGATTGAACAGTGTAATAAAATAATTGTTTCTTATATTTATATAAATAAGAAATATTGAAATAATGTATTACTATTTAAACAGTCAAAACAATCCAGGATAAGAAAATATTGAGAACTGTTATGGAACCCGTAGTAAACTAGAATTGTAGTTGCTAAAATTTAAAAATGAAGACAAAAGCGTAATAATTTGGTAGTATATGCACGACAACATGGTTATTACAAGTTTTCAAGTCTTTGAAGGATGAATTCAAATTATAATAACAACACATTTGTTTTTTAGGAAAAGAGTACATTAAAAGTTAAATTATTCTATAATTTTTAAACAGTATTACCCAGGGTCGTGAGCTCCTGTGTTATATTGCCCTTATACTAAAAACGAACCCTTGTTGATGTAGTTTAAATTTTCACCGCAACAATCAACATGTAAAATGTAAGTGGTGCTGTAGTCTGTGTGTGAATTTTAAAATTCACACACAGACTACAGCGCCACTTTTATACGTAATTTTGTAATCTTGCATTTTTGCGGCGAAAATTCGAATTACATCATTAAGGGATCGTTTTTTCAACAATAGCTTCCTATCCTGTTTATATATCCATGGAATTGCCGAATTTTTAATTAATATTTGATTATTATTATTATTTAAATTTTTTCACTTTTATTCTTAAATTTTTAATATTTACTTATAATATTTTTGAAAACTGTTTTCTAACATGATAATTACATTTTTTAAATATATTATTATTTTATATACAATAAACAGTTTAAAAATCCTAGCTCTAAGTACCTTCATACGAAATAAATTTACTTAAAAAAAGAAGCTTATTTAAATTGTTGACAAACGTAATTACTAGAAGGTGCAAAAATAGTTTTTCGACTGTTATTATTACGTCGACTATTTTAAAATTAGCAAAACATGAAACTAATTTGAGTATTTAGATACTAAAATTTTTGTTTAACATTAAATTGAATTTTTTTCTATCACAAAATCATTTCGCTTATTTATTTTTATAAATATATATATAAAGTTGACTTTTTTTTTTGCCTTTTTTTTGTATAAATTCGACTATTTATTCACTATTTGCACAAAAAATCATCGACTATATAGTCAACTATTTTGTCAAAATCATCGACTATTTTTGCGCTCTCTAGTAATTACTTTGACTGCTTTAATTAAAAACTGCACATACTACTCGTAGATACTTAAATGTTAAATTTTTAATAATAAGCCATACTTTTTATTACCACAAGAGGTACACGAGAGGATTTATTTATATATTAGGATCAATTTGTTTGTTGTATAATATAGCACCTTCTGATTCTCGCTGCATTTCTTTAATTTCTAGAGCTTTGATTTTATCTTGGGCCTCTTGCAACAGTTTCTCTGTATTACAAAGAACATCTGCCAAGTTACACTGGGAGTTGTTGTCATTTTGGGCTAGTAATTTTATTTCTTTTATATCTTCTTTTAATTGTATTACATCATTTTTTAATTTTAAGAATTCTTGCTGTTTTTTCTTTTCTTGTAATTCTTCCTCAATTTCTTTTCGTAGAATTTCTCTTAATTTTTCTTTTTCTTTTTCCTCTTCCTTTTTATTTTCTTGTTGTTGATTTTCTGGCTCGGCAGATGTTTTAAAGCAATGAGTTTCCTTAACGTCCAATAAATGTATAACACCACGATTAATGAGGAGAGCAAGTGACATTATTCCAAATGTAGGAATGGAAAACCAATGTAAGTGTTTTCCAGTTATACGCCTAAATGAAATTTCAATTGTTCCATCGGTCAATTGGTTGTATTTATAATCTTCAATTGATATCATATTACTTTCTTCACTTAAGTTTTTGTAGCTGTATTTGTCTATTTCTTCCATTCTATGAAAGGTTGTGGTATTCATTATTTATTGAGGTTGTTTTTAAATTTTCTATAGAAATACCTGTAATCAAACATAAATGAATTTTTAAATTACCAATCATAAGAACGTTATCAAGTTCCATAAATTATTTCAAACAACAAATAATACTCGTATTTTAGAAATATGACAAGCATCAGTAAAAAACAAGCAGGTAAAATGTTATTAGTAATTGGTTAAAGTTTCTACTTTGATATACAACATGAAAAATTTTTATTCTTTTATTTCCATTTTTAAATTAACATTATAAACAATAGAAGCAAATAGTTATCTATAAATGGATGACCTATGCTTCAGAAACCATAATAGAATTCAAGTAATACTCTATTTTTTGGACTCAAAATCTAACGTTCACTTCAAAATTTTGTATAGATGAATATAACGCATCATAAACTGTTCGATGAATTGTTGGAATTCAGTGTTCAGACATTATATATGTAAGATTATTTTTTTTTAATTATTTTTTATTACACACACAAACACACACACACACACACACACACACACACAAACACACACACACACACACACACACACACACACACACACACACACACACACACACACACACACACACACACACACACACACACACACAAACACACACACACACACACACACACACACACACACACACACACACACACACACGATATATATATATATATATATATATATATCGATGCTTTCAAGTCAAAAGAGAGCATCTGTACATTCAACCAGAGTTGCGAACGGAGTATCTGCACTTTCCACGCCGCAACACAGTGTGTGGACTTGCGGCCATTTACGTCCCACACAGCACACAATGGGATAGTATATATATATACCTTTCATCTACCATCTACCAGATATAAGTATATATATTTTCATACATATTATATATGTATTCATTTGGAATACTGCTATACGTATATTTTACTTATGGAGTGTAAATGTATATTATACGGATTAGTATGCATTTTTTTTTGGAAAATTACATCTACACATATGCTATTTATATACTTTTAATAAATTTATACCTCCAATCGTTTTGTAGATGTTCATTAAAAGTGCTAATTACAGCGTATTGTAATCATCAAATTTTAGAAATTAAAAAAAATTGCTTCTTTTTCACTTTATCTTTGAATCAAATTGCTTTTAAAAGCTCCAGCTTTTAAACTTTTCTTTTTGTGTAATTTTCTTCTCTACTTAATATTTTAGAGCCTTCCCTACTCATTATGTGGTCAAAATTTGAAACATGTTTTGCTACTTCCGATGTTTCTAAATTTTGTTGTACGTACTTTTTATGTTCTTTTAATCGATAATGTAATGTTCTATTTCATTGACCAATACATTCTTGCGGGCAATTTTTGCATGGAATAGAATAGAAGAATAGAAGAGAAAAATATAATCTATTATATTCCATGCAAAAATTGCCCTCAAGAATATATTGGTCAATCAAATAGAACACTAAATGATCGAATAAAAGAACATATAAAAAGTACGTACATTAAAATTTAGAAACATTGGAAGTAGCAAAACCTCTGTTTCAAATTTTGACCACATAATGAATTGGGAAGGCTCTAAAATATTAGGTAGAGAAGAAAATTACACAAAAAGAAATTTGCATGAAGCAGCAGAAATGATGAAAAGAATAGATACAATAAGTCAACCAACATTCAATATTTCCACATTTTGGCACCCCCTTCTCATAAAAGAAGAGAAAAGAAAAAATAGAAACACACGTGGTCAACAAACAGCAGCTACCCCCTTCCACCCACGCAAATTTAAAGTAAAAGTAATACCCCCCTCCCTTGTATATATCCCCTATTTTTTCAAAAAAAAAAACATATGTCTAAAAATCTCAGTGTCAAAGCACCTGTCCATGATGAGAGTGGTATACTCTCGAAAATTTCTGCATTAAGTGTATATTACAACATGCAGTGTAATTAAATTTGAATTTATACGCGTATAAAAACTTAAAACAATAAGTGTACAGTACAGTATATATCTGGTCAAAAATCTTTCCTTGATTCTTGCAAGATCAACTCAAGATCTTGCAAGATGTCTTCAAGATAGCCAAGATCTTGCAAAAATGGAAAAAGTAAGGCAAGATTGTTCAAGATCTTACAAAAGTTTAGAATCTTGAGTGTTTTTATGATCAAGATCTTGTTATTAATCTTGCAGATGATATCGTCGTGTACAAGATAAAATTTAGGTTTCAAGATTCATTTTTCTTGTGCAAGATGTTAAAAATCTTACACAAGAAGATTAAAGTTGCACAACATCAACATATGGGCAAGAATATATCTTGCGCAAGATTTGACAGCCTTGTCAAGGCATAAATCTTGTAAAATATGGTCAAGATAAATTTTAGCTTCTGCAAAAAAAATGATTTTATGTACGAAAATATCTTGCGCAAGAATATTTTTCCCCAAGATACTATCTTGCGGTCAAATTTCACAAGAAAATATCTTGCAAGATAGAACTAATGCAAGATGTTTTAATCTTGTTCAAGAAACATTTTTTTTACTCACGTAAAAATCTTGCACAAGATAATTAACACAAGATAAAGTCTTACTCAAAATATTAACAAGAAAATATCTTGCAAGATTTAATTATTGTAAGATTTTGAAATTAGAGCAAAATAAATTTTATATTTTACTAGAATTATTATCTTACCTACGTTAAAATCTTGCCTAAGCTATAATACCCAAAATTTTATCTCACGCAAATTTTTTATAATAAAGTATCTTGCAAGATTCAACTAATTTGAGAATTATGGATCTTTCACAAGATTCATAAGCAAAAGTCTATTTATAGTTGCAAGAAAAAATCTTGGCATTAGAGCATAGTTTTGAAATCTTGCATTTTTCAAAACATGCAAGATATTTTCTTGTGGATTTTGAGTAAGATATTGTCTTGTCTTGTTCAACCTAATTATATCTTGTGCAAGATTTTTTTTTGTGCTGTACCATTGCATTGCATCATGGGAAATAATGGCCGCTATGGGTAATGACGCCGACCTTTAGCTCCTGTGGTTTTACTTTTGTGGCGTAATTAAGAGTGATAGTGAAGTGCTTGATGGACCAAGATATTACTTTGACAGGTAAGAAACATAATTAGTAATCGTTCCACATGTTAATTTAGATGTTTCGCTAATATGAACGTGTCTTTGTTTCATACTTACGACGACGCTTGACATGAGAAACCTTCAACATAGAGCGCAATCAATTTCATGGTTGTGAGATTGATGGTATATAAAACGTTGTGACTTTTCGATGAGGTGAGTTTATGTTTTTTATATCGTTTTTTAACTAAAAATTATATGTAAATGCGATTTTGGGGCAGCCATCACTTAAAAACAAAAATCTTGAGTTGATCTTGTCAAAATCAAAGCAAGAATTTGCGTAACTGTTTTAATCTTGAGCTGATCTTATAATATTCGAAGCAAGATTCATTAACTGTTTAAATCTTGGGCTGATCTTGCAATACTTAAAGCAAGATATTTTAACGGCGGTTTAAATCTTGAGCTAATCTTGCAAGAAATAAAACATGATTTAAAAAAATATATCTTGCGATTGGATCAAAAAGCAAATAAGGTTGCTTTTAAATAATGAAAATATTGACGCGAGCTTTAAATTTTTCAAGAATTGAAGCTATCAATTTTTATGTAAAAAAATCTGGAGGTGATATACTTAATTTGCATAATTTTTTTAAAATATATAATTTTAACTTATTTGCTTATACTTGTGCTGTTTCCAGTTTATATGCATGAAACTTTTTTATTTCAGGCTGCTGATATACTCTTATATAAAATTTTGTAATTTTGGAATACGTTGGATAATCTTTTGAATGAATACTCGTTTATTGATATTCCAGCAGTTTTTCTTAATTATTATTTTATTTCAGATTACAATCTGCTGTGCTGCAGTGTCTAATTGACGTCTCCTCTCTCTCTTTCTATAGTTATACTATAGTATCCGGTATATCGGACTAATATATATGATATGGAATATTGCCTTTAAGACGCTAGAAACAAGCTTATATACCTAATATAATATAGTGTCTGCTAATTTATTATTATTATTATTATTTATGATTTTAGATCCCTGCCTTGAATAGTTGATATTTATATAATCCTACATTAATGCAGGGGACAATATCTTTTATTTATAATTCTTTTTTTTTGCGTTATTACCTAATTTAATTTTTTTCTATTTTTATTTATTAATTTATTAACCAGATTATATAGAATACTATACCTTGATGGAAATGGATGATTAATATTGCAGAATGCAAGCACACGTTTTTAAGTTAACATTGTTTAATATTCTGTTTTAGATTGCGACCTGGGCATCAACTGTATAATTGATGTATACGGTACTTAATTCTAAATTGCAAATCAGGTACACTTATAAAGTGTAATTAATAAAAAAAATGTTAATTTTTTATTCGAATTAGGGCAAGATCCTGAATAAATGACAGATAAACTCCTACATTGATGGACGAGCACTTACTAAAAAAAAAAATCTTCCAAGAATGCTGGCTTTTGTGCATGAAGGATAATATACTATTTGATTGCAGATTTTCAATAAGCAAAAATATTTTTAACAAAATCGTTTTTTGTTATATTTTTTAGCTAAGCCACACGTGATTAACAAATGGATGGTTATATATCCTTATTATATACTACTAAATTGCAAAGAGCAAGTACAAGTATAGTCTTATTAAAGTGCCTTTTGTTTCATTATATTAATTTTCTTTTTCCAGATTGCTGACTTGCTGGGCCATATTATCAATATGTCGATGCAGGATAAGCAAACTTATTTTATTTAAATTGAACTTTTTTTACCCCCGTAAGCTGCGACACTAACTAACTAGTTAAACCGTAGTTAAGTTGTTATTTTGATTGTTGCAACAATTAAAAAAAGATAACTAAGGTTTAACTAGAGGTTGCAGCTTACAGCCCTTAATGTTTTATAGATAGCTGCCTCATCTTGAAATCATTTCTGGGTTCTCCTCAATTAAAAATCAAACGCTTCATCTTTTTATTAATATACTAGCTATTTTCCAGATTAATGCTGCGTCTGGATTTTTGGAGTAATATATCTAAGTGAGTCCATTTAGAATATAATATCACACTATATCATCTTGAGAAGCAAATTCCAAGATGCAGCTAGAGAGCGTACCCGAGAAATAGTCTTGAAAAGATTTCCTGCAAGATTTTATTGAAACAATCTTGTCTATAGTCTTGACAAGATTTTATTTCAAAAATCTTGCCTAGTCTTGACAAGATATTTTTGCAAGATTTTTCGACAAACATCTAGCATTCGACAAACAATCAATTTTTGGCAAGATTTTACGACGTCAAGATCTTGCACAAGACATTTTTTACGACAAGATGGATTGTGCAAGATTCAAATATCTTGTCAAGATATGCTTAAGATGTTGACAAGATCTTGCGCAAGATTTTTGACCAGGATGCAGTGAAATCAGATAAGATTACACACAAACCGACAGGGGAAATAGTCCGCAACACTCAAGGTATTTATATATATATATATATATATATATATATATATATATATATATATATATATATATATATATATATATATATATATATATATATATATATATATATATATATATATATATATATCTGTATATATATCTCTATATATATATTATATCTGAGGCTACGTCAAGGACCAGGTCTTCAAGACGAAAGTGCGTGACACCAGCAGCGTATCACCGACGCTATCGAGGCAATCACTCCGCAGACATTCCACAACGTGTCGCGCGAGCTAGAGGTTCGTCTCGACGTGTGTCGAGCTACCAATGGGGAGCATGTAAAGAGGCCTTGAGGTAATGTTTCGGTCGAGTGAGACCTTACAAATTTTGAATCTGTATGTGTTTTTTCAGATGACGCAAGCGCTAAAAAGTGCACATCGGACGTCAATTGTCTCTTCTTTTTTTGCGGTTTTTGATGCAGCAAAATTAATAATTATCTGATTGCATTTATGTTTTGATTGTCAAAATTGTCATAATTCAAGCTTTTATTTGATGTACGTATAAGAATTTATACGTTATTGAGTCTTATGTGTTTTATTAACGTCTAAACACCCTCAGAGACGTTATGGACTCCCTGTATATCCGCAGAGGTTATATATATCACAACCATTTGATAGAATAAATAGAGTATTAGATCATATTTTAACAAAATATATACGTACATTTCATGGAAAGACGCAAAGAAAGCATGTCCGTCATTCATACCTATGATTTTGTAAAAAAGGTTAAAATGTTTATATACTTGCCGTACAAGAATGTTTGTTTTATTGCTATATGTATGATGATTAAAAACAAATCATTCCTTATTTTTTTCCTCCCTTGTAATTTCTATATTATTCTATAAAAAACTTTATATTCTATTATATGTTACAATATATAATTAATTATGACAACAAATAAAATGAAGTATCAATAGTCACTGAAATCGCATACTTTACAATATTTTCACGCTGTCTCGTGGGGTATACTACAATAATATTCTCTGGTAAAAATTGACATCAGTTTTGAAGATCCCATTTCGTTTTTACTGTTTTTATAATTAAAATCTTAATTTGTTTTATGTGGTATATATGGATATAAATGTGTAAGTCATCGTTTTGAAAGCTAAAACTGTATAAAAAAAAATAAACTTATAAATATTGTTACTCAAGTTTTTTAACAAACAAAAGCCTGATAATTTGTTTTTTATATTATGTCACTATAAGCTTAATAATTTTTTTTTAAATAATATAATTAACTTATTTATTTAGATTTATGTATATAGTTAATATAATAATAATGCAGAAATACTTATGCTTAAATCAAAACACATGCACACAATATATTTGAACTAAATAATCGAATTTAAATATTTTAACTTTTTCATATTAATCATAGAATATTAAAAAAAAATTATGAGAATAGTGGGAACTTTTGTGATTTAAATTAAAGTTAATACAAAAATTATAATCATATACGTACAAAAAATACGTTACATAATTTGTGCTGCATTTTTTGTTATGTAAGCATTATTATCGATAATAACAAAATTCTAAATTGTATTAAAGCATAAATAATAAATCTGTATATAATATTATACAGCCTTATACAGAATTATTATGACACAGTTTTTTTTGCTATGAACTACATATTATATTGGACAAATGTCCATAAAAGCTAGCTTTATATATTACATTATTTACTTATTTATTTTTTTCCGTGTATCATGATTAGTTAATATTTGGTTTATTTTCCGTTTGTATTTGCTTAGTAGTTTCTTTTTATCTTTCTCGCATATTCTATATAACTTCTCCTCTAAAAAAAACAATACTAAAATAAAATTGCATTTAATTAGAGTGGAACAGCCATTTTAGTACTTAATTCAATAATATCACTGAGATGAATTGATTTAAAAAATTTGTCAAAAGTGAAGGACAATTTATGGACACACACCAAATGACCTACACCATTAAAAAAAGTCACTACTTTACTAGCAAGGCCGGTATTTGTTAAAGGGTAAAAAAAGCTAACAAAAAAATAACAAATAACGTGAAATACAGCGGTTCCACCAAGTCAAATTTAAAAATTGATTACATCAATTTTATTGTTTTGCCGTAACTTATTGTGCTTATTTGTTCCTATATTTCTTGTATCCGGGGGTTGCAAACGTAGCTTATATAAAATACTCAGTTAATTTCTAGCTTGACTTTTTTTTTTTTTTTTTTTATTATTTCAAACACACAAATATACAAAGTCCAACCAAGGCATAGCCTTATCGGTTGGTTCATTTATTGTTACACAATCATGTCTTATTATATTATATTACTACATATACATATTTTTTATTATATATATTTCAAAAGCAAATAAAGTACGTATTTACACAAAAACATTTTTTTTTTTTTTTTTTTTTTTTTTTTTTTTTTTTTTTTTCATTTAAGAGAAGTATTTTTATAATACAAGAAGCAAAAATTAATCATCATTAATCAATACAAACAGCAAAAAATTGTTCAACATTTTATAAATTATCAAGAAAGAATTTTTTCATATTAAATTTCGTTTCATTTTTATTTGCAAAACTTTTTAATTCTGATGGAATTTGATTCCATAATTTAGGAAGTAAAAATTTTTTTTGTCCTTTCAGTGAATCTATTTACAATTTTTGGTACAAATAAAGGATTGGTCACTGCTGTTCTGGTACTATAAATATGAGTTCTCGGTATACCATGAGAATTTTCAAAATAATTTTCACAAATAAAAGAACATTTAAACATTTCTTCTATTGGCAATATCTTAAAGTACTTAAAATATTCAAGATCACTTTTTAGCTTATTTCCTTTTTTTAAAATTTTTAATATTCTTATTTGCATTTTTTTCAATTCCCATAATTTACCTGATTTAGTACAACCATAAGATAATAAACCGTATAATATATGTGGATGTACAAAAGAAAAATATAATTGTCTCATCGTCTGTTCATTCACATATGATCTTACTGTTTTTAATTTAAAAATTGCAGATCTCAATTTATTTAACAGTTGCATAATATGCAAATCCCAATCAAATGTTTGATCAATAATAGCTCCTAAGTAATTATAATTATTTACTTGTTCTACAAACTCACAATTACAATTTAAAGTAAAATTATGTAAACACTTATTAGTATGAGCTCTTAATTGAATATTTTGCATAGTATATGTATACTTATTAAAAATGTGCATAACTTTTGTTTTTTTCCTATTAATTAATATTTTCCTATCATGCGACCATTCCAAAACTGAATCAAAATCATTTTGTAACATTTTATTTGCAACTTCAAAGTTACTATGAGCCGCTATCATAAGTAAATCATCGGCAAACATTTTTGCTTTACAATATTTTAGTAAATTAAAAATTTTGTTAACATAAATTATAAAGAATTTAGCACTTAAGACCCCTCCTTGTATTATACCGCATTTTATTATTTTAATTTCACTTACAATATTTTTAATTTTGACAGCAACTTGTCTATTTTTTATAATATTCGCAATTAACATTAATGTTGGTCCTCGTATTCCAATTTCTTCTAAATCTTTTAACAATAAGTCATGGTCTATAGTGTCAAATGCTTTGGAATAATCAACAAATAAACAAAGAACATGATGCCCTTTTTCTAATTCTTCATTTATAAAATTGGAAACATCATATAGACATTTTGCTGTACCCTTTTTTTTTTGATAGGCATATTGATTTTTATTTATAATATTGAATTCTTCTAAATAATCAGACAATAATAATTCAATATGTTTTTGTATAAATTTATCAACAAAAGCAGATACAGCAACTGGTCTAAAATTATTATATAGTTTATGATCCCCACCTTTATAAATTGGCCTTATCAATGATAATTTTAGATTATCAGGATATACTGAGCTTTCAATACACATATTTGTTAATCTTATTAAATATTGAATTAATGATTCGCCACCAAATAAAATATCCTGAACACCTATATTATCATGACCTGGTCCTTTTTTCTTACTTAATAAATTAATAATATAAACTGCTCGTTTCTCATTTAATTTTGGTAGATACATTGATTGTAAATTACTATTAAATTTAAGCGAATTTTCACTTAATATTAAATTACAATTAATCTTTACATCTTCAATTGAATTTACAAAATGATTTACAAAATTATTAGCAATATCTTTGATAGAACTTACATCAGACATATATTTAATAATAATATTATCAATATTAAGATTTTCTTTCCCTAATATTTGATTAATAAAACACCAAGATTTTCTTATATCACCAGCAATTTCAACAAATTTAGAATGATAATAATTATTTTTTTCTTTATTTATTAAAAAATTTATTTTGTTTCTTAATTTTTTATATCTAATTCTATATTCAGGCATATGTAATGAGTTTTTAAATTTTTGAAAATATTTGTCTCTATCTTTCATAAGAAATTTTATTTCATCAGTACACCACACATTATTTAATCTTCTATTCTTGCTATTTAATAATTTTTCACTTTCACATTTATCACTTATATTTCGAAAAACTGTTACAATATGATTATATAATTCATTTGGACAATTAATATTATTACATATACTCCAATCATAATTACAAATCATATTTCTGAATTTTTTTAAATTTTTAATTTTTACTTTTTCATTACAATTATTATTAATTAAATTAGTACTCAATATACAACCAGTCATATAATGATCGGTGATTTTACTTTTAATTATAAAACTATTATCAATTTCAAACAAATTATTTAATTTAACAAAAATATGATCAATACAAGTAGCTGAATAATTTCCTAGTATTGTACATTCCTCCCTTGTAACATCATTAACAATTTTTAGATAACCATATTTTGCCATTTTATTTTCATATTTTTGTACAATATTATCATTTTGATCTAACAAATTTAAATTTATATCACCTAAAATCACACAATTACTTTCATTATTTTTTAAAATACAATCTTTTAATTCTTTTATGAATAAAAGTTTGTTAGAACCTGGAGGTCTATAAATATTATACAGCATTAAATTATTATTCAACTTTAGACTTAAAACCTCCGCATTAATAAATTTTATATCAATAATTTTAGCATCAAATTTCTTATTAACAAACACTAAAACACCACCACCTTTATTTTCTTCTCTACTTTTTACAAATTTATCAAAATTAATTAAATTATAAACCTTTATTTCATGATCAAAAATATAAATTTCAGTCAACACAATAATATCAATATTCTCAACATTTTTATTAACATAAGCTAAAAAATTATTAAAATTTTTTCTTATAGAACGTATGTTTTGATGAACAATAATAACATTATTATTTTTCTTTTTCTTATCAATAAAAATATCATTTAAATCATTTTTTACTTCACAATTTACATAATCAAAATTAAAATTTAGGGACTCTTCCATATAAAAAAACAAAATTAAACTAACATTTCAATTCACATTAGAATGGAACTCCTGGCATACGTCGATCAAAATCATCATCACATTTTATTCTTATAGTACCTGTATCTTCAGTTTTCTTTGCCAATATTTTTCCATCCTTGACCCACACAAACTTCCACCCTCTCATTTTAGCAGCTGTGCGAGTTTTGTAGAATAATCTTTTCAATTCTGGAGTCAGATGTTCACAAACAAATAACTTGTCTTCCTTTGCATTACCTTGAACTTTGCCTATTGTAAGATTACGTGTTTTACTTCTGTCAAGCCACACTCTCCTCGCCTCAGTTGATTTGAACTTGACCACAACAATAGGTGGTATGCCTTGTTTACGTACATTCTTTGGGTTAGCATACACGCGATAACAGTCTTCAACTGATTGTGCAGCAGAAGGAGCGCCAATAACTTTGGCCACACTCTCTATCACATCACGCGTGTTCTCTCCCGTAGTCACTGGCATTCCATGAATTTCAATGTTCATAGACAATCTCTCTTGCTCAAGTTCTTGCACTCTAACATTTAGTTCAGATACTTCATTATCCTTCTTAATCACTTTTTCTTTTAGTTCATTAATTTCATTACTCATTTTTTTAAATAATTTATCTTGATTATCAAATACTCTAACTGGTATATTATAGGATCCCTCACTAGTAGGAATTATGCTATGTGGCTTTAGGAATTGCATAAATAAGTAGATTAATGAATAACATTTTACAAGTTTAATTACGTTATAATTATAATTTATATTGGTGTGAATGGTCAACTTACGGTACGAAGAGTTGTCGGGGTGTGTGTTTGACAGCGTGCCGTGACGTCACGGTGTGTGAGACTACATCTTGCGTGTAGCTCACCACCTCTCTAGCGTATTCGGTAGCTCAAGAATAATAACTATCATCATGAGGTTAAAATTGAACCCCTCTTATACTCACTGTGTTTACAGTTAAAGTTAAAACATACGTGACAAAATAAACTACTAATCATTAATGCAACTATTGAAAAAGTAAGCATTGCTCATTTTCAAAACAATATGTATAGTTTTGCATAATATATACTATACTGCATAA
This sequence comes from Ecdyonurus torrentis, assembly GCA_949318235.1. Classification (NCBI taxonomy): domain Eukaryota; kingdom Metazoa; phylum Arthropoda; class Insecta; order Ephemeroptera; family Heptageniidae; genus Ecdyonurus; species Ecdyonurus torrentis. Next base: position 49,047,899 of record OX439131.1, on the reverse strand, counting down.
TAACTATGTTGTATTGCAGAATTACTATTTTGTGTAGCATAATTATTTTCAATGATGTAGAAATTTAGTATCAATTCTGCTATAATGACATCAATGCAGTATGTCACGTATTTAATTTTTCCCATATCAACTATTTTGTTTGTTTGTTTGTTTTTATCTGCATTTTTTATAACATAGTTCATATTTTGAATTAAATCAAAGTAAATAGAAAAAAGAGGATAAAATATATTTTTAACACAACACGCATCAAAGTGCACAAACTTTGAAAGTTGGCGTCAATTGTGAAGAGCCAATGCAATTTTTTTTTAAATCACACGTGATGGCAGCGATGCAACGCCAACTGACCGACGTCATTTTAGAAGCAAATTGCAACATTGGAACGTGCTTAAGAACTACACAAAATTATAGGTAGATATATTATATATTTAATTAAGTATTATATTCGACCTTATTACGGTAAATAATGTTTCAATCATATTTAGAATGTGAGATATTATAACTTTTCCTGATACTGGAATGAAATTTAGCAAATTAGTACTTTGTAACATTTTTTTCATTATCAAAGCGACAATTTTTTTAAATACAAATGAATTCTATATTGTGTTAATGTCATGTTTTGATTACAGTATGACTAATTGTAAGAGAAAATTAAGAGATGACGAACTTTATCGAATAATAGAAATTTCATTAGACGAAGAAGGAGATACGTAAATTATTATCAGTAAATTCTAGTTTTCAAGAAGTGAATAGTCAAATTAATAGTTTTATTGAACAAGAAAATGAACTTTATGATAACCTTGAAAATGCCTGATAATTCAGGAAATGAGAATATCGTAAGTGAGTGAGTGAGTGAGTGAGTGAGTGAGTGAGTGAGTGAGTGAGTGAGTGAGTGAGTGAGTGAGTGAGTGAGTGAGTATGTGAGCGAGTGAGCGAGGGAGGGAGGGAGGGAGGGAGGGAGGGAGGGAGGGAGGGAGGGAGGGAGGGAGGGAGGGAGGGAGGGAGGGAGGGAGGGAGGGAGGGAGGGAGGGAGGGAGGGAGGGAGGGAGGGAGGGAGGGAGGGAGGGAGGGAGGGAGGGAGGGAGGGGAGTAAATGAATAAATAAATAAATAAATACAATAAATAAAAAAATAACAAAAATAAGTAAATAAATAATAAGTAAATAAAAATGGGCTTATAGTAAGACAGTAATAACAAGTAAAAAAAATTTGAGCACATAAAGTATTCACTACAATGTTATATTTGATATATTTGCTACTGCATTTTTTTGTATTTCTATTTTATTTTAAACTATTGTGCAAATTTGAAAGTTAAACATGATTAATTTTTTTATGTATATTATATTGAAGAATTGTTGACACAGATTTTATTATCTATGATTTATAATCTTTTTTTTTTTGTAACATTATATTTTATCTCCTAATATTATTTAAAAGCTTTAAATGACACGGGTGCAATCCATAATTATATTTATAATTAAGTTGTTATTAATTTTGTATACGTTTTGTAAATTGAGATTATATTTTTTTAATGCATCGTAAATATTTTTCCTAAATAAAGTAATAAAATTTTGATAATTCGAATCTAATAATGTTTTAATTATTGAAATTCTGATAATATAACCCTATAGTATAAAAAAAAATTATTAAAAAAACTCCTTAAATTAAATATATGTACCGACATGAATTGAATAACCTGCAATTTTAGTAATGCTTTTCATTCTATAGTTGTGCAGGTTTTTCATTTCCTTGCGGTACAATCCAATAGTTAATTTCAATATATGTTTTTAGATCACTGTCACTTTATTCTTCTTTAATTAACATCACAACCAATTTTTATAAAAAAAACATTTAGAGAAGCACACAAACTTATCTTTTAACTAGATAATATAAAACTAAAATTTTCCTGTAAGAAATAAGATAAGAAGAGATACATTCTATTTTTATTGAACTTTGGTTATTCATGTATGACTCATTTCCTTTAAAATTCTATATATATATATATATATATATATATATATATATATATATATATATATATATATATATATATTTGTCCATATTATATATTTCGAAAGGTATATACCCTATAGTTCCTTTAGCAAAAAAAAAAAATTATAATAATAAAAAAAAACGAAAAAGAAAAAAAAAACTTAGTTTGTCCATGTCGCTTATTACTCCAGTATGGCGTCCAAGAAAATAAAATATGACGTCATGCGCATATACGTAGCCTTATATCCTTCTTGTGGCGAGGTGAGACTTTTTAATTATAACCATATACACTGTACATTGTTTATATTTGTAAATGATCACAACCTCTATTTTCATAAAGTCATTATATAAATAATTGTATTGAACAAAAATCTACAATTTACACATACTTCACCATGGCTTGTATTACTGCTTTAATATACGTTATGTACGCGCGTGGCGGTAAGTGTATAAGTACATATAAGACTTTTTCTTATACTTATAAATATTTAAATATTAAGAAATTAAAACCTTGCTTCCAATAAAGTACTTGACTTACAAGTGCAACGTGATCAGCAAAGTTAATGTTAATTAAGAAGTTATAATTACCTGATTTAAGTTGATAACATCAAAACGACGCACGTTATGTTTGCAGCACCAAACTGGATTGACACTTTATATTATACTCGGTGTTCAGGCTCGTGATAAAAAAATTACCTCGGCACTCGCCGTGAGACGCTTTAATGTATACAAGTCTTATAAAAAGCAGATAAAAAGGCATCCACATAGGAACACTATCCCCCCCCCCCCCCCCCCCCGTCCAAAGAAGTAAAAGCGTAGACAGAAAAATTAATGTGCCGAATGGTATATGTGCCGTGCCGTATGACGTAGGATATTTTTTACAAGCCCGTGTCGAGTGTTGCAATTTTTTTTTTTTTTTTAAGTTGTGCGCGGAGGATCCTGCCTGATAGACGACGTGATACATGTGTTAAATTTTTTTTTCGCACTTAATAATATTATTTTTTTGAATATTTCATTGATGCCACACACAAAAAAAATCATAATTGCTGGATGCACACTGTATATAAATACTGTTGTGCAGTAATGAAATTATGAAATTAATATAATATTTATCTGGACCAATTTATGAATAGTTTACCATTCATTCGTTCGTTAGCGTTTGTTCGTTCATTCTTTCGTTCGTTCGTTCATTCATTCATTCATTCATTCATTCATTCATTCATTCATTCATTCATTCATTCATTCATTATTCATTCATTCATTCATTCATTCATTCATTCATTCATTCATTCATTCATTCATTCATTCATTCATTCATTCATTCATTCATTCATTCATTCATTCATTCATTCATTCATTCATTCATTCATTCATTCAATTATTCATTCATTCATTCACAATTTACTCAATCAATATTGAACTAATGCGTTCAATAAATATATTTTTTTATTCAAATATTCTTTGAAATATATTTTAGTTATAGAGTGCTTGTTCTGAAAATCAATCACATCCCACATCTGTTTTTATTTATTTATATTTTATCAATTTTTTAATTTGCATCACAAAGTTAACAATTATAATTTTAAACAATGTTTTCTTTAGAAATTCTTGTTTCAAATTACAACAAATAACTATGTGAATTGTGTTTGACTCGTATTTATTTAAGTTATTAAATTATTTTATAGTTTAATATATATGTACCTCTACAAGAATTATTATATAATATATATATATATATATATATATATATATATATATATATATATATATATATATATATATATATATATATATATAAAATATAATATAATATAATATAATATAATATAATATAATATAATATAATATAATATAATATAATATAATATAATATAATATAACATAATATAAATATATTATAATAATATTTTATTTTATTTCCGTTCAAATCCTAATTTTTTATTAATAGTTACAGCTTAATTGTAAAGCTGTAAATTTAATCCAGTTCGAGCACCCGCCCGGGCCAAAATCTTCAGGTGCTCTTTTTTTTGAAAATAATCAACCCGTTTTTCGAACTTTTAGCTCGAAAACGAGCTATTTCGAGTTAATCTCGTGAATGACTCGTAAAAAAAACGAGCTTTTGAAAATAAATCGAGCTAAAGAACAATTTTTGCAGAAAGCAAAGAAAAACAATTTGTAATTTTTGTTTAAAATTGTGTTTTTAATATTCTGTCATGCAAAATAAGCTGTTTATAATATTAGTAAAAACCATTTTATTTTATTTATGACTTTTATCCTTCAAAAACAATTTTTTCGTAATGAAATTAGAGTTTCTTTCCTCGAAAGCTCGTTTTCAAACTTCGGCTCAAATTATATCAAATATTGAGCTTTCCAAGCTTTGGCGCGTTTTTCGAGTTTAAGCTCGATTTCAAGCTAAACCCGGGCTTCAAGTCAAACCAGGCCTCAAGTCAAACCAGGCTAAAAAATTTCAGATACTTATATACTTACCGCCACGCGCGTACATAACGTATTAAAGCAGTTATACTGTACAATGGTGAAGTATGTGTAAATTTTAGATTTTTGTTCAATACAAATTATTTATATTATGAGTTTTATGAAAATAGAGGTTGTGATATTTACAATTATGAACAATGTACAGTGTACATGGTTAATTAAAAAAAGTCCCACCTCGCCACAAGAAGGATAGAATAAGACTACGTATATGCGCATGACGTTATATTTTATTTTCTTGGACGCCATATACTGGACTGGAGTAATGAGCGACATGAACAAACTAATTTTTTTTCTTCTTCTGTTTTTTTTTATATATATTTTTTGTTATTATTATTTTTTATTTTTTTGCTAAAGGAACTATAGGGTACCGACGTCGGATAAAGCTCAGGAATATAAATTGCAGTGGTTAAAAGATGTTACGGAAGCGGTAAAATGGTCCAAAAGCGTTGGGACCACGTATGGCTTTGAATTGCGACATTCGTTTTGGGAGCAATAAGTTATATTTAATCCGAATACCTTGAAGATCAATTTAAAAATATTGAACGTAACGAAATCAAATTTAAAATCTTATGACGCAAGAACAGGCAAAATTGTTCTCAATGCTTTGGGACAAACATTGATATTACACAATGCGTTTCGGTACTATACAATAATATAATTATATATTTGTATTAAATATCTCAAAATAAATAAATTAAAAAATTATCAAACATTGACTATAGCAACATATAATAATTCAATAAATTCTAATACCAAAAGCTATATATATTTTTTTTAAATAATAATATATTATTCTTTTATATTTAAAAATTCCAAAGCCGAATATTAACTTTTTTTTCTCAACTCAAATATTTGCTAAGAAATCTTCTGTCGAAGGAATTAAAGAGGGAGAGAAAGAACACGCCTTAATGCAAGCTTACAAAATTAATCTATTATCACTATTTATATACTTTCTTTTTACACCGTACTGTACTGCGCATTGGTTCAAATTTTAAGTAGCGAGCTGTAAAAAACTCGAACTTTTTTTTAACCCGGAAGACTTTTTATTTTACTTAAATATTTAAATATTAAGAAATTTAAACCTGCATTCCAATAAGTACTTGACTTATAAGTACAACGTGATGTAGCAAAGTGAATTCTATTAATTAAGAAGTTAATTACCTGATTTAAGTTGATAACATCAAAACGACGCACATCATGTTAGCAGCACTAAAATTGATCGACTTTATACTCCGGTGTTCAGGCTCGTGATGAAACTGTGACCTCGGCGTTCGCGTGTGACGCTTTAATATGTATAGACCGGCGGTTGCACTCATATTTAAGAGCCGCCATTTTATTGGTCAGGAATACATAGGCCGGCATATGAAAAACGTAATTTTCATTTTTTTTACCGAGAAAATTAAACTGAACCCAACAGGGTTCCGACTATTTTGCCCAACCCAAAAAAAAAACAGTGGGGTTTTTCGAAAAAAAAAAAAAAAAAAAAAACTTGAAAAAACCCATTAAAAAACTCACTTCTTAAAAAATGACTAAAAGCAAAGAAAAATCGTTTAATTTACAATTTTAACTTTGCTTACAATGTATACTTTTTAATATGGAATCATTATATTTATACTGTTAAAAGTTAAAACAGTACATTGATTAATTGCGTAGAGTTTATAAATGTCTGCGTGTACATCATTTTATTAGTTAATTTATAATTTAAATAATGGTGCGAAGGTCAACAGATACCTCAAATCCCAACCTGAAGAAACACAGACCATAAAATATCATAAATCAGCCTTTTTTTTTTATAAATATCTCAACCAAATAATAATAATAATACTCTGACCAACTACTAAAGTGCAGGTACATAAATTTAGTTTTAACATGCAGCCATCATGGTTGCAAAACAAAGAGAGCTTGGTGACACTTTTATTTTCATGGTTTGCAAATTTTGCATTTTATGATTTAATTTAAAGGAATAGACCAGAGAAAAATATAAGCATTTGTATCACAAATCACTTGATGGGATTTACATAAATAAAATTAGTGTGTCTCAAAACCCAACAGTAGCTCCGTAGCAGTGATCAGAAATTTCAATTTATGCAACCCGCACAACATTTTCATACTAATTTTTGCATGTTTCTGACGTCATAAACATGAATTTTCACGCATATTGCATACTTTACCGTTTTTTCACGCTCTCTCGTGGGGCTTCATTAGCATTCTGGTAAAAATTGTAATCAGTTATGAAGATCCCATTTCGTGTCTATTCATTAAAAAGCACATGTTGTTTTATGTGGTCTATGGCTTTAAGAATGATGTTTTCAACTTTTAATCATAATAATACGTTTCTGCAATAATTTAGTCATTAATAATTGATGGCTATAGTGACACCGCACGAAACTATACTTTTTTAATGTGACAGGTACGGGGTATCAAAGGTTAACTTATTGTTAAAAACAAAAACCATGGCTAGCAAGCAAAACGGGTCCTACCTGCTTAAGTGATAACATATTATATAAACCTATAAATTAAATAATAATTATACATTATTTTTTGTCTAACCTCCTCTACTCTATTCCTTTTTCAGAGTATTGTCAATCAAAGTGACAGATATTTTAGCTTGTTGGTCAGAGTATTATTATTTATTAAAATATTAATTGACAGCATACAAACAAAAAAGTTGTTATATATGGTTATTTTAGTTTAATATCTTTGTTAAAAAATATTTCCAGCATTTGTATATTTTATGATAATTTTTTTTACAGACTCAAATAAAAAAAATTTGATTAAACCCAGCTTTTTATGAAAAAACTCTGATAAAAACAAAAAACAAAAAAAACAAAAAACAAAAAAAAAACGGGGGTTTTCAGTTTTTTTTTCGAAACATCCCGAATAAAAACATACCTATTGTTTTTTTGTTTTTTTTTTTTCGAAAAAACCCGGGTTTTTTCAAACCCTCGGCCGCCCTCGGCCCTGACCGGCTCTGACCCGCTACGTTATAGAATATACTCGACCACCACTACAGCGTACAGCTCTTACTCCGACATCAGTCTGCGTAAAAAGGTTGAAGATTATATTTTGTCGTATCCTCAAGACGTCATATTTATTAATTGAACGCCATACTGGAGTATTGAATAACATATTGCTCCGCATATATGATCAACTTTGTTTTTGGCTATTTCCTTTGCGAAATTATAGTTAATTTTCTGTTATTATTATTTTCCTCACATACTTGAGCTACTTATTCAACTCATTAACACCATAATATATGCTCTTAAAAATATTGCTTTTAGTATATTTTTAAACTAGAAAAAGGTGCCATTTTTTCCTATGCAGCCCATGTTATTAAGTGATCCAACATGGCGTCGACTTTAACATGAATGCATAAATCATATAGTCCTATATTACATAAATGACTGTCATCAGCAGCGTTAGATTTTTGTACTATATGCACCTCATTACGTACCATGTGGTTTACTGATGGGATGCATTTTTTACTTTTGGGATTTTAATTTTGGTTTATTTACGCGCCAGTATTAACCAATAAAAATTGACTCCGCCTATTTCAAGATGTCGGCCACACAAGTGTAACAGCGCGAAAAAGTTTGATAGTTTATCATGCACTTTGTAGGGTGGCACAGTAGATGATACAGTAGCCCATCTCCTATACTGGGAATGTCAGATCAAAAAACGCGCCATAATTCCGACTGGGTGAAGCGGACTGAACTAAAAGTAACTGAAGTAACGTTACGCGTGTAGTTCAGTCCGCTTCACCCAGTCAGAATTATGGCGTGCATTGATCTGACATTCTCAGTATAGGAGATGGACTACTGTATCATCTACTGTGGTAGGGTGGTTTTATTCATGTTAAAGACGACGTCATAAGTGAGCACTAAATAATAGGTGCCAGAATGGGAAAATGGCTCATTTTGCCAGTTTTAAAATACTTCGCAATATTTTTGAGAGAATTGCATGATGTTGTTAACAGATTGAATTAGTTTTTCAATAATGCAAGACAAATAATAGTTCAGAATAACCAAAATATAGCTAATTTTCAAAAGAAAACAGCCAAAAACTACGTGTGTCCATCCTATATGCTGAGCAATGTTATTTATTGCTCAAGAAGAGCATCGAAAAGCACTTAATGAGAATGCCGTCTTGCACACACAACCAAAAACAAAACAAAACAACAACAAGCAAACAAATAATAAATTAAACTAGAGGCCAGCAATGTGGAAGACAACAAATGAAGTAATTAATAATTAAACAATAATTACAAATTAACTTTGTAATTTGAAAAGAAAAGAAAAGTAAAATAAATAAATTATTTTCCACCTTTTTTGGTTTATAAAAGATACATTGCAAACTTATATGATTTATATTTTAAGAAATTTAAAAATAGTTAAAATGACTTTGATTTTCTGTCAGAAAATTTTTATGAAGACTTTTATTTAAGCTAAGTTAGGTATACCTGGCAGTTAACCTGGGATAATAAAGGACATGCAATTAATCGTAAAGAACAAAAATCTTTATTTGAAAGCAAATTTGTTTCTTTTTTCTCTTATCTTTATCCTGTCAATTTATGAACTTTAATGGCATATTTTAATAATAACTGATTTTTTTTTTAAATTTTTGAAACTTGGCAAATAATATAAAAAGTAGTTAAGATTGACATTAAAAAAGCACTGAGTGGAGATGTTGAAATTCATAAGCATTTCTCATTTTAAGGAAAGAGACAGCGAGTGAAATTTTTGAGGTTTATAGAGTGAGAATAGAAGACTTGCAAAAGTAGGTTTAGTAAAAAAATAAACAAACTCACAGCCCAACAATACTAACAAAGTGCTAGCAGACAACTTAGTGTTCCTGTCTCAATTTAACATGCTTTCTTATGGGGCAATGAACAACTATAACTTGAGTTAGAATTATTTTTCAGAGCTGAAATTTTTACTGTAGCTTATTACTGAGCCTACAAGCTTTTGTTTTCTTGGATATGAAGTCAATTGGGTGAAAAAATATTTGCTAACAAAATCACTTGAAATCCAGGAAAACAAAAGCTTGTAGGCTCAGTAAGCTACAGTAAAAATTTCAGCTCTGAAAAATAATTGTAAGTCAAGTTATAGCTGCTGCATTCCACCATAAGAAAGCATGTTAAATTGAGACAGGAACACTAAGTCGTCTGCTAGCACTTTGTTAGTATATTTGGGCTGTCAGTTTGTTTATTTTCTCACTAAACCTACTTTTGCAAGTCCTCTATATTATGTGATCAAATTGAGGTGTAGAGAGTATAGCTAGTTGTAGTGATTTACTTATCAGCACACTCTTTTACATTTTTGAAATGACTTTAAAAATCATCAGAATTTAACCGTCAATAATAAAATAATAATATATTGATACAAGTAATAATAAAATTGAAAATTCAAAAGAAATTTTTCATGTAAAATAACAAGATAAAAATGAAGTAAAATTGCTTTATAATCATAGTTTTTGTTCTTTACATTTGATTATTTCCTTTTTAGCTTGTAAACTTTTAATAATTTTAAAATGCCAGCAGAGTTTAAATGCACCTGATTTCATGCAACCTTCAATGCAATGTGTGACCTTCAAATATCTCAAAAAAGCATGAAAAAGGTGAATCCACAGCACTGCATTAGGAAACAAAAAAGTTTACTCCGTTTGGATTTTTTTTTGTCATTGCAAACTGCTTCATGCTCTACAATTTCAAAATCATTTTCAAAACGTGCAAGATTTAGGCTTTTTTATTATTTATTAAACATGTGAAAAAAACCTAAATCCCTTAAAAATGACAAAAAAAAATAAATAAAGGGAAAAAAATGACCCTTATCCTATACCGATGAGTGCTAGTAAAAACATAAATAAAAAAACTTACTTAATGACCCTTGCAGATGGGACACGTTACGTATTATTATGTTATTGTGTTCTTGGGTGTGAGAAGCACTTCTAAGACTTCACATTCTTGCCAAGTATGCATGTTACTTGCATGGCATACTTCGTGCTGTAGAATGAAATGAGAGGCAATAGGCTCCGGACGCCTCTAGAAGTCGGGTGAAGCTGTAGGGATCGTATATTTGGTTTCCTGTCTTCATTTCTCAATATGGTCCATGTAAATCAGTTACCTTCTTATGGTCAGGCTATAATAGTCTTTGCATAGCGAGACTTCCTGCACATTAAGGTGGATCATTATCGTCATAGTTTGGCATCTTAACACAGGCTCCACTTGTAATGGATTGGCTCCTGAACCGTCGTATCTGTTGTATACATGTGTGCATTTATGTGCACATGTTTTTTTTTAATTATATAAAAAAACATGACACAAACATATTTAACTCAACTCAATGCATCCTAAAGACAGGCAGTAAACACAAACAATTTTATAGTGCAAAGTATTTATTTACTCCATTAAAATAACATTGAAAATTGAATGTAGTTTTAGTTTTTCCCAGTTATATCGAAAACTTGAATCATAACCTATAACACAAATAACATAGCTGTGTTTCTTAGTTTTTAAGCTACAAATTCATATATAACTTTTTGAAAATACAAAATTATTAAGTTTTTGTGATATGTATGGTAATAAAAGATGTTAAATATTTAAATGAAAAATTACTTTTTCTTAAACAACAAACAAACAAAAAAAATAAAAAAAAAATAAATAAAAATGCATTGCCTAGCAATTATTATGTTAAAACTTAAAGTGATTAATTATAGTCATAACATTGTCCACTTGATTAACCCACACCAGGTGCAAGAATAGAAGCCAGCCTGGCAGAACACACAGACACTGAGAACACTCAAACTTCTTCTTGGTGGACTTGGAACAATACTCGAGAACTGCAAGTAGATCTCGGAGCTGTCCAACATTTAGCATAGTGGCCAGAGTGCCACAGCTGCAATCAAAACAAAACGTAGTGTGTCAATATGTGACTGATCACAACTTTGATTACATGTCAAGAGAGAGAGAGAGAGAGAGAGATATGGAGAGGGAGGGAGGGAGGGAAACAAAGACAGACATACCATGGTACAAAATGGTTAGCAGTCTGATCCTCAGGTTGAGGTGAGGTAGCAGTTGACGTCTCACTGATGTCCTGGGTAGCTTGAGTCTCGTCTTCACCTGGTTCGACCTGGATGTCATCATCACCTGGTTGAGTTGCCACAGTCTCTACTTCATCACCTGGTTGTGTACCCACAGTTTCTACTTCATCACCTGGTTGTGTACCCACAGGCTCTACTTCATCACCTGGTTGAGTAGCTACAGTCTCTACTTCATCACCTGGTTGAGTTGCCACAGTCTCTACTTCATCACCTGGTTGTGTACCCACAGTTTCTACTTCATCACCTGGTTGTGTACCCACAGGCTCTACTTCATCACCTGGTTGAGTTGCCACAGGCTCTACTTCATCACCTGGTTGAGTACCCACAGTCTCTACTTCTTCACCTTGTTGAGGCTGGCTTGATGTGACCCTTGACCTTGTAGACCTCTGTCAACATACGTCAAACATAGCATCAGTGACTGATTGTGTCTAGTTTGCACATTAACCTTAAAAAAAAAGTTATAGTCTTGTATTGCTGTTTTTTATATTGTAGCTTTCAGTAGCCAGTTCAATGTAATCCTGCTGATGAGCTGATGACATTGCAATGGCTACTGAAGCTGCTAACATGTATACAAATCAATATTGATTGATACAAACAACTTCAATACAGCAACGACACAATAAGTATGACGTACCTGCATGCTACGTGACATCACCTCTGGAACGTTGGTGTCCTGTGTGTCAGGTACAGAGATGGTCTGTGTTGTCTCCATATGTTGGTGAAACTGCAATATTTAATAACATTAGTCTTACATTGGGGCTTATATAACTTACGAGTGAAGTGCACTTAAAGCATACACTGATGTTAGCAGCTTAAGTAGCCAGTACAATGTAATCCTGGTGACAAACTGATTACATTGAACTGGCTACTGAAGCTGCTAACTTGTATACAAATCAATATTGATTGATGTTAGCAGCTTCAGTAGCCAGTACAATGTAATCCTGGTGACAAACTGATTACATTGAACTGGCTACTGAAGCTGCTAACTTGTATACAAATCAATAAAAGAATCCATAGAATTATCAATTAGTTTACCTGCAAAGACTCCAAAGACTTCAAAGCTCGAGCTCTTGCCAATTGGCCGCTCTCTCTGTGTCTTAGCTCCAGTGCTAGGATGGTCACCATGGCATTTTTGAGGCTCTGAAAACGCAAGCAAATATTTAAAAACATAATATAAAAGCAGGAGATTCCTAACAATACAATGTACAGCAAACTCTTGATTTTGTCAACTTCAATTCAATCAAACTCTCAATTTTATGAAATGTTCATGCAGTTAGGTCCACAGCAGACTTCAATATAAGCAAGCGCAATGTTAAGCCTATCCAGTTTTGTAAATTTGTCATTTTCTGGGTCCCTCTTTTGTGATTTTTTACAAAACTATAAAAGTTTTGAAAAAAAAAAAAATCATCTCACATCATTTGTTTCATCTTACACACATAATACAAAATGCATAAGTTAAGGTTAGTGCCTAATTTATATATATCGACGTTGTTGCAAAAAAAATGTGTAACTCGTATTTTGTCAGGCGAAGCAAAATGTGTAAGTCGAGCGTCATCTCCATAACGTTCGGGAACGACTTACACATTTTACTTCGCGTGACAAAATACGAGTTACACATTTTTTTCGCAACGTCGATATTGACTATACTGTATTAAAGAAACTGAGTCCGACTTTAAAGGCGTAGAACACCTTGAACAAAAAAGTTGCGTAATATCCTAACAAACCTGAAAATCAACGTTGATTTGGCCGGAGTCATTGATTTCTAATTTATTTTCCATTCACAAAATGTCACTACCGTTCACTGACGTCACAGCACGCCTGGTCCACACGCAAGTAAACCAGGCGAGCTGTGACGCCAGTGACCGGCGGCGGCATTTTGTGAATGGAAAATAAATTAGAAATCAATGACTCCGGCCAAATCAACGTTGATTTTCAGGTTTGTTAGGATATTAGGTAACTTTTTTGTTCAAGGTGTTCTACGCCTTTAAGTCATTTCGCTCACATATTCACTTCCGTTTCAACATGCATATGCGTAGTAAGTAGAAATAAAAGCAGATATTAGCAAAATAAATAACTTAAAGTTGGCCTAAAAGCAGTTGTTCTTTTATTGGTCAATATTTAAAGAAAAAAAAAGAGAAAGAAAGAAAGAAGAAATTTCCTAGCTTAAAAATATATATTATGGTACACATACTAGTACTACACATAGTTTGAAAATGTGGCTATGAAACTTTTTTTTTTTTTTTACCACTTTCATCTTTGCTATTCTTGGATCCGGTTGAGCAGTTATGCCAGTTTGAGGTAGTTGCCAAGAGGTGGACGCAGTCTCAGTCAGAGGGGGGATCAGGGTATAGTCGATCAAGTATGTAGGGTAAACCTGCAACCAAGCATTGCATTCAAATCTTTTTAATACAATCTTTGTTATGACAGTTTGGGAACTGTCAGTCTGAGATACAAATCACTATAGATTGATGTTAGCAGCTTTTCAGTAGCCAGTTCAATGTAATCAGCTTGTCACCAGGATTACATTGAACTGGCTACTGAAGCTGCTAACTTGTATACAAATCAATATAGATTGATGTTAGCAGCTTTTCAGTAGCCAGTTCAATGTAACAGCTCGTCACTAGGATTCTGGCTACTGAAGCTGCTAACTTTTTTATTTTATTGTCACACGAGAACATGAAGTACAGTAATTTTAGTATAACCTATGCACTTACCAGCTACAATAGAAATCAGGTTAATTGTTTTTGTGTGCATGTGCAGTACACAATGCAGCTGGAGAGAACATTGCACTTTCAGATGCATGCACTTGTCTAACAAACTTTTTTTTTAGTCTTGTTACCCACACCCCTTCTATATTAACGTACCTGATTGTTGGAGTACACAATGTACTCTGGATACCTGACCCCACCCTCTTCTCCAGGTAGAGCCACAATAGAGTGATGGCCATCATGTAATTTGATCTCACGCTCAGCTGACGTTATCAACTGCCTGCGTCCTAAGTTGACACGACACAGCAACATGCTGCGAGTGCACTTATAACATGAGGGGTCCTTATGTTCATCACATCCCAGAGTGATGGTACGCTGACCAATCACTTGTACACCCCAGGAGTACTGGTTGGACTTGGACGAAATGCCAGCAAAGTAGATGCCTGCAAAAACATGAAATAATTTTAGTACAATATGTTTAAAATGTACTAAAAGTTAACATTGTAGAAGCCTCTTGTTAGTGTGTTTGTGAGAAAACTACTGCACTGAGGTCACAAATATTTAAATATGGAATACTATACATACTTTTATACGTTTTAAGACAGTAAAATGTACTAATTCAACATTGTAGAAGCCTCTTGTTAGTGTGTTTGTTAGAAAACTACTGCACCGAGGTCACAAATATTTAAATATGGAATACTATACATACTTTTACGTGTTTTAAGACAGTAAAATGTACTAATTTAACATTGTAGAAGCCTCTTGTTAGTGTGTTTGTGAGAAAACTACTGCACTGAGGTCACAAATATTTAAATAAGGTAACAAGATATAAATATTTGTCTATAGTTACCATAGCCGTACATGTTTCCAGGCTTGGCCTCAGACACACGGAATCCCTCCTTCGCAATGGCTCTGCAGTGTGGAGAGCCATGGAAGAGCATCTTCTCTAAGTACTGATCATCACCAGCTTCAGCTTGTAGTTTATGTCTGGTCTGCAGGAAGCTTCTGTGCACTGCGTTGTTAACCACTGCATAAGCCTAAGACATCAACAATAACAACACAATCTAAGTTACACCAATAAATAAACTGCATGGACCATGCAACAATACTAACCAAGTGTTAGCTATCTACAACTGCACTGAGGTCACATATATTGAAATGAGGAATACTAGACATTCTTTTATTTATTATTATTATTATATTCTTTTTTTAAGACAGAAAAATGTACTAATTTGCCATATTAGAAGCCCTTTCTTAGTGTGTTTGTGAGAAAACTACTGCACTCTGAGGTCACAAATATTTAAATGTGGAACAGTAGACATACTTTTACATGTTTTAAGATAATAAAATGTACTATTAACATTATAGAAGCCTATTCTTAGTGTGTATGAATTATGTATATATTTAACATGCTTTCTTATGAGGCAATAAAGAAAAAAATTTGTTGATACCATACTGAAATTTTTGCCATACCTTTTTGAGCCTCTATTACCTTTCTCTTTCTTTCTCTTTTTTTTTTTTTTTTTTTTTTTTCCTTTTTTTTTTTTTGTATTTGTTTCTTTTGCTTAAGTAAAAAAACCAGGGTCGTGAGCTCCTGTGTTATTGCCCTATACTAAAAACGAACCCTTGTTGATGTAGTTCAAATTTTCACCGCAACAATCAACATGTAAAATGTAAGTGGCGCTGTAGTCTGCGTGTGAATTTTAAAATTCACACGCAGACTACAGCGCCACTTTTATATGTACAGTAATTTTGTATTCTTGCATTTTTACGGCAAAAATTTGAATTACATCATTAAGGGATCGTTTTTTCAACAATAGCTTCCTATCCTGTTTATATATCCATGAAAAAAACATACACTGCATGGTCTCACCTTAGTCACCTGAATTACCAAGATCTTATTGCTAGCACACATATAAAAAATTGCATACTAAAATAAGACAGATATAGAGGGAGAGAAATTGGAGCAGTAGCTGCGTGTATTAAAAATTAATGCAAAGGGAAAATTGGAAAATTATCTAATTTTAGGGAGTTTTGTGATGTAAATGCTGAGATGTTTTCTTCTGGTCAATGCCTTTAAATTACCTGATGAATCTTATAGGTGGAGAATAAGATCCTATTTTTATGTTGGCAGATGGTAGAAATCATTTTCTCACATACCAACTTGAACTCATTGGAGTTTTTATGTAGCCTGATCAAAACTTTTCCCTGTGGAGGCACTTTGCTGGTCAGCAGTTGGTCAAAATAAACCTGAAAATATAAAGAACATTTTCATTGAAGTTGCTCTAGCATCAATCAATATTGATTTAGTATACAAGTTAGAAGCTTCAGTAGCCAGTTCAATGTAATCCTGGTGACAAGCTGATTACATTGAACTGGCTACTGAAGCTGCTAACATCAATCAGTATTGATTTGTATACAAGTTAGAAGCATCAGTAGCCAGTTCAATGTAATCCTGGTGACAAGCTGATTACATTGAACTGGCTTCTGAAGCTGCTAACTTTTAAACAAAATCAATATTGATTGATAGTAGCAGCTTCAGTAGCCAGTGCAATAAAGCCAGCTATACAGTCAGGGGCATATTCAGGGAGGTGTTTTTAGGGTCCAGACCTCCTCCGTCAGGTTTAAAAAAGCATGGGCAAAGGGGACGGTTTCCACCCTTTACCATGCTCACTATATCGCCCTTGTTGCGTCCAAAGGGCGTACTTGCATTTCAAGGTCGACTTACAAAAGGCGTACTTGCATTTGTATCCATTCCCACAAAGGGCGTACTTGCACATGGTTTTACATGTTAAGCTTATGGCAGACGCGCGCGCAGCATTGAAAGTAGCCAAATGCAAGTACGCCCTTTGCGTGAAAGTAGCCAAATGCAAGTACGCCCTTTGGACGCAACAAGGGCAATATATAGGCTGGACCACTCCCGTTGCAAAATCTTGTCTACACCACTGTATACAGTACATGCAAATGTCATTACATAAACAACTCACCGTAAACTTATGGTCCTCCTGACTTTGTGCTATGTCGTCTTCATTCTGAGCACAGACGTTTGCTTCCTGCTCCGAGTCATCATTGCTGCTGCTCTCGTCTGATACAGTGGACCTTTGATCTTCATCCTAGAGTGAATAGATATAATAATTATTACAATACAAATCATACAAGTTTTGTGTACATCATAAATATTCATTCTTATGTCATCAAATAACATTGCACTAAAACAAAAAAATGAAGTAAGAATGTGCAAAGCATTGCAGTCTTACATGTACAATTACTATGTGTACACTTGGGTCAGAAATTTTTATGAAAAATTGACTAGGATATGTAATAATTGAAAGTAAAACATAAATAGATTTAGTAAAAATTGTGTAATGTGAGATAGTATATGAGCTTACACACTGACAGTGACATCTTTGTAGAGAAAATATTGTAACCCAGGACAAGAATTTTATAACACACAGTCAACTGGGGTAACTTTGAACACTCATTTATCTAATCTATACTTTGGGCACTCATTTCAAAATTTTGAAACTTATTGTCATTTAGACCAACAACAAATTTGAACAATAGTAAAAGATTCTTTGAATTTAAAAAATGAGGAGGTCCCAAGACAGAGATAATTAGGTGTTCAAAGTCACCTGGGAGTACATGTACACTCCCATACTTGATAAACCTAACATCAAAGGGGATGCCGCTTTGTATTGAAAGAGGCTGAAAATTGAGTTGAGTTAAGTGCTGTGTTGTCAGATCGTGAAACACTTGCGAATACCTGCACCTTTGTGTTGTATTACTTAGCTATAGTCCTTTTTTTTTTTTTCTGTGCAGGTGTATTGCAAGCTGTCAACACAGCACTTAACTCAACTCAATTTTTAGCCTCTTTTAATACAAAGCGGCATCCCCTTTGATGTTATGTTTATAAAGTCCGGGCGTGTACTACCTACTAACTCATATTGAGATTCTGTACTTAAAATTAATATACGCAATAAAATGCTTTTTTTTTTTTACCTTGTGCTCTGCGGCCTCCTGCTTTTTCTTCTTGCTTTCCTCTCCTTCAGTTGATGCTTGAGTACGTTTTACCATCTTTGTGATTAATTGACTTTGGGATTATCTTTCAGCTGCCTGTATACCTATAAAACAAATTGATAGCTTAATTAATACCACAAATTTTTAATTTGTTTATTTTAATTCATTATTAGAAGCAAAAAAGCATATCAATTATACAGTATACATTATAAAAAACAACTTATTGACTAATAAAGGAACAACTGTTTTTAGTCTGTTTCAGTCACAACCGCTTCCGTTTCTACTTTACTATATACGCAGGCACAGTACGTTGAAACAGAAGTGAGCCAAATGATCGCTTTTATAGTGCAGCCACAAAACAGTTGTTCCTTTATTGACTGATGGGAAGGAAAAGCTGTTTTGAGGCCGATTTTAAGTGATTTCGGCCACATCTACTTCCATTTCCACTTATATACTACGTATGTGCAGTACATACTGTATACAGCAAAACAGAAGCGGATGTGAGCGAGATCGCTTATAGTCAGCCACAAAACAGTTGTTCCTTTAACAGTCAATAAGGCAAAATCAACAAGTGGACTCTACACTAATACACATATGTATGTCTTACAGTTTACGAGAGTCCGTACACAATTCACTTATCCCATTAATTAAGTTCATACATAATACAACAGCAGTGATTAACTATGTGTCTTGGAGGACTCACCATCAATTTCTATCCAGTCTAGATGAAGCTTAGAGCTGACACTGCTGAGATGGAAGTTCAGAGAGTCACATATACTTCACGTCCATGCAGTCTGTACGGATCACGTGTCACAGTCCAGCTTACGTACGTGGCTCACGCAGGTCAAATCCTCTGATGGACTTTGCTACTATCGAGTCACTGCCTGTACAAGCCTAGAACACAAAATTCTTAAATGTATGAAATCAAAAGATTAAAAAATTAAATAAAAACATTAGAAAGGAGCTTCAAGTATAGAAAACAAAAGTAACGGATGAGTCCAATATGCGACCCCTCTGTGAACTCGCACCGAGCTCGCCTGCGTGATCACAAAAGCAGCGAAAACAAACTTTGACATTTTACCGGAGCATAGCTTCTGAGGGGCGGATCACCCCCCACCAATACAATCTAAATACGTTATAGAAGGTACTACCACCCACCACACTTCACGATTTATCATTACATTATATTATTTTGCAGTGTAAAGGAGAGGGGGGAAAATTGCCCGACAATTTTGGTCAGGATCGTATACATAAAAGCTTATTCTAGCTCCCGACTTACTTTAATCTCTGAGAAGAAAACACTTATCTACAATCTGAACCTTTGATAACCGCAAAACACCGTACAAACTAACGCTGCTATCATTAAAAAATACTTTAGTTTTGTCTCAAAAAATCACAAAATCTCGGCTGCACACCCACGCCCACCTGTGGCTGCGATAATCACAAATCACAATGTGACAATTTTAGACAATATCTGCATTTAATGTCACATGTGATTACTTTAAACTATTATATAGCAAATAAACTTATTATTACCTGGCTATGGACTGAGATTTTACACGTATTTTTCACACACAAAGAAACAAATCTCGACCAAAAACTAAATGAGAGAACCAGTGTGAGAACTTTGCTCAAAATTGAACACAACGCCTCCGCACTCGAATACGTGACCTTGCTACATTGTAACCTTGTCAGCACCGCAAATACTAGTAAGATTTTCTCAACATTTGCACTGCATTTGCAGTGCTGGCCCGGTGGTAGTATTGTTTGTAAGCCTTTCTGAGAGTTAGGTCTATTTAACACGAGAGTGCGGTGGCGTTGATTGAACAAAAGTACAGACAATGTGAAACAAAGTAGCACCCAAAATAACGAAAGAAAATTTAAAATGACTTTTAAATAAAAAAATATAAAAGTTTAATTAACTTTAATAACTATTTATTAAAATAATGAAGATGTTTTTCATTTTTAATAACTAAATTATATATTTATTTCAAATAAAAGAAAAATATTTAGTTTTTGTTTTGACTAAAAGCAGGAGGGGAAACAAACGAAAACGTAGTTTAAAAAAATGAACTTCTTGATTTATTTAATGTTTGCCTTTGTCTTGAAATAAATTTTAAATGATTTTTATTATTAATAAAAACAATTTATTTTAATTGTGTAAATTACTTTTGATAGAAGTTTTAGGGGGAAAATAAAGTCAAATATTATCGCTAAAAAGTTCGTTATGTTGGTATTAAAAGATGGCGGCTACCAATCAAAAAAAAAAAAAAACATGTACTCCTTGACTGCTCCTTGACCCTTTGACCATGTATTTATATCATGATTTTATATATTTATATATATATATATATATATATATATATATATATATATATATATATATATATATATATATATATATATATATATATATATATATATATATATATATATATATATAAAAATATATATATCAGTGGCGTGCGGTGCCGATTTTTAGAATTCGAATGATTATAGCGCCGAATTTTACTGGTCGATTTTTTAGAAATTTTGAAATTTCGTAGTCAGAAAGCCAAAATTATGATATTTATTATTTATTTTTTTGTATTGTGAAGTAAAAGGTCCCAAAGGGCCCCTTAAACATAAAAATTGAGGTAATTTTTTACTCTTCTGGTCACAAAAAAGACACTCAAAATTAAGAAATCGAATAAAGACTAAATTTCAGGATAAAAGAGTTTTGGTAAAGCCTAAAACCGCAAATATATATATCTTTCCAATAACTTACAACTTACAAGATTTAAAAAAAACATAAAAAATAAATAAAAAAAAAAAAAACATAAAAATGAAGAATTTTAAAGATGATTTTGTGTCAGACTTTGAAAGAAATTAATGAAAACAGGTAGAAAATTTACACTACCTTCATATATTGTACACATACAGCATAATAAATAATAAATAAACTCTGGCAGTTCAACATGAATTGCAATCATCAAGCTCTCCAATAAAGATACTTCAAAAAGATATCAATGACTGAAATTCAAATTTGATTTTGTCCCATAGCGCTGTTGAATTTGATATTTTTTAAGATTTCCTGCTAGAATATTTATTTTTGCAACATTAATTATACAAACCAACAAAATGATAAAATTGCTAAAAATCGCTTTGTCATGTTTAAATTTGTATTTGCTTTTGTTTTCTCTTTAACTAAGGGGTTGGCAGAGGTTTGAAGTCCAGTTCTGTGATCAGCAAAATCAAGGGCTTTCCAACGATATGCAAATTATTAAGATCTGAGAGGAAAGTGTTCAAAGTCAAAGTGAAGCAAGCCCAACCTTCAACGACAAGGACACGGATCTTAATAATTTGCATATTGCTGGACAGCCCTTGACTTGCTGATCACAGAACTGGAGTCAGCTTTCAAAAATACCCCTAAATAAGGGAGTAATTATTAATAAAAGTTTAACTAAAGATGAAATTTTGATTTTATTTTTGATTTATTATTTTTTTATTATTATTATTTTTATTTTTATTTTTTTTTTGCTATTTTGTCAATTAATAGAACCTTATACTGATTACAAAAATGAAGACAATTTTGATAATTATTTCTCGGTAAAGCACTTTGAAGTTTCTCCAATTTGTTTATCCTGAAAGTATAGGCAAATTTTCTTACATGCATGTCAAACAATTTGCCTAACTTACAGGGGCAAACATTTCACAGTATATTGCTAAGATCTGGATTTATAAAGTTTTCTGTGCATTCAATGTCATATTAAATATATTTATCACTGTATTTTGACAATTTTATCAGAAAATAATGCCAGCTTTTAAATTTCTTTTTTCTGTTAGCTTCACACCTTCATAATTATTGTTTTTTCCCGCATAATATACTTTATGATTCCTAATCCATGATTTAATTTTTATTGTTAAATAATTATGATAATCTAAGTTCTTCACTGTATGTACAGATAAGATGGTTTTCATATCCATGTTTTAGAGGAAAATTTGTGGATCTCGTTTTTTTATCACGCAAAGTAAAATGTAATGCTGTACGTAAGCCCTGTTCTCTGCTCCTAAAATGATGATTAGCTGGTTAATCAAATGGAATACAGTTTTTGTTGCAAGAGAACAGGGTTTACAAACAATATTCATGTATCTGTATAACTGGTTTTTGAACAGCTGTATTTTAGATAGCGCTTCAAAGATACACTCCTCCTGAATAAATGTGACCGTTTGCTTTTAAGTTTCCCCATATCAGTTCTTCCGGATAGAAATGTCGTTGTAGAGTTTTTTTGCCATGCGACTATGAGCTCTATGAAAAGAACAGATAAGATTCAAGGTCGCATCACAAAAAAAACTCTACAACGACATTTCTATCCGGAAGACCTGATATACAGTATTTAACATTTGGAGACATGAATGCTGTGGTCAGATTTATGTTGGAGAAGTGTACATATATTTTGCTTTCCATATGACAAAAAAAAAAAAAAAAAAAAAAAAAAAAAAAAAAAAAAAAAAAAGCTGATATTTTTGCATGCAGTGATAAAAAAAAAAGATAAACATATTTATGACTACAACAATGATACACATGTTTGTCACAAAAGGAAAAATATATAAAACAATATAAATTATCCTTGGTCAAATTTCTATTATTTATTTTCATATTAAAATCGTTGTGACTTACAATATTACATAACTAATTCATTACCTATAGAATAATGACTTTTTTTTAATTTCAATTATAATTACACCCATACCTATAAATATACCAAACAAAAACAGAAAGAAAAAAAATCTGAAAAAAAACTGTTGTTCAGAAAATGTTTACGTTTATACACTTTGCTAGGATATTATTTTTTTACATTTTATTTTATTTATTTTACATTAACAAAATTTTAATTGAGAATAAATCGTCACTATATTGAATTATAAATAATTAATTATATTTTTTTAAGTGTTTATTTTACATTTATAATATGAATTTTAATCGAAGATTTTTTGTTTATACATATTTAAAGCACAAGGAAAAAAATTTAATTGGAAGAATTATAATTTTTTTTATTACTGAGTACCAATATTGATTAAAAATAAATATTTTATGGATATGAGACATTTGTCCATATTTGTCAGTTTGAAAACATAGGAATAAAGTTTATTTTTTAAACTTACTTTTTTATTTTATTTAAGACTAATTATCGCAGTAAGTGAATTTATTTACTCATAGAATTTATTTAAATTCTGTAGCAAAATAAAAAAATAAGTAATATTATTAATTTCATAACAATAAAATAAAATCTGCATTTTAAAATATAATAAATAAGAACAAAACAACAAATAATTAACTTCTTTTTTTTTTAATCATTGCAAACCAAGAACATTTTAAAACAAAATTTTAACCCTTAACTTTTTTAGGGTATATTTTTCTTAAAACAAAACATTTTTAAACTTAGAAACAATAAAATACAATGAACATTTTAACATTATATTAAAATGAGAAACTATTAAAAAATATTTAGGTAAAGTAAACTTATTTTAAACAGAAAAATGTATTTTTTAAGTTATTATAATTTTTCCATCAGGCAAATTTCTTGCACATTTTAATCTTCAAATTATTATATTATTATTATTTTATTTATTTACTTAATTTTTGTCCAAAGAATTTATTTGGTACATTTTATTAACATAAATAAAATCTTATTTTTAGTTTTTAGTTGACAAAAAAATAAACAACACACACAAATAATTAAATTAAACACAAATTTTAAATAATTAAAAGAGATAAAATTATAATACATTGGACCACTTGTAATGAATCATTTAAAATAAATTTAAATATTCTTAAAGACTTAGAACACTTTTAACAAAAAACATGTCTAATATCTAAACATATACCTAAATATCTACGTTGATTTTGGCCATCAGTCATGGACTTCTAATTTATTTTACATTCACTAAATGTCATAAACCTGCAGCTGTCATTTTGTGAATGTAAAATAAATTAGAATCAATGATTGTGGCCAAATCATTGTTGATATTTAGGTATTATAGTATGTATATTAAGGAAAATAAACCATCGCGGTTAGGTATGATAAATTGAAAGAAAAGGATAGGAGAAAACCAGCAAGGGCCTTACCATAGTGAAGAGAGTCCCATAGTTTGGTGAAAATCTTGCTAGCACAGATATAAAATAACTATAACACATTGGAAACTATAAATTCATAGTTTCTCTCTGAGTCTGTAAGGACTGATGAAGGCATAACACTCTCCATATCTCTCTTGGAGTCGATTGCCAAAATATTTCCAATGTGTTAGTTATTTTATATCTGTGCTAGCAAGATTTTCACCGAACTATGGGACTCTCTTCACAATGGTAAGGCCCTTGCTGGTTTTCTCCTATCCTTTTCTTTCAATTTATCATGATATTTAGGTTTGTTAGGATATTAGGCATGATTTTGTTCAACATGTTCTATGCCTTTATGGGAAAATCATCATTTAAATGATAATCTTAAGTGATAACAATTCAAAAAGATAGTTCGCAAAGTGGTTCAATTTTACCAAAGTTCAGCCAATAACAAGATTTACATATTGATAACATTGTTATCACAATTATAAATGTCACAGTTTCAAACTTCATATATGTATCTAGACTGCAGACAATATTGTTGCCGAAAAAACATAGGGGTTGATTTTTGTACTTTATTTTTTATTTTTTTTATCTTTTTAACAAAAAATTAAATAAGGCAACATATAATTATTTAAATTATATCTAATTTGTGGAAAAATTAAGTGCAACAGGAGGAAAAACTTAAAAATTAATGTTAAAGCTAAATTTTTATAAATGTTAAGTTTTTCATTGTATTTTCTTTTCTTAACTATTATAAACTTTGAGACACAGATGCAAACAATAATATCTAAAATATTTTTAATAGTAATAATAAGAAGAAATAACTCTAATAATAAGAAGACTCTTTGTTTTATTATCCAGTGCAAATGGTAAAGTCATTAAAAGTGGATAATTCAATACTATATATTTCAATATAATTTAATTCTAATAACAGAGTATTTTATTTTACAAGAAGAGTTTTTTTTTATGTGGCAAAAGTGCCAATAAAATTAAGTAATGATTTTCTTAACTCCCAAAAGCAAGCTTTATATACAAGAATCAATTTTTTTTTAGACACCATTTTTTATTATAAGAGAGCTAGAGAGAGCGAGAGGTAGAGAGGAAAAAGTTATTGTCAAATAATTTAATTTTTTTTTTTTTTTTTTTTTTTGAGACACTATTTTTTGCTTACTTAAAAAGAAGAAGTTATTGTCAATATAATTCAAATAGACAACTTGCATTTGTTAAAAAAAAAAAGAAAATAGAAGAAGGGGATGTCAGTCAATACTTACTTCAAAGACAAACAAAGTCAGTGATGTTTGTTGACATGACTCTTGAGACTGTTACTGTGTGCAGCCTTGTAGTCACACATGGTGCACTGGTAAGGCTTCTCACCTGAGTGGGTTCTCATATGTGAAGTTAAGTTAGCACTGACTGCACACTTATATTCACATTGACTACATTGATAAGGTTTGTCACCTGAGTGTGTTCTCATATGTGAAGTTAAGTGACCACTGACTGCACACTTATATTCACATTGACTACATTGATAAGGTTTGTCACCTGAGTGGGTTCTCATATGTTTAGACAAGTGACCACTCTCTGAACACTTATATTCACATTGACTACATTGATAAGGCTTCTCACCTGTATGTGTCCTGACATGACTGACCAAGCTTGACTTCTGAGCAAAAGTTTTATCACAATGAGGACATTGCTGATCTCTCACTTTGTCATGAACTTCCTTCACATGTGTCACTAGATTAACTTTCTGGGTGAAAGATTTGTCACACACTTGACACACATGATCTCTTTGTCCCGTATGAGTCATCATGTGATGATCATAATTTTGTTTGAGTCCAGTTACATAAGGACAATGACTGCACTTGAGAGCCCTAGCTTCATCATGTACTCTCTTATGTGCAGTCAAGTTATTCTGGGTAGTATATTTCTTACCACAGATACTGCACACAAAAGGTCTGTCTTTACCATCATCTCTCACTCTCCTAGCTAACACTTTGTCTCTCTCTGTCACTTCCCCCCCTGCCCGTTGCTGTAGCTTCATCATGAGGCTTGACGTCACCTCATTCTGCACAAAACATGCGCCGATAGCCGTGCTGCTTCGTGACGGAGGGAACACGATGGTTGCTTTGTGCTGCAGGACAAGAAGAGAATGTTCTGAGCCATGCTTGGTGTGCACGTGACGTTGGACAAAGTTGACGCTGGAGAAACTGATGGAGCACCACACGCACTGCAGCGCCTTGCCTGGAAACATTAATTATTGCTATTAGTTCACTACTAAGAAAATACTGACAATGCAATATAACAATGCTAAGACTAAAACTATGATTGTACACAAATAGCCCAGAATCTTTTATTTAAAAAAATGTAGCAACATAAAAACTTGACTCAGACTAAAATAACACTTGGGTAAAAAAAAAAAAAAAAAAAAAAAAAAAAAAAAAAAAAAAAAAAAAAAAAAAAAAAAAAATTGTGACACTTGAATCATTATTCAATGACTTTATATTTATCAATAATTTCCCACATTTACCTTAATTTTATAAATTAAATGATTATTTCTTCGCTTACAGTTATATACATTGTACGTCACACAAAATATAAAGATCAAACAAATATTAATTGATGCTGGCAGCTTTAGCAGAAGTAAGGGATGGTAAATAATAATGGTAATAATAATAACCAATCTTCCCCCCCCCCCTCAACTTTTTTTTTTTTTTTTTTTGCTTGCTTGCTTGTTTTTTTTTTGTTTGTTATACTTACATAGTTACTAAATAATTTTGTACTTTTATGATCAAATGATTGATTGATTGATAGGTTGGAAGAAAGCACAGAACAAATGGATCTGAGAATAAATGTTGGGAAAACTAAAGTAATGCTTTTTGGTGGAGAAAATGATGATGGAAATGAATTCACACTGAATGGAGAAAAGCTAGAAAGAGTGAAAGAGTTTGTATATTTGGGAAGATTATATCAAGAGAATGGAAGTCTAGATGGGGAGATTGAGAGGAGAATGGCGGCAGGTAGGAAAGTAGTTGGCAGCATGGCAGGATTGGCCAAGAGTGATGCTTTATCAAACAAAGCAAAACTGACAGTGTACAATTCTGTCTTACTCCCAACTATCTTATATGGTTCTGAATCATGGGTATGTCAGAGTAGGCATATGAGTAGGGTGAATGCTGTTGGTATGAGTTTTCTCAGAAGTATGTGTGGTAAAACAAGATTAGATAGGGTAAGGAATACTTGGGTGTTGGAGAAATGTGGAGTAAAAGAAACTGTGACTGAGAAGTATGAGAACAGTGTATTACGGTGGTTTGGTCATGTTGAGAGAATGGGTGTTGAAAGAATAGCAAAGCAGGTATTTCATAGTAGAGTGGATGGAAGGAGAGATAGAGGCAGGCCTAAAACATCATGGTCTGAGGTGGTTGGAAGATGTTTGAAAAATAAGAATGTACGCAGTATGAAATGCAAAAGGAAATGTATGAAACAAGGTATATGAGACTGGCGGAAGCAAGTGAAGTATGTCAGGATAGGAAGTTGTGGAGGTCTATCACTGGGTCAGGATAAAACATCTGTGTTGTTGGCTTACCCCGAAAGGGATTTATAGCGTCATGATATGTATGTATGTATGTATGATCAAATGACTTTTACAGTTTTTTTTTTTTTTTTTTTTTTTTTTAATAACTTTTAATAGTTTCACTTTTTGTTTACCTACCCCCACCTTAATTTATATTCTCGTAGCTATACACAATTGCATAACATGCTGATAACTTAACTTTTTTAAAATTTATAAAAGGCCCTCTATAAAAAATAAAAAGTTTACATGTAATTTCCTTTGTTTTAGGTTGAGAGGGATCACTTTTTTTTTTTTTTTTTTTTTTTTTTTTTTGTTGCAATATTTCTACTTTATTCAATAATTGTATAGTGCAAGTCAAATGTATAACTTTAAATATTTAACTAACCCCCGTAAGCTGCGACGCTAACTAACTAGTTAAACCGTAGTTAAGTTGTTATTTTGATTGTTGCAACAATTAAAAAAAGATAACTAAGGTTTAACTAGAGGTTGCAGCTTACAGCCATTAAATGTGATTTTCTTATCTTGAAAGACAATAATATAAAAGTCCACAAAAGTGGTATTGGTATTATTGTTTTTGTCGCAGTTGGTTACTCACCGACTTTCTTCCAGATGACAGGTGACAAGGCTCGCTCAGTCTTAGCCTCATCAGTCTTAGGCTCGAAGTAAGCCTGCAGGTCAATCCCTAGGTCTAGCATGAAACTTTTGCCATACCACGTCAGCAGTTCATCTCCTGGAGCAATCCACCTGTCAATCACAATTACATATCAATCAATCAATACATCTATAAACACTTCAATCAATAAGTTGTTAAGCCAGCAGCTAGGTAAAACAATGTCTTTTATATTTACATATTAGGCACCAAAATTAAATTGTTAAAACAAGGCATGTGAATTAGCTTAACTTCTCATTACTATATTTTTATAACAATAAGGAATGATAAATTAAAAAGAAAATGACAGAAGAAACTAGTGCTGGTTTACATTAGAGAACCTTAGCAGCTTCAGTAGCCATAGTTCAATGAAATCAGCTCGTCACCAGGATTACATTGAACTGGCTACTGAAGCTGCTAACTTGTATACAAATCAATATTGATTGATGTTAGCAGCTTCAGTAGCCAGTTCAATGAAATCAGCTTGTCACCAGGATTACATTGAACTGGCTACTGAAGCTGCTAACTTGTATACACAATATTGATATTTGCACACAAATAAAAGATATAAATTTCAGTACACCATGTACATAAAGCATGAGACATGCTACTTACTGCCTGGTGAGGTAGAAGATTTGTCCCTTCTCTTGCACAGGCACCAGGTTCTGCATGGAGTCATGAGTGGCACAGTTGACGTAGCGCAACCAGCTGGCTCTCGTCTCGTCTTTGGCGTCAACACTCAGGTTGCCTGCGCTGCCTCGACGAATCTAACACACAAACATACACGTGTGACAATCACAATCTGCCAGGACCTGCTTGGTATGATTTATTAACATACCATCCAGCAGTAGCCGTCATTGTTGCTCTTGGTCAGTAGCTGGCCATCGTAAGGCCCCAGCATGGTGTGTGGAGGAATGGGGAGCACTGCAAAAACTCCCATACCTGCATTAGGGATTGACGACTTTCCAATACGTAACCCCTTGGGTAGCGTGCGAGCTGCTCTGTCCTTGCATACAGATGACTTGACCTGAGAACAGCAATACATATCAATCAGTATTAGATCAATGCATACAGTACATCTAATAAGCAAGATATATTGGCCATCAACCTTGAAACACAAATTAATAAAATTGAAATATTTTTGTGTCAACAATGCCATCAAGATCTTCACCTAGCTATGCACTTCATCGTGCAGGTAAAGTAATTCACGCATGCTTGCTGTTTTTATTTTTTTCCTTTTTATTGAACTCTGTGCTTGAAGTTTATAATAAGGAAAACAAATTTGATTTTTATTTAAAGCCCATTCAAATAAAAATAAACTTTTTTCACAATTTATTGCAAAGTAAATATAAAAGTATTTCTGACCCCCCCCCCCCCCCCCTAAAAAATAGTTCCCACATTTGAAAATTTTAAAATTACATAAGGTTTAAATTTTAAAGTTATGTAAAACACATCAAACACAAAACTTGTCTAATATCCTAACATACCTAAATATCAACATTGATTTGCCCAGTCATTGATTTCTAATTTATTTTACACTCAAGAAATGGCAAATGCGGCTTTATTACACACACACACACATAAACAAGTGATCGAGTTAGTGTACATCATAAACCCACATCTGACATTTAGGATTAAGTGGAAAATAAATTAGAAATCAATGACTCCGGCAAATCAACGTTGATATTTAGGTTATAATAGGATTTTAGACATGTTTTTTTATTCAAGGTGTTCTGCAAACTTTTTTTCAACATTAACTGTAGAGTAAAAAAAAAAAGTGTTTTTCATAACCCCCCTCCTCCCCCCTATAAAAAGTATTATTCAAATTTCAACAATTTAAAATTAAAGTTAGTTTTTTTTTTTTTAAACCTATTAAAAAACTGTTACACTCAAGAAGACTTTAGATTGCTAGCAGACGACTAGACTGCATAATAGTGTGTTGACTTCCATAGCTAGATAGATATACACGCTACATACTTACTGGAGTGCTAAACAATCTGAAAGGTCTGCCGTGGTCTTCACACGCTCCCAGCACAGAACCTTCACATACACAGCAGTCTGGAACATCAAAGTTTGTCACATTATTCAAATACATTTGTGTGTGTGAGGTGCACAACTTTACACAAATCAAATCTAAAGAGAATGTATTGGTAATTTACTGTGGTTAAATGCAATTTAACATTAACATAAGCCCTGTTAATTCCTTCTACTAAAATGACAATCGTTCAATTATTCACAATTTTAATGACAAAAATAACAAAAATCCAAACACACACAATAAAAAAATAACAAGAATGTACTTTTTTTTTTTTTTTTCCTGTAGCAAATAAAACAGTAATGCTGTTCATAAGCTCTTTGTTCTTTGCCCCTAAAATGACAATCAGCTATGGCATAGTTAATCAAATGAAATGTGCATTTTTCAGTGCAACAGAACAGGGTTTACAAACATTCAATATATGAAAGCAAACATTAATTAAAAAAAATGCTAGTTTTTTTTTTTTTACTGTATAATTGTTGATACTTACAGCTGAAGTCTTCCTCCTCAGGTACAGGGTCTTCTTTGTAATACGGCCTCTTGATGTTTCTCTTGGGGTACCTAGGCTGGTCTTCCTGGTCCCCTTGCTCTGGTTTGTCCATCTGCTTGGCTGGCAAGGCCCTACTACTCGAGGCCTGTACGTAGCTTCTGTCTGTCTGCTTGACTGTCAAGACTCTACTACACGAGGCCTGCCCACCACTCTGTAGTGCAGGGGTGTAGCTTCTCTTCAACACATTTCCTCTCTGCTTCTGAGGTTCTGGGTCTCTCTCTTTGAGTACGTAGTCGACTCCAGGCCAGTCTGGTGTTTGCCTGGGTACTTTACCATAGTAGTAGCCGTCCTTGTTCTTGAGGATCTTTACGTCTTTGACTACAGGGGGCTTGCTGAAATATACCCCACATCCAACAACATTGTCATAAATATACCATTGACTTTACACCAAGTAAAGCAGTCAACAATACATAAGAAATTTATACAAAATACAAGCTCAAGGTCATCATGACCTTGACAACAAAGGGTAAAAACAAAACAAATGCTAGTCTAGCCAGCAAAGTAAAAATTTTACCCTTTTATCAGCACGCAAGAGGAAACAATTGAGCAAACTATATAATAGTGTGCATACAAAAAATAGCTTTAGCTCCATTCTGGTATACAATGAACTTGCATATCACAGCATAACAATTTCATGGTTTTTGAAGCTTTTATTTTTTTTTTTTTCTCATTGCATACCCATATTTATACCTATAGGCCTATTAATATCATATACTAGAAAGGCGTTAAGGCAAAATGATCGAGTCATTTTCCAATACATACTTTGCCCTATGTTAGTTATATATTCAGTATTATTGATACAAACCACAATCTAAAGGCACTGGAAGGTTTAAACTAACATTTTTAGGTAAAAAAAAAAAAAAAACACTATAGCTATCTCAACACACAATAACATATAAAAAGAAAATAAAGCTTTTCTTAAAAGTACCACAGCCATAAAACACACACTGCACAAAGCAGTGTAACACAATTGTAGATATCAAAGTAAACCTAGCAACAAATCATGGGTATACTTTCTTCTTTCTTTTTTTTATAGATCCAAAAGAAGTCTCTTTTTTTTTTCTTTTTTTTTTTACCCCAAAACATATATAGCCCCCCAAAAAACATAAATATAACTCCAGTATAATATCCAGTAAAAGACATTATACTTGACTGTATTAAAACACACATGGGTCTTTCTTGATTCTGGTCACGAGTTAATTTCTTCAACTCCGCAGCTATCTTTCTTGCTTCGAGTTTTCTGAACTGAAGTACGAACTCAGGTGGAGTATTTGTCATGCCTGCAATATAATCATTTGAGAAAAAACAAGAAAAGGTAAACAAATCAATATTTGTAGAAATTAATAAGAAAAGTCACATATTTGAGTCAAATAAAATAAACATGGTTATTAGAAAATATTCAAACTAATGCTATATTAGTTAGCTCCAAGATTGCGTTTTATTTTTTTTTTTTTTTTTTTAATCAAATAATTAATAATTCCATGAATTTCAAGAAGCTCAATGCGAACACGGCATAAAACAACTCATTGGAATACAGAATACGAGTTTTCATGTTAAAATATGGGGTTGATCATTTTGTTAAAGTATGTATAGAGGTTTAACAACAAAAACGGCCAGTTTTTTTTTTAAATATATAGACAAACGACATTTTTTTACACCAACAATCACTTTATAAAACACACCAATTTTCTGCATTACAAAATGATTCCTCAATTGCGAGACTCGCCGCTGACGTTCGATAGGTGAGAACTGCTCCCATTGTTCAGGCGAGAAATACATGGAAGTCTCTGTGGCTGCTTTGGCTGCCAACATCTCGCCGTCCATGTCTTCAAAGTTTTCCTCCATCGCGAAGAACGAGCGAAAGCTAAAACACAAATTATGAACCATTTATTTAGAAAATAAGATGCATATTATGAATATATACAAATAAAAATTATAAAGATGTATATGTATAAAATATTAAATTCCTACTAACACGCTGGATTCCTATATTTATGGACTTATTTTTCAACCCTGATTTTTTTGGCACCATTTTTTTCATGTTGAAAATTTGAAGAACAAAAATTTAGATTGACAATATTTCAACATAAATCATTTATCTTCAAGCAAAATAAACTTAAATATTAAAAGTTAAATTCCTGTATTTCAAATTTATACGTAATATATCATAAAATATGTCATAATTTCTGATAAAATGAATTATTACATACCTGGAACTTTCAATTTTACCGTCTTTTCTTCAAAGAAACGCGGAGATCTGCCGGAGACGCTTAGTGACGTCATTAGTCACGTGATTAAATTAGCCGGTTAGTGCTGCCTCTAGCGGAGTAAAACTAAACTTTTTTTTTATTTTACACCACAAAGGTGATTGCTGATTGGCTACAAGGTTTTCAAAGCTCTTTTTCTATTAGCTAAAAATCCCGCTAAATTGATACAGGTAAAAAAATTACACAATATATATTTCTTTATTTTTAGCAAAAATCGATCAGGTTTTTGAATAATAAGTATGCAGAAACAAAGATTAAACATTTAAAAATATAATTACAATTCTAAATTACATAAAAAAGCTGCAGAAATACACCGCAAAAATGAAAAAAAAAAAAAAAAATGCCAAGATTCCCAATCCCAACAAAATATATAAAGACAATAATATAAAGCGGACAAAGCTTGAACAATTTGCTATTTATTCAAAAATATTAATATCAAACAAATTTCGTTTGAAATTTATTTATTTAATTTTTATTTTTAACATCTGTCAAAATAATCGTTGCTTTTTTTTTTGGATATGGTATACTGTATTGGAAATTTTGAATTACACCAACCATCACTTTATAAAACAAAATGTCATTCAAATTTAAACCAATTTATTTGATATTATTTCAACAAATAGCATATGGGTAAACCTAAAACTAAAGAATACTTTTAGTAATGCTGTTCGTAAATAAATGGAATGCGCATTTTTTGGTGCAAAAGAGAACAGGGTTTACGAACAGCATTATTATAGTATAACTTATTTACAAAATATTTAACAGTAACATAGGTTTTGTACTTTTTTTATTTTTATTTCTAAAAACATCAGGCTTATTTATACGCACCCCCTATACATTTTGTTGTTATATACACAGTATACATCATAAAATTAATAATATGCATAAAAAGTCTATTAAACAATGATTGCACATATACAGAATTTTGTTTAAAAAGATTTTAGTACTAATTATTTTAATTAAAAAAAAAAAAAAAAAAAGAAAAAGAGGAAAGAAAGAATGAATGCGGAAAAGGAAACCACGTGATGGTAAGCTCAGGCCTAGCATGCTGCTGGCACCAACTTTTCTCCCTCTTTTACCGTCACGTGGTTTTGAGAAAGCTTATAAGTAAAATTTTAAGCAAATATTTGTTCAGATATACCTTAAATAGCAGCTCTGATCTTGTGCAAGAATAAATTTAAAAAAAACTATGTACTGTACCTTATACGAATTTGGGTTACAAAAAAATTGACTGGCTGGATTAAAATTTCATACAATATTTAAATTTAAATAAAATTTGAATTACTGTTTTATATATATTAAGGAAAATAAACCATCGCGGTTAGGTATGATTTCTCTCTGAGTCTGTAAGGACTGATGAAGGCATAACACGCTCCATATCTCGGAGTCGATTGCTGAAATATCTCCGCAATGTGTTAGTTATTTTATATCTGTGCTAGCAAGATTTTCACCGAACTATGAGACTCTCTTCACTATGGTAAGGCCCTTGCTGGTTTTCTCCTATCCTTTTCTTTCAATATATCATGAATTAATTTTTTTTTCTTTCTTATTGTTTCTTTTTTGAAACAATTTTTATTTTAGGGAAAAAAAGAAAAAAATTACCGCTAGGATCACTAATAAAGACAAGGATAGAATTAGCAGTGCTGGCCTCACTTACCACAGTAGAAGTTGTATGAAAAGGTTGAAAGTCTCACGTGGCACAGGTTTTTGTATTTAAAAAGTTCATTTTATAACACAAGAGTTTTTTTTTCATCATATATTAATGAGTAATGACATTATCAATCAAAGAAGAGATTTACTTGAGCATATCACACTGCTCAGTGATGTGCTCAAGTAAATCTCTTCTTTCATTGATAATGTCATTAACATATGATGAAAGCTTTCAGTTACGAAATGAACTTTTTTAAAACAAATCACTGACTCACTAGACTTCGACCTCTCCATACAACTTCTACTGTGGTAAGTAAGGCCAGCCCTGCTAATTTTATCCTATATTCATTTTTTCTAAAACCATGTAGTATGAAATAGAGAAAGAGAAATAAAAGCATTGTTTGTTAGAAATTAATGCAAAGTGAAATTCTCTAATTTTGATACTTGATGGAAGTTAAAAGGACAAGTCATTACTATCATAAGAAACAACCTATAGTAATAGGCAGTGAATTAATTTGAATCCCTCTGCCATTGTCTATACTTAGGGCTACAAATTAAAACTATATAGATAATTTTGTTGCTCCATAATGTTCAATACCCATGTGTGTAGCACTGCAGTGCTTTAATTTTTCTCCCTTTATTTCTACAATATTGTTTTATAGTAACATTAACCTTGATTTTTTTTTTTTTTTCAAATACCGTATTTTTTTATTTGTTTATTTATACTTTAAAAACATTATACCAAATCTACATTATTGTATAATTAATAAAAAAATGCTTAAACCATTTGTTTTAAATATATACCGTAATTTGTAGAGAAAAGAAGGGAGAAACCAACATAAGCACCTTACCACGATGAGGTCCGTAGCTTGGTGAAAATCTTGATGGCACAGGTTACACAAATATTTACAAGTTTACTAAGACTTCGAGGACAACAGCACTCTTCTTCAGTTGCTTAAAGTATTATAGGGTGTATGCGGATTACGTCATATTTATTGCGCTTGGGGGCCATACTGCAGTAGTGAATAGCATTGCTCAACATAGGACAAACTTCATTTAAGCCAATTTTCTTTGGGAAATTGGATAATTTTTTGCTAATTGTTATTTTTCTCACATACTTGAGATACTAATTCAACATATTTACAACATCAATGCTCCCAAAAATATTGAATAGTGTTTTTAAACTGGCAAAATGATTTTTTGTCCTATGCGACCCATGTTATTGAGTTATCCAACATAGCGTCGACTTTAACATGAATGCATAGACCCTATAGTACAGTATATGTTATATACATACATATATATATATATATATATATATATATATATATATATATATATATATATATATATATATATATATATATATATATATATATATATATATATATATATATATATATATATATATATATATATATATATATATATATATATATATATATATATATATATATATATATTATACAGTACTGTACTTAAAAGTACTCTAAGCAATTAAAAAAGAGAGCTATTGCCCTCAAAACATTTTAGTAAACTTGTAAATATTTGTGTAAGCTGTGCCATCAAGACTTTCACCAAGCTACGTGAGGACCTCATCGTGCTAAGGTGCTTGATGGTTTCTCTCATACTTTCTTTAGATCTACATTATTACTTCAGTAAGTTGTGAGATGTAATATGTCGAGATAAACTAGACTTGGATTTGAACTTTTTATCACAATGATAACATTTATATGGTCTGACGTCAGAATGAACTTGCATTTTGTGTCCATTAAGGGTTGATTTTGTTTTACATGCATATGAACACAATGTGCACTTGTATGGTCTGAGGTCAGAATGAACTAGCATTTTATGTGCATTAAGAGCTGAATTTACTTTACATGCATATGAACACAATGAACATTTGTATGGTCTGAGATCAGAATGAACTTGTCTTTTATGTTTATTAAGATCTGAAGTAGCTTTTGATGCATATGAACACAATGTACATTTGTATGGTCTGAGATCAGAATGAACTCTTTGATGTATATGAAGACTTGAACTTAATTTACATGCATATGAGCACAATGTACATTTGTATGGTTTGATGTCAGAATGTACATGTCTTTTGTGTGCATTAAGAGCTGAACTTACTTTACATGCATATGAACACAATGGACATTTATATGGTCTGATGTCAGAATGAACTTGTCTTTTGTGTCCAATAAGAGCTGAACTAGTTTTAAATGCATTTGAACAAAATGTGCACTTAAATGGTTTAATATCAGTATGAACATGCTTGATATGCGATTTGAGTGTGAATTTACATTTAGATTTATGTGAACATAATGAACATTGAAAAGGTCTGATGTCAGAATGAACTTGCATTTTGTGTCTGTTAAGGTTTTGTTTTAATTTAGATGCATATGAACACAATGAACATTTGTATAGTTTTTCCTTTGAATGAACCATTGCATGACGTTTCAAAACAGAATATGTTTTGAATTTTTTATCACATTTTGTACATGCATAAGGACTTTCTGAACTATGAACTATTTTATTGTGTCTTTGAAACTTAGAATTGAACTTAAAGTCAATCTGACATTCATGACACTTGTAACATTTTGTAAGTTTTAGATTTTCCTGAGACACTACAGATTTTACATTATCAACTTCTGCACTGTTACTTGCAACAATATTCTCTAACGCTGCACTGTTACTGACACTTGCAATGTTGCTCTCTACAACGTCGCTGGACTCCACGTCAACTTCTTGCTCACTCACATCACTGACAACTCTCTCCACTCTCACTATGCAAGCTTGGATGTCAAATTTCTCACACAAGGCGCGCTCTGTGATTGACGCAGCACGTTGAGCAGCAACTTCGAACAATGCTTGAGCTTTCTCTGCTCTACGTAGAAACATGGACCAGTGATCAAGTTCCTGCTCACAGTCTCTGCATACCTCTTTATCTTTGTCATCATTCTGTGGAGACAATTTATATATAAGTACAAGTAAGACACTGATGGTTCAAGAACATGGAAAATGTATAGGGTGTTATCTGCATGACGTCATATTTAATGTGCTTGGACGTCATACTGGAGTATGGACATACTGGACTACACCATTGCTCGTCATAGGACAAACTTTGTACAGTATTTGGCTATTTTCTTTGTCAAATTAGTTAGAGAGTAAGTTCAGGGGTTACAACATGGCTTCTTCAATGTCAGATAATGAGAAGAACTGTTCGTTGACTTACATATGATGACCCAAAGACTTTCCGTATCCCCACAAACAATTGACATCATCCTGCCAGATATGCAACTTTCTACAATATTTTCTATAGGGTGTATGCAGATGACGTCATTTTTTGCACTTGAAGGCCATACTGGAGTAGTGAATAACATTTCTCAGCATAGGACAAACTTCATTTAAGCCAATTTTCTTTGGGAAATTGTTTAATTTTTGGTTATTGTTATTTTTCTCAAATACTTGAGATACAAATTCAACATATTTACAGCATCAATGCTCTCAAAAATATTGCATAGTGGTTTTAAATTTCCAAAATGATTTATTTTCCTATGCCACCCATGTTATTGAGTTATCCAACATGGCGACAACTTTAACATGAATGCATAGACCCTATAGTGAAGTCGTATCTATGACGTAAAAGATATGGGACAAATTGCATATCTCGCAGGGTAATTACAAGTTTGTGGGGCTACCATAAAGGGCTTTGGGCCATCAAACTATGAACAGTTCATCTTATTATAACATTGAAGAAGCCATGTTGTACCCCATCCATGTACCCCATACACTTACTTTTTAATGAAGTTTATCGGCTTAGCACAATGGGTGACACAGGGTCCCTTAATTGAACATTACACTGGGGATTTTTTTTTTTTTTTTTCTTTTTAGAAAACAACTGCACCGATATTAGAGAAATTTCAATGAGAAATACCAGAGCTATTTTTATACATCAATTTCTGCTAAGACTATTAAGCTGCCGAAGTTTGGTGGGTTTGCATACTTTACATTAACTTAACGGTGATAGCGAAGATATTTCGTATGCTAGCAATGTTAATTTCAATGACTTTGCAGGGCTCTACTGTCCTTAAAAATTATCACATTTGGTAGCGACTTACACAAAAATTTAAAGCAACATCTAGTTAACCCAAGTCCACTGCTTGAAATTAATGTCGATGCAAAATAAATTTTTGATTAATTTTCTCCGAGAGCTCTATCAAAACTACAAACAAAGGAGTTGAGAGAAAGAAGCTGCAATATAAAAAAAGTGAACAAAGAGCAGTTTTACAATAGAAGGGATTACCTGCTGCCTGACAACACGACCCCAATTATCTTCGCGTCAATGATTTTGATAATTTGCGAAGTAACAGTCACAGTGAATCAAATTTATTTTAAATGTTAGTTTTATTAAAAATCATGCATATTTCTTTTTTGATCAAAGTTCTAGCTTCATTTTAAAGCAATATATTCAAATAAAAAATATTACGTAATACCATAGTATAAATATATATATAGTAAGAGAATCCTGTGTTAAAATGTGTGAGGGATTACTTTTTAGTTGAGGAGGCGAACGGTAGTTGGCATTAGTATCGAAATGGTTTCTCTCTCGCACACTTCATATATCTTTCTCTCTCTAACACTTAAAAACTGCACTGGTGCATCAGGGGCGGATAGAATATCACATTACAAGAATGCGGAGCTACACATATTCTTAAATTAGGGGAGATTTTTTATTTATCATATCTGTAATTGTAATTATATTATGTATTAATTTAAAATTATCAGCAATGTTTATAATAAATAAATATTTAATGTTCCGATTAAAGAATATAAAAACTACATTAGATATTCAAAATTGAAATAAAATAATATATTAAAAAAAAAACTCTATAAAAAGTGAATTCGTCCCCGTTTTTAAGAGATTAGATTTTAATTTTTATGTTACTATTAAATTGGAAATAAGTGTATTTTATTCAGAAATTGTTAATGTAAAATGCATATAAAGAGTTATAAATATTTATTATTCTTATCTAACAATATTACGATTTATTGACGTGTTTTACGCTCTCTCTCTCTCTCTCTCTCTCCATGTTATAGTCTGGCTATATGTCTATCGCAATGAAGCGTATTGGTTTAGCGTGCGGCGAGCCGCGGGAAAAGCTAAGGGTCCCCTAATTTAACATTACGCTTATGGGAAAAAAACTTTTTCTTTCTTTCTTTTTCTTTCTTTTTTTTTTCCAATCTTTTTTTTTTTTTTTCTTTTGGAGAAAACTACTCCACTGATTTGGAGAAATTTAGATGAGAAATAATTCAAATAATATACATACTTTTACGTGTTTTAAGCCATAAGAAATTTTAAACTTTTTTTTTAATCCATAACATCCATAATACTGCGGCCGTATACTTACGCTCGCTCTATGTAATTGTAACAAATAGTTTTTTCTTTGGAGTAAGTATTTTTTTATGATCTCTCTCTCTCTCTCTCTCGCTCTCTCTCTCTCTCGCTCTCTCTTTCTCGCTCGCTCTCTCTCTCTCGCTCTCTCTCTCTCTCTCGCTCTCTCTCTAGTCATACATCTCTTACTGTATTCTGCGTGAACCTCAGCGCTGCAGCGCAACCCGTGTGCATGCACATGTATATGATACTCCTCTCTCTCTCTCTCTTCCTTATGAGCCAAAAATTATGAAAAAAAAAAAAAAAAAAAAAAAAAGAAAAGAAAAAGAAAAAAAAAAGAAAAGAAAAGAAAAAGAAAAAAAAAATGTAAACATGTATACTTTTATTAATAATGGTGTTCGTAAACCTGTTTGGGGCATGGTCCAAA
The DNA here is from genome assembly GCA_949318235.1 of Ecdyonurus torrentis. NCBI lineage: Eukaryota > Metazoa > Arthropoda > Insecta > Ephemeroptera > Heptageniidae > Ecdyonurus > Ecdyonurus torrentis. The sequence goes on along the minus strand of OX439131.1, from coordinate 49,006,945 downwards.
AATGCGCAATTGCATTTAAAAAGCATTGGCTGATTGTCATTTTTTTGTGTTCTGGAACACGAAGAACAGGGTTTACGAACACCATTATTTTAACTGTTCCTTTAACCCTTTTACCCTTTCCTACATGATCCTGTTACCCTCTTGTGGCACGATGACGCTCAAAACCTCCAAGTGGTGCGTGCTGGATACATCATATTCTGCAAATTACCTATTTTTTTAAATTATATTTTTAACTTTTTAGTTGGAAAATCACACACACACACACACATATATGAATATATAAAATAGATTCTTTGCAGTATATAATGCTAACTGAACTTGAGCAATTGTTTTTAATTCCCGATTATAAAAATTTAATTTAAATAAAAATATGTTAATTTTTATATTAAAACATTTATTTAATATATCCTTAGTTTCACATTCGATTATTTTATACTGCAGCATTTTTTATTATTATTGTTATTATTAACCTGCATGGTAGAAATTATAGTTACGTAAAATAGTTAAAAAAAAAATTACATGCGAGATCGAGATCGAGATCGAGAGAGAGAAAAAGCAGCAATACATATTCTTTGCCTATATGGTAGCGAGCTAGGGAGTGCAAGAGAGAGAGAGAGCGAGAAAGAGAGACGAATGCAGTAATACGAGAGCCTTGCATGTGTGGCGGTCCATCTCCGCGCGTCCGCGCCGTGCATCGTTTGGGGGAGGCAAGCCGCACGCCTACAGACACTTGTGTGAAGATGCGCGTGAAGTCACCCTAATCAGCTTTGTATTTGCTATAATATTCTACACACATAACAAGGGTGCAAAATATTTAGTTTACTTTAAAAATAGAAAACTAAGACCGTCGCACCATCTATGAGACTAAAAAAGTTGGTCACACTATTTCCTATAGCATTCCCCTACTATATATATATTTATACTATGGTAATACTCATTACTTTTAAGTCACGGCAGTTCAAAATCTCGCTAGAACTTCGATCAAAAAAGTAATATGCATGATTTTTAATAAAACTAACATTTAAAATAAATTTGATTCACTGTGACTGTTACTTCGCAAATTATCAAAATCATTGACGCGAAGATAATTGGGGTCGTGTTGTCAGGCAGCAGGTAATCCCTTCTATTGTAAAACTGCTCTTTGTTCACTTTTTTTTTTATATTGCAGCTTCTTTCTCTCAACTCCTTTGTTTGTAGTTTTGATAGAGCTCTCTCGGAAAAAATTAATCAAAAATTTATTTTGCATCGACATTAATTTCAAGCAGTGGACTTGGGTTAACTAGATGTTGCTTTAAATTTTTGTGTAAGTCGCTACCAAATGTGATAATTTTTAAGGGCAGTAGAGCCCTGCAAAGTCATTGAAATTAACATTGCTAGCATAGGAAATATCTTCGCTATCACCGTTAAGTTAATGTAAAGTATGCAAACCCGCCAAACTTCGGCAGCTCAATAGTCAATATTACCTGAATATTTAGAAAATCTACTGCTTTTTCAAACTTTTGGTCCAGCAAAGAAGCTGTGGCTTGTTTCTTCTCTGCACAAGCATGACAAAGATGATCTGCAAACATATCGTCTGTGGAAGGAGAAAGAAATGTTTTGTTTTATTCAGTGAAATAGCCAGGATTTTGCAACAGGAGTCGTCACTGAGTGGTCCAGCCTATAGTGAGCATGGGCAAAGGGGAGGGGGGAACCACCGACTTTGCCCATGCTTTTTTAGACCCAAGACCCGACAGAAAAGGGGGTCAGGATCACCAAACCCAAATACATACATACATACGCCCCTGGTATTATTATTTTATGTATATATACTGACTACAATTCACATTAGGCAGAACAATATCATATTTGATGTTATGCTTTCTTTATTTGCAGTGTAATTATAATTAGTACTTAATTAACAGAACTGCGTTTAATATCATATCATTAATCGGATAATCGCAGTATCGCAGACAAAAGAACTAAAAATTTCTCTGCAAAATCATCATGTACGTGTGTTGACACTAATTTTATGAATAAAATTGAAACGTTTGGTGAATAATTTATGTTTTTTTATTTACTGACATTTATCATAAATGTATCTATACTTAAAATTAATATAGTTTACTAATTATTTAAGTAGGAAATCTAATAAAAATATACAAAAATAAAAATTTACCTGTAGATTTATTTTGTTTACAAACAACATGTGATCTAAAAAAAACGCAACGAAAATATTTTTGAAAAATTACGACCGCGAATCTTTCAAATTCGTTCTTGTACATTTTTTTTTTATTATTATTATTATTATTATCATTAATCCCATATTCTGTCCCTCAATGAAAATAAAGCGTATGAAGAATATTCAAAATGTTTACTTTTCACACATAAAATTAAAAGCCCGTGCTGCAAATGAAAAATGCAGAAAAAAAAACTTTTTTTTTTTCCCGCACAATATATAACCAGGCGGGGGGTAACTGAACTTGACAATGACTATATAGGGCATATGCGGATCCAGGGGAGGGGGGGGGGGGGGGGGGCGAGGGGGGCGATCGCCCCCCCCCCCAAACGGCCCACGTGGGCGGAAAAAAAAGAGGAAAAAAAAGAGAAAGAAAGCAAAAAAAAAAAAAAAAAAAAAAAGGAAAGAAAAGGAAAGAAAAATGATCTCCAAAAAAATGAAATAAAAATCACAGCTACAATGCATTTCTTTTTTACCTATAATACATGATTCATTTTATTTTTTAAGGCCGTACTTTAGGGTAGCATTTTTGTCGTAACACTCAATTATCCCCCGTAAGCTGCAACGCTAACTATCTAGTTAAACCGTAGTTAAGTTGTTATTTTGATTGTTGCAACAATTAAAAAAAGATAACTAAGGTTTAACTAGAGGTTGCAGCTTACAGCCCTACAGGCCAATTTGTGATTTTTTTTTTTTCTCGGCAAATGCGTTCTGGAAAAAATATGAAAGTTATTTTTCATTAAAAGTTCATCTTTAGTGTTTCCTTAATTAAACCACAGTAAATTCGCATTAGCAAAGGAGATTTTCCAACACTTTGATGCTCTGTTCAATTGTGGCGATAGTTTTTGAGATACAATTTTTTTAATTTCATTTTTGGGTAGAGCAATAACCTGAACTTAATAAAAATGATAACAATAAAAATACACCACTGCAAAGTATAGTACCTTATAATTATTTTACTTTCTTCGTCCCCCCCCCCCCCCCACGCATCCCTCCCTAATAAACCAATTTGTTGAGGAAAATTTAGCAAAATACAAGAATGGACCACTTAAATTGTAAGAAACGAACTCCTTAAAATAAATTTGAACTTCAAGGAGTTCTGCGTTTTATTTTTTATTTATTATTATTTTTATAAATCTTATTCATGATCACAGATTAAAGGCTATTGGGTTAAAAAATTCTTTGACATTGATATATATCTAAAAACACATGCAAAAGTATTTCTAATTTCTCCAGGATCGCGCCGGTGGAGTAGTTTCTCAAAAATCGCAAAATACGTGTTTTTCCTCATCAGTGTAATGTTAAATTAGGGGCCTTAGCTTTTTCCGCGCGCTAAACCACGATGAGCTCCATTAAATTTAATGTTTCATGTTCTTGCTTTTATAATTTTATGTTTATTGTTTTGAACCAATTTGTTCAAAAGTCTTATTATTTTATAAGCTATAGGTTCTTAAAATTCTGTATAGGTGACAAATTCCGTCTCAATTAAAAATGTTATGCGAAAATTTCAGTTGCATGATAAAAATAATTAAGCCCTATGGATAAAACTTTTTTAATAATAAAATTTTTTTATTCTTATATGAGCTCAATTTTTAAATTAAATTGAGGTGAATTATTTTTGTCATTTAAAATATAACAACTTGCTAATCGTTTATTAAGCATATAAAACTGTTGTGGTTACTCTCTGTAATAAGATAAAATTTAAAACATATAGACTTGGAATTTCAAAAATATGAAATACCCAAAAAAAGGGAAAAAAAGGGGGGAAAAAAAAACGCAGTATTTAATTTTTTTTTTTTTTTTTTTTTTTAAGGTTTCAGTTAACAATTTCCACATATTTTCCAATGTCATTAAATAAGGGTGGAAAAAAACACGATAAAAAAAATTTAAAAAATTAAACTAAAATAATTTTAAAATTATTTTCTCAAGTATACTAATTTTGTGTTTTTCCCAAAAAGGGGCGTGTCCCTAAAAAATTTTTCGCATGCGGCGGGCTGCCCCCTGCCCCCATCCTCACACTGGAAAAGTTTCCCTGGTATCGTCCCCCCCCCCAAACCAAATTCCTAGATCCGCCCTTGATGACGTCATATTTATTGCGCTTGGAGGCCATACTGGAGTAGTGAATATAACATTGCTAAGCTTAGATCAAACTTCATTTAAGCTAATTTTCTTTGGGGAATCGGTTCCTTTTTTTGTTATTGTTATTTTTCTCACATACGAGATATTCAAGTAGTTCAATTTTAATATTTTTTACACCATTTGAGTATAAAATCGAATAAAAATATTGATATTTTTTTCTTCAATAATATAAGAACATATTAAAATTCTAAATTGCTTTTTAAAAATTTCTTAATGACATATTAAGGTAGCATGTAATTTATTAAGGTAGGATTGTATTTTTATTTTCTGTATATATTAAATAAGTAGAGTGTGCTCTGTACCAAAAATTTAAATTTAAAAAAAAAAACTGCATGTTTTGTCACAACAGGGTTGCACAGTGTCGCACACGAAAGTGTCGCAAAATGCTCCACCCCCCAATCAGGGGCGGATCCAGGGGGGGGGCGGTGGGGGCGACCGCCCCCCCAAACGGCCCACGTGGGTGGAAAAAAATGAGCAAAAGTTGAAAAAAATTTAGTCGAAAAAAATTTTTTTTGCGCCTTCGGCGCAACTTTTATTGCTGGATAAGCGTTTGAATCCTGACTACAGTAAATACAGTATAACAAAAAATAATTTTTTTAACATCCCCTAGTTGTCATGTCATCAGGGTAATATATCAGAGATGTAGTTCTGTTAATAATTGGACATCCACGAAATATTTTGCTCGCGATAAGAACTAAAAAAAAAAAAAAACTTTAATGTAAATTTTATAATTTTTATCTCAAAATATTTTTCCATCCAAATATAAGTTTTATGTTTTACAATATCGATAATAGTTTGAAAAATTGCAAAACAATTTTTAGTAAATTGGTGTATAAAAAAAATAATAATAAAAAATAAATTAATAATAATAAAATAATACACAATATTAATAATTTATTTAAATTTTGCTCTTTTTTTTTTTCAAGTTTTTTTTTTTTTTTTTTTTTCAGTGAAATAACATTAATAATTTTACAAAGAGATGAAAATAGAAAATATTTCAGAAATCATTTGTCCAACTTTTACTTTTTTCTTTTTGCTTACATAAAAAAAAAAAAAAAAAAAAAACTACCAAATCAAAAATTTTGCAATTCAAGAATATTTTTTCAAAGGCATACTAATTTTGCAATATTTTCCAAAAAGGGGCGTGGCCAAATAAAATTTTTCGCCTGCGGCGCGCTAACACCCCCCCCCCCCGGTCCTACATTATTAATTTTCTAGGAGATCGCCCCCCCCAAACACAATTCCTGGATCCGCCCCTGCCCCCAATGCTATAATGAATCTATATTTGAACCCCGATTTTGACCCTTCCCACAGTAGATGATACAGTAGTCCATCTCCTATAATTTTTTTTTTGTCTCCACTTTGCTGCCGCGGCCTTTAATTAATTAAGATGTTTATTTTTTCTCACAAAATCCTTATAATTATTTCTAAAAATCTATATACGTTATTAAAATTAATAATCCAAACATATACTTGTAAAATACAAAATAATATTATAAAAATAATTACAATAAAAAAAAAGGTGCACTGATGAGTAACTGATTGCAAGACAAGACTTCAGATAAAAAAAAAAAAACTTAAACTTATATTGTATATAAATAACAATAATATAATAACACTAATTCAATTTTCGTATTCCTCACCCCATTTTACCCCTAAATACCAAATTTCATATTTTTAGGGGTTGAGGGTACTTGGCTGAGTACAAAAGTCCAAAGTAGTTACAATGTTATATTATAGTTCAAAACGCCGAATATTAGTATGTCTGTTACAGAACTGCAGTGTTAGGACCGGCACCCATGCAATCACCGAAGTTAGGCAACGTTGATCGTGGACAATAGTTGGATGGGTGTAGAAATATTAAAAATTAAAGCGTTTAAATTAATTCACCGCCAAAATATTTTTTTAAATTCTCTCTTTACATTTCATCACCAAAATGTTCACCAGCTAATGCGCTCCTTGTCCATGACTGATATATATATATATATATATAACTGGATTAAATTTTTTTTAACCAAAAATCAAAGAAATTTGAACGATTTTTAAATTTCTTTACTTTTGTAAATAAAAAAGTTAAAAATAATTATTTTTACTTTTAATTTATTTTCAAATAAAAAGTTTTTTTTTTTGTTATTTAATTATTTATTTCTTAATAAAGGGTGTGTGCATTCATGTTAAAATCGACGCCATGTTGGATAACTCAATAACATATGAGTGGCATATAGGACAATAAATCATTTTGCCAGTAAAAAAACACTATGCAATATTTTTGAGAGCATTGATGCTGTAAATATGTTGAATTAGTATCTCATATGTGTATGTAAGAAAAATAACAATAACAAAAAAAGGAACCGATTTCCCAAAGAAAATGAAGTTTGATCTAAGCTGAGCAATGTTATTCACTACTCCAGTATGGCCTCCAAGCGCAATAAATATGACATCATCCACATACGCCCTATAAATTTATTTATTTTTTTGTCTCCACTTTAATTGCTTCCGGCCTTTAATTAATTAATATTGTTTATTTTTTTCTCACAAAATCCTTATTATTATTTCTAAAAATCTATACGTTATTAAAATTAATAATCCAAATATATACTTGTAAAATACAAAATAATATTATAAAAATAATTACAATAAAAAAAAAGGTGCACTGAGTAACTGATTGTTTATGTTTACTCAAAAAGCGGAAAAGGAAGTGCCTGAAAAGGAAACCACGTGATGGTAAAAGTGGGAGTTAGCTCAGGCCTAGCTTGCTGCTGGCACCAACTTTTCTCCCACTTTTACCATCACGTGGTTTCCTTTTCCGGTCACTTCCTTTTCCGCACTTTGAGTAAACATAAAAGCTAGAAAAAACCATGCTGTTTTTATTAGCTACATAAGGTCATATTAATGTGCATAAGTCAATTATGCAAAAGAAAAAATTTGCAAACTTTTTTTGGCGCAGATTTTTGTCTCTTTAGTTTTTAGTTTTTCTTTCGATAGCGGGAAATGGTTGTCGGCACTATAGCAAAAACAAAGGATTTTCAACAATTTTCAACTTTTCAGCATCATAACAGGAAAACTATTGGGCATCACATAGTGACACTTAACCAAAATATAAACTAGTTATCTGATAATAAACTGGCAAAGTGGGCACGATAGATTTTGAGAATAAATGCACTAATTAACGTATTTAAAAAATGTCTTTAATTTAAGTAAATCTCCCACTTCTTCTAACATTACCAACTGGGGTGAGAGATGAGGTGAAGGGTGGGAGAAATGAGAAGATAAATTACTTAAATGAGCACACATGTGTGACCGCGCCACGGTCTTGTGTCTTCCGCAGGGTGCCGCTTTGTTTCTTGAAAAGAAAGTAACTTTGCAGCCCCAATTTTAGAATGCTTGTAAGGTTTATTTTATAGTTGTTTTTCTTTTAAAAAGATCCATGTGTCGTTTTTTATGTTAAAATTTTTAGGTGTAAGCAAAACAAGACAAATTACATTCCCAAGATATGTTTTTCCATATTTATATAAGTTATGCTTGTAAGCCCAATTATCCGTGACCAACCTGCAGTAGGGGGTAAAAGTTCACTAAAAGCAAAATTCTTTGTTTCCCGCTATCACTTAATTGAATGATTTCAAAAAAGTGTTAAAATAATTTTTGGGGCATCTTTCTTTTTTAAAATATAAAATCTGCATCAAAATACAAGTTGATTTAGCTTATAAAAACAACATAGTGTTTACCTCCTTTAAACATAAAGCAGTCACTATCAAATATTTTCGCGCTAAATAGCAGTTGCGTAACCGCCATCTTGAAGTAGGAGGAGTCAATATCTATTGGTTAATACTGGCGCGTAAATAGAACAAAATTTAAATCACAAAAAGTAAATTTTGCTGGTTTCCCGCACCCCTTATCCTTTATACATGACATTAACATTAAAACAAATATACTATTTATATACAATAAACAACGTTGTGTATTTAAAAAATTTGAGAAGCTCAACTTGATAGCAACCATTTCCATTTGTAGTCACTCCGATCATGTGAGTTCACACTACATTGGACAAACCCCTGGGTCATTGACATGTATATGCAGTAACGATCCGTTATGAAAGACACTGGCCATTCAAGTGGCACATCTTTCACATAGTCTGCCTATAACTTTCAATGTGTCACGCACCATCGTGGGTACTGTGATACAGAGCTACTGAGGGTGTAGAACATCAGACTACGTGGATCGTGATCATAGTCCTTGAGATATCTTACAACGTCAGTAACCAAGTTAAGGTCTTTGTAATACTTCTCATTAACATTCCGGGCAGAATGCTGTTTTTTTTACGTGCATTGGAGTTATTAATGAGAGGAACATATACCGAAAGTCTACCAGCAACTTGTTGTACTTCGTACTATGCTGCATTCAAATCTTTTCTCATCATATGAAGGGACTTTAACGGTTGCAGGGTGCACACTAGCGGTGTGCAGAATCAAAGCCTGCCTTGCCTATTGACCGAGGTTCAATTTTTGTAGATTCTACTTTCCATTCACAACCAGACACTTCATATGCAAAGGTCATAGGCTGAACTGTACTCAGGGTCGGACTGGCAATCAAGGGGCCTCGTCCGCAAAAGGGGTGTAACACCCTCTTTAGGGGCCACAAAGGGGGCGTAACACCCTAGTTACGCCCCTTTTTGGGCCTTAGGGGCCTCCAAACAGGGGGGGCCACGTCCGCAATTGCGGACTTGCTCTTATGGCCAGTCCGACCCTGACTGTACTATAAAAGACTAACTCACATATGAACGAGGCGAGCCGCCACTTGCTTTTAAGACGTGTTACCAAGGTTTAGCATAACTCAAGCAGTTAGTGTTGAGCATATCATGTGAGATTCGAGTTTAAAAATTAGATTAATTAAAGATTTCTCTAAATCTCTCTCTAAATTAGTGGCTCAAAAGCATAACTGTCATTAAAATAAAGTACATTGTGTCTATATGGTTCGTTCTGTAACCTCATGGCACGCCAGTATCGTTCACTTCTTTTGTTGTCACTTAACTTTTTACAAATAAGCTATACAGCTATATATAATGCGGAAAAAAAGTGGCCGCATCAAGAGGAAACCATGTGATGTGACGGTAAAAGTGGGACTTAGCTTAGGCCTAGCTTGCTGCTGCCATCAACTTTTCGCCCACTTTTACCGTCACGTGGTTTCCTCTTTCGGTCACTTTCTTTTCCGCAATTTGAGTAAACATAATTAAGCACTCACAGTCAGTGTTTATATAGAAACTAATTTATGTTTAAAAATCAATGTAACTTTTTTTATTTGAAATTTTTGATTTGCTTCGTTAGCTCGTTCTGTAAAGTACACACAAAAATTGGAGCCGGCTTCAAAAATGTTCTTTTGTTAAAAACAGCTGGATATGACGTCATTACCTGTTTACTACGTTTATACATATGGTACGTCGATCATTGTTATTTCTTCTTTTAGAACTTTGAACTTGATAAGAATTAATGAAAGCAACTCCACAATAAAAAATTCCATGCTCTTCATGCGACTCAATTTTGTTGGCTCAAAAACAAGATCAACCAATGAATGTGTCGTATTTTGTTGGTCAGCCAATCACTGTTGTTGAGATTCACTTTACTTAACAGAACAAGCTAAAGTCAACTTTTTTTTTCTGATGTATAGTGCGTTTCACTTTTTTCATTTTTTTTTTTTTTTTTAGCTATTTAAAGGTCAAATAATTAGGTGCCCTTAACTCAGGCCTCTCTCTCTCATCTCTCCTTAAAAGGAGTATTGATAAATGCTTATGAATGTCAATATCTTTCACATCAGCTCTTTTAAAATTCATGTCCGTAACTATTTTTTATTTGTCTGCCGAGTTTGAAAAGAAATAAAATCAACTCGCATTAATAATCCATCCATTAAAATTCAATAACCTAATTGATAGGACAAAAAATAAGAGGAAATTAATGGAAGCAAAAGCAAATTTGCTTTCAAATAAAGATTTTTGTTCTTCACAATCGATTACATGTCCCCCAGATCAACGTTACTGTACCTAAATTGAAAATATATAAATATATATATACAGTATATATACATATATATATATATATATATATATATATATATATATATATATATATATATATATAACTGGAATAAATTTTTTTTGACCGAAAAATCAAAGAAATTTAAACGATTTTTACATTTCTCTACTTTTGTAAATAAAAAAGTTAAAAATAATTATTTTTACTTTTAATTTATTTTCAAATAAAAAGTTTTTTTTTTGTTATTTAATTATTTATTTCTTAATAAAGGGTGTGTGCATTCATGTTAAAATCGACGCCATGTTGGATAACTCAATAACATATCCCTGGCAAAAGTTATCCACGGATATTCAATGTTTCCCATGGATAATGTCTGGTTTCCCATGGATATTTATATATTTCCCATGGATATTAGTATTTCCCACGTGGACTTTATTTCTATCCATGGGAAATTGAATATCCATGGACAGATTTTAATATTTCCCACGTTGTTTATAATTCCCATGGATAGTTTAAGTATTTCCCATGGATAGTTTTATGTGTCCATGGGAATTATTTAAGCGTGGCGGCATGACGAATATGACGATCTAAGCTCATTTACACAGTCCGAGTGTAAAAAATTAAAAAGTGCATAAGAATAAAAAGTATTTATTTTTTAATCTTCAACTAGAATCAATGAAAAAAAATTTTCGTTTTTTTAAATTTTCTTCCCAAAAAGTGGGTTTATTTCAAAAAGTTACCAACCCGTAAAAAATTTTATCGCGTTTTTCGATGTAACTCAATTTTTAATACCCCAAAAAGTCATTCTAAATTGTTGATTAAGAGCATATATTAACAAATAACCAATATAGATTGATAGTTTTAAAAAAAAATGCATGATAAAGTGAATATCCACTGACAGAAAAATTATCCATGGGGATTTCAACATTTTCCCCATGGATAGTTTCTATCCATGGGAAAAAAACTATCCACGGGCAATTTGTCCATAGACAATAATTTCCCATGGATAGAAACTATCCATGGGGAAAATGTTGAAATCCCCATGGATAATTTATTATCCATGGATACACTTTTGCCAGGGATGAGTGGCATATAGGACAATAAATCATTTTGCCAGTAAAAAAACACTATGCAATATTTTTGAGAGCATTGATGCTGTAAATATGTTGAATTAGTATCTCATATGTGTATGTAAGAAAAATAACAATAACAAAAAAAGGAACCGATTTCCCAAAGAAAATGAAGTTTGATCTAAGCTGAGCAAATGTTATTCACTACTCCAGTATGGCCTCCAAGCGCAATAAATATGACATCATCCACATACGCCCTATAAATTTATTTATTTTTTTGTCTCCACTTTAATTGCTTCCGGCCTTTAATTAATTAACATTGTTTATTTTTTTCTCACAAAATCCTTATTATTATTTCTAAAAATCTATACGTTATTAAAATTAATAATCCAAATTTATACTTGTAAAATACAAAATAATATTATAAAAATAATTACAATAAAAAAAAAGGTGCACTGAGTAACTGATTGTTTATGTTTACTCAAAAAGCGGAAAAGGAAGTGCCTGAAAAGGAAACCACGTTATGATAAAGTGGGAGTTAGCTCGCAGGCCTAGCTTGCTGCTGGCACCAACTTTTCTCCCACTTTTACCGTCACGTGGTTTCCTTTTCCGGTCACTTCCTTTTCCGCACTTTGAGTAAACACACAGTAGATGATACAGTAGTCCATCACTTATACTGAGAATGTCAGATCAATGCGCGCCATAATTCCGACTGGGTGAAGCGGGCTGAACTACACGCGTAACGTTACTTCAGTTCCTTTTAGTTCAGTCCGCTTCACCCAGTCGGAATTATGGCGCGTTTTTTGATCTGACATTCCCAGTATAGGAGATGAACTACTGTATCATCTACTGTGGAGTAAACATAAAGCAGTCACTATCAAATATTTTCGCGCAGTTGTGTAACCGCCATCTTGAAGTAGGAGGAGTCAATTTCTATTGGTTAATACTGGCGCGTAAATAGAACAAAATTTAAATCACAAAAAGTAAATTTTGCTGGTTTCCCGCGCCCCTTATCCTTTGTACATGACATTAACATTAAAACAAATATACTATTTATATACAATAAACAACGTTGTGTATTTAAAAAATTTGAGAAGCTCAACTTGATAGCAACCATTTCCATTTGTAGTCACTCCGATCATGTGAGTTCACACTACATTGGACAAACCCCTGGATCATCGACATGTATATGCAGTAACGATCCGTTATGAAAGACACTGGCCATTCAAGTGGCACATCTTTCACATAGTCTGCCTATAACTTTCAATGTGTCACGCACCATCGTGGGTAACTGTGATACAGAGCTACTGAGGGTGTAGAACATCAGACTACGTGGATCGTGATCATAGTCCTTGAGATATCTTACAACGTCAGTAACCAAGTTAAGGTCTTTGTAATACTTCTCATTAACATTCCGGGCAGAATGCTGTTTTTTTTACGTGCATTGGAGTTATTAATGAGAGGAACATATACCGAAAGTCTATACCAGCAACTTGTTGTACTTCGTACTATGCTGCATTCAAATCTTTTCTCATCATATGAAGGGACTTTAACGGTTGCAGGGTGCACACTAGCGGTGTGCAGAATCAAAGCCTGCCTTGCCTATTGACCGAGGTTCAATTTTTGTAGATTCTACTTTCCATTCACAACCAGACACTTCATATGCAAAGGTCATAGGCTGAACTGTACTATAAAAGACTAACTCACAAATGAACGAGGCGAGCCGCTTCTTGCTTATAAGACGTGTTACCAAGGTTTAGCATAACTCAAGCAGTTAGTGTTGAGCATATCATGTGAGATTCGAGTTTAAAAATTAGATTAATTAAAGATTTTTCTGAGTATATTTCTCTATAGCTATCTAAATTAGTGGCTCAAAAGCATAACTGTCATTAAAATAAAGTACATTGTGTCTATATGGTTCGTTCTGTAACCTCATGGCACGCCAGTATCGTTCACTTCTTTTGTTGTCACTTAACTTTTTACAAATAAGCTATACAGCTATATATATATAATGCGGAAAAAAAGTGGCCGCAAGAGGAAACCATGTGATGTGACGGTAAAAGTGGGACTTAGCTTATAGGCCTAGCTTGCTGCTGCCATCAACTTTTCTCCCACTTTTACCGTCACGTGGTTTCCTCTTCCGGTCACTTTCTATTCCGCATTTTGAGTAAACATAATTAAGCACTCACAGTCAGTGTTTATATAGAAACTAATTTATGTTTAAAAATCAATGTAACTTTTTTTATTTGAAATTTTTGATTTGCTTCGTTAGCTCGTTCTGTAAAGTACACACAAAAATTGGAGCCGGCTTCAAAAATGTTCTTTTGTTAAAAACAGCTGGATATGACGTCATTACCTGTTTACTACGTTTATACATATGGTACGTCGATCATTGTTATTTTTTCTTTTAGAACTTTGAACTTGATAAGAATTATTGAAAGAAACTCCAGAATAAAAAATTCCATGCTCTTCATGCGACTCAATTTTGCTGGCTCAAAAACAAGATCAACCAATGAATGTGTCGTATTTTGTTGGTCAGCCAATCACTGTTGTTGAGATTCACTTTACTTAACAGAACAAGCTAAAGTCAACTTTTTTTTTCTGATGTATAGTGCGTTTCACTTTTTTCATTTTTTTTTTTTTTTTTTTTTTAGCTATTTAAAGGTCAAATAATTAGGTTCCCTTAACTCAGGCCTCTCTCTCTCTCTTCTTAAAAGGAGTATTGATAAATGCTTATGAATGTCAATATCTTTCACATCAGCTCTTTTAAAATTCATGTCCGTAACTATTTTTTATTTGTCTGCCGAGTTTCAAAAGAAATAAAATCAACTCGCATTAATAATCCATCCATTAAAATTCAATAACCTAATTGATAGGACAAAAAATAAGAGGAAATTAATGGAAGCAAAAGCAAATTTGCTTTCAAATAAAGATTTTTGTTCTTCACAATCGATTACATGTCCCCCAGATCAACGTTACTGTACCTAAATTGAAAATATATAAATATATATATATATACAGTATATATACATATATATATATATATATATATATATATATATATATATATATATATATATAAATATATATATACACATATATATATAAGTAGCGTATTTACGGGGGGGGTTTTAGGGGTCCGGACCCCCCCCCGTCAGGTCTGAGAAGGGCCAAAAATTTGACATTTTAAAATTAAAAAATTCTGAGGTTAATTTTTTTGTTGGAACTGATATCTTAATAATAAGCTCTTAAAGTGTTAAAAATGGATGAAATTTCATTAGTTATTCGAAAAAAATTCTTTGTATAGCTAAAATGAGAGTTACCAACTATAAGACCCCTCTCTTATATTTTATATATAGGCATACCCGTTGTTTCTATCTATCATATCTTGTGTTATATAATAAAGAATATACTTGTACTTGATTGTACTATGTATAAGGTCCAATATTTTATTTTAACAAATCGTTTAGTTTCTTATATATTTAAACACAGAAATCTTTTCCCACTTGTTTCATGCTTTTATTAGGAAAAAAAGTTTCGATAATTAAAATATAAAACTGATCGAACTATCGAACTGTCATACTATTACTCTTATAGTTAAATTTCAAATATTACTAATATTTTAATATTGCGAGTAATATATTACTCGCATTTTTATCCACTGAAAAAAAAACTATATATTTTTTTTTTTTGTATTGCAATTCACATTTTTGTTTATGTATATAAACAAAATATTACAGCAAAAAAGTTATTAGAAGTAGAAGTTTCATCTTTCAAATAAATTGTGTAAATTTAAGGCGTATAAAATGAATAAGAAATAGTAAACAACTTGTAAGGGGTTTAGTAGAGGGGGAAAAAAAAAAAAAAAAAAAAAAAAAGGTGCAGAGCACAAAATACTAACAAAGTGCTAGCAGACGATTTTGTGTTCTTGTCTTATTTTAACAATGCTTTCTTATGAGGGAATGAAGCACCTATAACTCTAGTTAAAAAATTTCCTGACACTGAAAATTTTACTGTATTTTACTGAGAGCTTTTGTTTTCCTGAATTTCAACTAATTACTTTTTCATCGTCATCCAAATGCCTTCACATCAGGTAAACAAAAGCTTATAAAGAAGTGTAAGCTTGTATAAAGGCCGCAGTAAAATTTCAGTATTAAGAAAGTTTTCTAATAATTCCAATATGCTTGATTTCCCCACAATAAATTACGTTTTAAATCAAGACATAACAAAAAGTCATCTGCTATCACTTCGATAGTATTGTTGTGTTCTGACTTGTGAGTCTGTTTATTTCTCAAAACTCCCTTTTGCAATTCTGCTATTGTGCAAAAATTAGCCTATATAGCCTAATCCTTGTACGTACGTTCAAAAAAATATGAATAATGCTGTTTAGAAAAAAAAATCAATCGTTAAACTTTTTGCTGCTAAAAATTTTATTTATAAAACAAAATAAAAATTGTAATGTCTGCTACTGAATTTCATGGCTTCCGTTGGGCCTCATTTGTTAAAAAAAGTTATAAAATTTAAAAAAATATATATATATAATAATAATAATAAGAGCAGAAAATAAAATTCTTCATAATTTTTTTAATTCGTCATTTTAATTTATTCTTAAAACAAAAAAATCTTTCGATTAATAATGAAGAATTTCCAAGATTTGTGAGCGTTACAAAAAGCCATAAGCCAATATTAATGATTAAATTATATTTAATATTTGCTTGGCTTTGAACGTTCACAAATCTTGGAAATTCTTTATTATTAATCAAAAGATTTTTATTTTTTAAGAATAAATTTAGATGACTGATTTTAAAATTAGGATGATTGTTATTTTCTATTCTTATAGTATTGTTAGAAAAAAAATTCAACCCCAGAAAATACGAGATAAAAACTAAAAAATTGACTAGAAATATCGCACCAAATCGTGTATTTTCTAACTCAAATTTCAAAATATTTTGCGGGGGATACCCCCGCACCCCCGGCAGGGGGGTGTCCCCCCCTGCACCCCCCTCAATGGAGTGTTAGCCTTGGACCCCCCCCGTCACAAAATCCTGCATACGCCACTGTATATATATATATATATATATATATATATATATATATATAACTGGAATAAATTTTTTTTGACCGAAAAATCAAAGAAATTTGAACGATTTTTACATTTCTCTACTTTTGTAAATAAAAAAGTTAAAAATAATTATTTTTACTTTTAATTTATTTTCAAATAAAAAGTTTTTTTTTTGTTATTTAATTATTTATTTCTTAATAAAGGGTGTGTGCATTCATGTTAAAATCGACGCCATGTTGGATAACTCAATAACATATGAGTGGCATATAGGACAATAAATCATTTTGCCCAGTAAAAAAACACTATGCAATATTTTTGAGAGCATTGATGCTGTAAATATGTTGAATTAGTATCTCATATGTGTATGTAAGAAAAATAACAATAACAAAAAAAGGAACCGATTTCCCAAAGAAAATGAAGTTTGATCTAAGCTGAGCAATGTTATTCACTACTCCAGTATGGCCTCCAAGCGCAATAAATATGACATCATCCACATACGCCCTATAAATTTATTTTTTTTTTGTCTCCACTTTAATTGCTTCCGGCCTTTAATTAATTAAGATTGTTTATTTTTTTCTCACAAAATCCTTATTATTATTTCTAAAAATCTATACGTTATTAAAATTAATAATCCAAATATATACTTGTAAAATACAAAATAATATTATAAAAATAATTACAATAAAAAAAAAGGTGCACTGAGTAACTGATTGTTTATGTTTACTCAAAAAGTGGAAAAGGAAGTGCCTGAAAAGGAAACCACGTTATGATAAAGTGGGAGTTAGCTCGCAGGCCTAGCTTGCTGCTGGCACCAACTTTTCTCCCACTTTTACCGTCACGTGGTTTCCTTTTCCGGTCACTTCCTTTTCCGCACTTTGAGTAAACACACAGTAGATGATACAGTAGTCCATCTCTTATACTGAGAATGTCAGATCAATGCGCGCCATAATTCCGACTGGGTGAAGCGGGCTGAACTACACGCGTAACGTTACTTCAGTTCCTTTTAGTTCAGTCCGCTTCACCCAGTCGGAATTATGGCGCGTTTTTTGATCTGACATTCCCAGTATAGGAGATGAACTACTGTATCATCTACTGTGGAGTAAACATAAAGCAGTCACTATCAAATATTTTCGCGCTAAATAGCAGTTGTGTAACCGCCATCTTGAAGTAGGAGGAGTCAATATCTATTGGTTAATACTGGCGCGTAAATAGAACAAAATTTAAATCACAAAAAGTAAATTTTGCTGGTTTCCCGCGCCCCTTATCCTTTATACATGACATTAACATTAAAACAAATATACTATTTATATACAATAAACAACGTTGTGTATTTAAAAAATTTGAGAAGCTCAACTTGATAGCAACCATTTCCATTTGTAGTCACTCCGATCATGTGAGTTCACACTACATTGGACAAACCCCTGGGTCATCGACATGTATATGCAGTAACGATCCGTTATGAAAGACACTGGCCATTCAAGTGGCACATCTTTCACATAGTCTGCCTATAACTTTCAATGTGTCACGCACCATCGTGGGTACTGTGATACAGACAGAGCTACTGAGGGTGTAGAACATCAGACTACGTGGATCGTGATCATAGTCCTTGAGATATCTTACAACGTCAGTAACCAAGTTAAGGTCTTTGTAATACTTCTCATTAACATTCCGGGCAGAATGCTGTTTTTTTTACGTGCATTGGAGTTATTAATGAGAGGAACATATACCGAAAGTCTACCAGCAACTTGTTGTACTTCGTACTATGCTGCATTCAAATCTTTTCTCATCATATGAAGGGACTTTAACGGTTGCAGGGTGCACACTAGCGGTGTGCAGAATCAAAGCCTGCCTTGCCTATTGACCGAGGTTCAATTTTTGTAGATTCTACTTTCCATTCACAACCAGACACTTCATATGCAAAGGTCATAGGCTGAACTGTACTATAAAAGACTAACTCACATATGAACGAGGCGAGCCGCCTCTTGCTTATAAGACGTGTTACCAAGGTTTAGCATAACTCAAGCAGTTAGTGTTGAGCATACCATGTAAGATTCGAGTTTAAAAATTAGATTAATTAAAGATTTCTCTAAATCTCTCTTTAAATTAGTGGCTCAAACAAAAGCATAACTGTCATTAAAATAAAGTACATTGTGTCTATATGGTTCGTTCTGTAACCTCATGGCACGCCAGTATCGTTCACTTCTTTTGTTGTCACTTAACTTTTTACAAATAAGCTATACAGCTATATATAATGCGGAAAAAAAGTGGCCGCAAGAGGAAACCATGTGATGTGACGGTAAAAGTGGGACTTAGCTTATAGGCCTAGCTTGCTGCTGCCATCAACTTTTCGCCCACTTTTACCGTCACGTGGTTTCCTCTTTCGGTCACTTTCTATTCCGCATTTTGAGTAAACATAATTAAGCACTCACAGTCAGTGTTTATATAGAAACTAATTTATGTTTAAAAATCAATGTAACTTTTTTTATTTGAAATTTTTGATTTGCTTCGTTAGCTCGTTCTGTAAAGTACACACAAAAATTGAAGCCGGCTTCAAAAATGTTCTTTTGTTAAAAACAGCTGGATATGACGTCATTACCTGTTTACTACGTTTATACATATGGTACTGTAACGCCCCGGCCCGGAAGGGGTTTTTTTTCCTACGGTGGCTCCTTCACCACAACCTGGCTCGGTTTAGGACGGCACGTTACATTTACTCTTTTGTACTATCTAGTATACATTGTCTAGTATTATTACTAAACTACTACTTATTTGCCTATGGAGATGAGGGAATATGAAATACACCAAAAACTAAAACACAACCTCCTCTTTTGTAATCATGTATTATATTCTCCTTGATTATGGTTTCCTAATACATACACAGTTTTACACACACAATCTACGGATATATTAGGTAGATGTGAATTCAATAATATTGCATACTTATTTTACCATACAAAAGCAGAGCCAATAATTAAAGTACCTTATCTTATATATCATGTCAAAGCTTACCATGTGCTTGCCTACCACGAGGTGCCAATGAACACTACTCGCGTTCTTCTCGTTCTCGCAAAATACCTTATAATCGTCGTCACGTTATTCTGTACAGGGGGGATACCCTCGACCCAACTATGGGGAGGTCCGCCAAACCTGCGCTCCTCCTGAGATCCTCGGATTTCCCTCGAGTCTGTATCAGGCGGCCATTACAGGTGCCCGGGCAGTTTCTTGCAAAACAGCCTACTCGTTCCTCGTCCAAGCCAAGAGAGAGCGAGCTTACATCCGTCTCAAGTCATTTCTCATAACTTGGGCGGAGCATGGCTCGCTTACACAAAAGCTTAAAGTAGATATAACGATTTCTGAATATATCGAAATCCCCGATACATCGAAATCTAAGAATTTTTGACGCTCATGACAAATTTTTGTTGTTTGGAATAAAATATCTTACTTTTGTGCAGCCACAAACCCCTAAAAGTGTTGTCTAGTGTTTCAGCAATTACATAAACAACAAAATAATTACTAAATAACACTTAGAATGTGAAATCTGCAAGTTAAATACAAAAATGATGAATTTTTTCCGAATTTGCTAACAACAGCCATGTTTTCGATTTTCGATCGTCTTTTGTTTTTTTCACTTCGCAATATGGTCATGTGATATTTCTAACTTTCGCGTATTCTACTACTTCCAGCAATTATATTAATGGTTTATTGTGTTACTATTACACTTTTTTTAATTTTCTCATTTACGTATACAATTCGAAAGTGCGGGGTACTACTAAAGCCATCTCTTGATGACATTCGAAAGTGCGTGTGGCTGAGGGATCGACGCAGCGAATTTCGTCAGCTGCTCAAGGGAGCGAGTCAAATCATGATTAATTTTGACAAAAAAGTGATAAAATTGGAAATATCATTATATGTTAATCATCATAAATACATTTACATTATTTTTGTTATTATCTGCTGGTTTTTGGAAGGAATTTAAAATATTTTTTTGAAATAATCAAATGAGAGACGACTTCCCTCAGCCTCATAGGCTTCATTTTTTTTCCTGCAGAGGCGCTGTTTTGTTTACTATGTACTCTCGAATATAAAGTTTTTTATTGCATAATGCAAAACAATGTAAACAAAGCGATTTAATACGAACACGCACGAACATTTTGACGAAGATTTTCAAAAACCGGAAGTTATGTCGCGAACCAAATTCAAATCCCAACGACTTAATTTTTGAAGATAATAGTGACTTTTAAACTTAAAATTGGAAGAAGTGTTTTCGTAGAACAGCAACTTTTTATTGTCTTAACAAAATTTAAAATTATCGAAGAGCTTAAGTTTCAGTTTTTCAGAAACGATATGTACAGCTCCCAAAACTTATGAGCATCGAAAGTTGTAAAAACATGGTCGTTGCCGTTTTTTAACCCACGCCTTATGAGAATTAATTCGAAGTTTGAGGCTAAAAACGGGTTAATCGTTTCGAAGGACAGGCCTTTTTTATTCTTCCTATAGATCCGCACACTGGCAAAGAATAACAAGGTACCAAATGGGCATTGTTTAAGTATAACACGAAAATCGTTCTATCTACTTTAATTACGTTCGTCCAATACGGACTGATATTATAATTTTACGTGATAATAAGTTAGTCATACTACTGACCTAATTTTCCTACAACATTTCTTGACAAGCTTTGACATACCTTCATTTAGTGTATTATTAAATCTACTTACATTTTTCTGCCAATTAAACTAATAATAAAACAAGGCAGTTTTGTTTACAAACAAAACTGACCCGGGGAGGTTACTTTTTACAAGGACTCCCTACAAAAAAAAATTACAAGGACTTTTTTTATTTATGACGTCACCGTTGTTGATCATCCATGTTGGTTGATGCTCATTTGTTTTCAAATCAATGACGTCACACAAAAAGTCCTTACAATAAAAAATTACAAGGACAATTTTTTAAACCCGCGAACGCGCAGACGAATACCGTACGTGTAAGGCATATATATTATTAAACTAAAAACTTTTAAGCAGATTTTTTATATAATTTGATTAATTTTGATATAAATTATATTTGATTATATATTTATATAATAATTAATTAATAATTTTACAGCATACGCCGTATATATGAAGGCGAAAATATTATTTTCATTTATGATGAGATGAACACGCTATGAGATATAAAAAATACATATAATTTTGTTGCGCATTAATAATAATTGTATGATTATTATTTTCATGCTTCTTTCTTTTATGTGCTTCATTTATAAATATTAAAAAAATTGGGAACAAATGTATAAGTTATTTATATTTTATATTTAGTATTAAATTGTTATATTACTTATATTATTATTTATTTTTATATTAAACGTATATAATATAGTATAACGATCAGGAAAAAAAATAAAGCATTCAGAAAAAAAATTCATAAAAAATGAAACAGAGACAGAGAGAGAGAGAGAGAGAGAGAGAGTAGAGGCTTATAAATGTGCAGGACGCATATTTTTATATACATTAGAACATATATATATATATATACTTATGCGCATTTTTTTTTTTTTTTTTTCCTTTCTGGAAGTACCAGAATTTGATCAAATTGACTCCTTCCTAAGCAGATAGATACAGCAAATAATACGTCAAATATATATCAGTCAACGCGCGTCAAATTTACGCGTCATGTGAATGATACTTATATTGTAACGTAAAAGAAATAAGTTGCACGGACATTTTTCGTAAAGCAATATCTACTGTAATGTATATATTTTTTGCACAAAATTTTTAACTTGCGCAAATAAAGATTATTATTATACTTCTGTATAAGTGTTATTTTCTTTTTCTTGCTTATATAGATAAATTTGCAAGGATTTTTTTTTTAACACACGCAACACAGTAAGATCAAACCAATTTTTCCAGATAAATTATGTTTAAAAAAGCTTAAAAACATTTTTTAGTATTATTTAGTCGATGAGTTTATTAGCGACTCAGATAAGTAGTCATTTAAAGTAAATTGCATCTGTTTATTTTTAAATTGTGTAATTGTTTTTGTTTATATATTTGACTATAAAATTTCTAATTGCTTTTTGTGTTGTTTTTATAAGGCGAGGCCTGGAGTGATGCATATTTTTATGTGTATATAGGATAGGATGAAAGAAATGAATTAAGGAATTTTGAATGAAAATCATGAAAGGCTAAAAATTAAATCAATACCGAGCTTGTATGGCCGAGTGGTGAAGGCAGCTGACTCGCAACTCTGTACTCCTAACCGAGTATAGGTTCGAGCCACTGCTGGGTGCGTACGTGAAGTGTGAGAGCACAACACGTTGCACGATGCATGTTTACATGCATTCCATGACGACGCACAGTATTCGGGAGGTGCATGATTGATGTGATTGCACCGACCACCCTGCCTAGATGTTTCCACGGTTTCTCTAGGCTGTTATGGCGAATGCCGGGCTGTGTACTTATAGGCCGTGGCCGGCCCGTGTGTGCTTTTCCATTAATTGGAAAGTCCTTACCTGTCGATAAGACAATGTCTTGACTGGGACTGGGATTGGTGTATAGCACAATAACACAATATGGCAAGCAAAAAAAAAAAAAAAAAAAGTATATATACTGCAGTTTATTGAATAAAATTCTGTTATTCTGATAACAGAGATAATAATGATGAACTCGATGCATGCTTAAAATAATATTTTCTTTTTAAATTTTTTTAAAAATCACTATAAAAAAATTGCAAGGACATTTTTTTTTAAAATAGACAAATTTTGTAATTGATTTTTTTCTTTTACTATATATTTTTTTAATAAAATATTATTAAATAGAGCATAAATACATATTACCAGACTTGGCCATGAGCGACTTGTTTGAGCGACGCTCACGTGAGCGCGCTCATTTTTTATGAGTTGAGCGTGAGCGCGCTCATTTTTGTAAATATGAGCATGAGCGTGAGCGCGCTCATTTTAAATGAGTTGAGCGAACTCGCTCTTTATTTACTCACCCGCTCACTTTTTTCTCCTTTTTACCTTTTTACTTTGAAATTTGTACTCATTTCTACTATTTTAATAAAAGGCTTTCTTTATTTTTTTCTAGATATTACATTTGAAATAAAGAGTTAATAGCATGATAACAAAACAAAAATATATAGTAGAAAACATTTTTCAATGAATAGAGAAAATACAGGAATGATTGTATAGTTCAAGTGCATGCTCACTTCCCCCCTTCCACTTTCAACTGCAAGTCGCGACACCTAACCATTTTGCGAGTAATGGACACAAGTATCTGAAGATCTTTTGTTAGTGCCAGATGACACTTTTTTTGTCACAGAATGGTGATTAAACCAACAGTAATTATAGCCATAGACATCAATAGCAATATTCAAAATTTTGCAAAAAAAAAAAAAAAAAAAAAAAAAACGTACTGGGATTAAAAGAGGCTCACGGGGGGAGGGGGGGGGTTACTCAGTTTAAATCAAATAGTGATCAGCATGAAAGTTCATGTTTAGGCACTGACTGTAAAAAATATATTTATTATTATTTTTGCGACGTAAAGTGTTAAACTTACGTCATTCTGAATGCTTTTCGATGCTCTTCTTGAGTAATGAATAACATTGCTCTGCATAGAACAAACGTAGTTTAAGGCAATTTTGTGTGTAAAATTAGCTATTTTTTGTAAATATTATTTTTCTTGCATACTTATTGAATAATAATAATATTATATATGTATAAACGTTCTACCTCGTCCTCTTCTGTATAAAAATCAATATACGTATAAATTAAAAGCCTTCAAGAATAAAATGCACCAATGGGAAATATATAAATATGAGCGAAAAGAGCGCGCTCAAAAAATTCATGAGCGTGAGCGTGAGCGCGCTCATTTGCAAAATCACGAGCGAAAGCGTGAGCGCGCTCATTTACGTGAGCGTGAGCGATGAGCGTGAGCGCGCTCATTTTAAAAGAGCGCTGGCCAAGTCTGCATATTACATATCAATGTCTTTGAGTTTAATAACTTTTTTTTTTTTTTTTCTTTTATTTTAGTATATATACTCGTATATTTTATTTTAGTCCTTGTAAAAAAAAAATTACCAGGACATTTTTTTAGTGTATATCAATCATGCATAATATATATTATAATATATGTATACGCGTAATAATAATAATTGTGCGTTATTTGTATATGGAAGTAAAAATTAAGTTAATATTAATATTATTAACAAATAAATGTATATAGTAACTTTTAAAAACAAATATAATATATATTAAACAACAAATATAAATTGTATACATAAAGAAGATTTTTTTAAGTCCTTGTAAACAAAATTGCAAAGTGGGCATTTTTTTTAAATATATAGTAAATTGTAAATTGCAATTTCTTTTTATAGATATTTTTAAATAAAATATTATATAGCATATAATATACATGATATCTTTGTCTTTAAAAAAATAATACTTTTTATATGAGAATATATATATATATATATTTTTTTTAAGTCCTTTATTACTGTAAAAACTTTACAAGGACATTTTTTTTAAGTATAGAAATCATACATACACGAGTAAATTGTGTGTTTTGTGGAAGTAAAAAAATAAGACAATATTTATATTATTAATAAATAAATGTTTAAACTAAAACTTTTAAGAACAATATGATATAATTAAACAGCAAATTTAAATTGTATGCATTATATAGACAAAGATTTTTTTTCTTGCTAAAAGGTCTTCTCCTTCTTCTTCTTCTTCTTCTTTTTTTTTTTTTTTTTTTTTTTGAGAAAATATATTTTTTTTTCATTATAATTTTTAAGGCTAAAAATAAAGTAAGGTGGTATTGACTAAAATTAAGCTGTGTTGGTAAAACAATAAGATAATAAAAATCTTATAGGTTTTGCACAAATAAAGATAACTGATATAAAACAAATTCAAGGATGAACGACAAAATAATAATAATAATTATTAATCAATTATGCAAAATATTAAATCAATAATTTTTTACATTTAAATTACATAAGCAGGACACACTATATTATTAATTATTTAAAAATTTCTCTATCTGCCTACGAAAATGTGTTTTTATTTAATAATTTAAATTTTTAAAATAAGCGGGAATCAAAATAATTATCAGGTCTCCGGTCCGGGGGTTGTCAGAGCCCAGCACACTTATAAAAATAATCATCAATTTTTGGAAAATGTCAAACCATTCCAGGGGACCGCGGGAACCCAAGAGGTTTCGTTTATCTACGGAAGAATTTTTTTAAAACCCCTAAAAGTGACATGAAGCAACCCGCATGATAGAAAAGTGCAACGGGATGCATAGCTTCTAACTCTGCAGGCGCCTTAGTTTTTTTAATTTCAAATTATTTGTTAAAAGATATTTTGTCGTCTCTGTGTCACACTGCACAGCACATATATATTCATAATACAAACCCTTTGATTGAAATTGAATATGTAAATATTATATAAATTAAAACTATATCATTATTATTTCATTTATTATATAATCTATATCTAATTATTTATAGTGAAAAAAAGAAGAAAATTTTTTTCCGAAAGTTCTGTGCCATTAAATGCATTTTAAAATTGCGTTTTCCATTGTATACGTTTGGCCTACATGTGTTATTATATGATTAGTTGTTTGTGACACTTTGTTTGTGAATTAAATTTCAAAATTAGAATTATATCTAAATTTCTAAAATTCAGAAAATAACAAAAGAAAAGAAAAAAAAAAAAAAGTATTTATAAATAACATAATTTCGAGCAAAAGTATTCGAACCCAATAGACGAAACTGCACTTAAGCCTATAATCAGGAACATGACACTGGCAAGGCGGGTTATCCGTAATCAGAATAATAACATAAGCACAATAACTGAAGAAGTGTATTTATATAGAAATTTGAAACGATCCGAGCCCCAGTAAAAGGAACTAGTGAAAACTGTGCTCAAAGTTGATTCCAAGGGTCTGGGTTCCACCAGAAATTTTAGTTTCTCAAAGCTTAATTTTAAAATGTGGATCAAAATGACTTTTTATTACCACGTTACCAGATTTGAATGTTCGACATCAATGAGAAACTGAAATTTGTAGCGGGACCCAAAAATCTTCGTTTTGAAGTCAGCTTTTGAGCACACATTTTTCCACCCGCTCCTTTCACTGTGTCTCGTTTACGTCCTAAATACTTTTTGAGTATTTATTATTTTTTTTTTTAACTTAATCATCTGATAATTTATTATTTAACATGTTTAAACAATTCCAAAGCAAGATTTTCATAAATTAAAACCCTGAATTTAATATATGGTAAAGCCCTATATAGCTCGACTAGCAGGCCAAAATTAACGTAAAGCTAATGAGGACCCTTACAGTGATCGACCTATAATCTATATAATGCTGACCTTGCCAGTGACAAGGGCTGATTATGTGAAGTTTTATCAAGTTCAACTTTAAAATGTGATTATCATTGCAGAGAAATTTGGGAAATCACAGTTGTTTAAATATAATTAAATAAACAAACAATTCAATTAAAGAGTTTTTACTGTCAAACATGGTAAGGCACTCGGCCGTCTCAATCCCAAAATATATTATAAACAATTCAATTAAAAAATTAAGTTGCCTGCAGAGTTAGAAACTATGCAACCCGTTGAACTTCTTTGTCGTGCGGGTTGCTTCATGTCCGTTGTAGGGGTTTTAAAAAAAAATCCAACGTAGATAAACGAAAACTTGGGTTCCCGGTCCCCTGGATGGTTTAATTGACATTTTCCGAAAATTGATGAGGAAGTGGGCTGGGCTCTGACAACCCCCGGAGACCTGAGAATAATTTTGTTTCCCTTATTTTGAAAATTTAAATTATTAATAAAAACATATTTTTGTAAGATATAGAGAATAAAACTTAAATTTAAATAATTTATAGTACATTATTATTGTGTCCTGCTTATGGAATTTAAATGTAAAAAATTATTGACTTAATATTTTGCATAATTGATTCCTTTATTATTATTTTTGACATTCATCCTTTATTTTTTGGTTTATCGGGATCACAATAATCACTATTTTTGTGCAAACATATTAATTTTTATTATAATTATTATTATTTTATACAACACAACTTAATTTTAATCAATGAACATAACCACCTTACTTTATTTTTAGCGTTAAAAATTATAATTGAAAAATTGCTATGCTAGCTCTCAAAAAAAAAAATAATAATAATCCTTGCAAATTTTTAAAGAAACAAAAATTCTTTGCCTGTGTACAATTTAAATTTGTTGTTATATATAATTAATTATATAATATTGTATTTAAAAAGTTAAAGTTTATACATGTATTTTAAAAAAATATTATTTTACTTCCTCAAATAACACAATTATTATTACGCGTATATGCATGGTTGCTGTAATAAAACAAATGTCCTTGTAAATTTTTTCACAAGGACTAATAAAAAAAAAAAAATCTAATTAATATAAAAAGTAATTTTTGTTAAAAAGATAAAGATATTGTGTATTATATATATGCTATTAAATAATATTTTATTAGAAAAAAAATCTAATTAAGAAGGAATTGCAATTTTCTATTTCAAAAAAATATCCTTGAAATTTTTTTACATGGACTTAAAAAAAATGTAAAAGTATATACTTGAGTTTATCTTATATTAGAATAACAGAATTTTATAGCCAATAAACCAAAGTACTTAATTTTAAGCCTTAACAGTTAAAAGAAAAATGGTTATGCGCTGTTTAAAAAATTATCCTTGTAAAGTTTTCTTACAAGGACTGAAAAAAATAATTTAATATAAAAAGTAAAAAATAGATTTTTAAAAGACAAAGATATCATGTATTATATGCTTTTAAATAATATTTTATTAAAACAAAATCTATTTAAGAAGAAAGTACAATTTGCTATTTAAAAAAAAATGTCCTTGCAATTTTTTTTACAAGGACTTCAAACAAACAAACAAAAAAAAAAAAAAAGTAAAAGCATACTTGAGTTTTTCTGTTACTAGAATAACAGGATTTTAGTCAGTAAACCACAGTACTTAATTTTAAGCCTTAACAGTTAAAAGAAAATTTGTTATGCGTTGTTAAAAAAATGTCCTTGTAATTTTTTTTTACAAGGACTGAAAAAAAATATTATATTTAATATAAAAATAAATAAAAAATATATTTTTAAAAGACAAAGGTATCATGTATTATATTATATGCTTTTAAATAATATTTTATTAAAACAAAATCTTGTTAAGAAAAAAGTACAATTTGCTATTTAAAAAAAAATGTCCTTGCAATTTTTTTTGCAAGGACTTCCAAAAAAAAAAAAAAAAAAAAAAAAAAAAGGAAAAGCATACTTGAGTCTATCTGTTACTAGAATAACAGAATTTTAGTCAATATAAACCACAGTACTTAATTTTAAGCCTTAACAGTTAAAAGAAAAATTGTTATGCGGTGTTAAAAAAATGTCCTTGTAAATTTTTTTTACAAGGACTGAAAAGAAAAAATTTATATTTAATATAAAAAGTAAAAAATATATTTTTAAAAGACAAAGGTATCATGACTGTATTATATGCTTTTAAATAATATTTTATTAAAACAAAATCTTTTTAAGAAGAAAGTACAATTTGCTATTTAAAAAAAATGTCCTTGCAATTTTTTGTGCAAGGACTTCAAAAAAAAAAAAAAAAAAAAAAAAAAAAAAAAAAAAAAAAAAAAAAAAAAAAAAGGAAAAGCATACTTGAGTCTATCTGTTACTAGAATAACAGAATTTTAGTCAATAAACCACAGTACTTAATTTTAAGCCTTAACAGTAGTTAAAAGAAAAATTGTTATACGGTGTTAAAAAAATGTCCTTGTAAATTTTTTTTATAAGGACTGAAAAAAAAAAATTTAATATAAAAAGTAAAAAATATATTTTTAAAAGACAAAGGTATCATTATTATATGCTTTTAAATAAGATTTTATTAAAACAAAATCTAGTTAAGAAGAAAGTACAATTCGCTATTTAAAAAAAATGTACTTGCAATTTTTTTACTTCAAAAAAAAGAAAAAAAGTAAAAGATACTCGAGTTTTTCTAGCTGTTACTAGCATAACAAAATTTTATATAGTCAAATTAAACCACATAATTTATAGTACTTAATTTTTAGCCTTAACAGAGTTAAAAGAAAAATACTTCTGCGCTGCTGTTAAAAAATGTCCTTGCAAAATGCAAATTATATTATGTTGAAGGGGAAAAAAAAAAAAAAAACTTTTTGCTCAAGTTATTATTATTATTTATATTTTTTTACATATTGTTTTTTAACAACTATATATAGCTTTATATATAGCTATATATATATACCTATACCTAAAGAAATATATAAACTATAAATATATTTATAGTTTAAATTATATATTTCTTAACATATAATATATATATATATATTAATAAAATGTATTATTTATATATATATATAGGATGATATATATATCAGGGGCGGATCCAGGGGGGGGGCGGTGGGGGCGACCGCCCCCCC
Source organism: Ecdyonurus torrentis (assembly GCA_949318235.1). Classification (NCBI taxonomy): domain Eukaryota; kingdom Metazoa; phylum Arthropoda; class Insecta; order Ephemeroptera; family Heptageniidae; genus Ecdyonurus; species Ecdyonurus torrentis. Next base: position 48,976,965 of record OX439131.1, on the reverse strand, counting down.
CAAACGGCCCACGTGGGTGGAAAAAAATGAGCAAAAGTTGAAAAAAATTTAGTCAAAAAAATTTTTTTTTGCGCCTTCGGCGCAACTTTTATTGCTGGATAAGCGTTTGAATCCTGACTACAGTAAATACAGTATAACAAAAAATAATTTTTTTAACATCCCCTAGTTGTCATGTCATCAGGGTAATATATCAGAGATATAGTTCTGTTAATACTTGGACATCCACGAAATATTTTGCTCGCGATAAGAACTAAAAAAAAAAAAAAAAAAAAAACTTGAATGTAAATTTTATAATTTTTATCTCAAAATATTTTTCCATCCAAATATAAGTTTTATGTTTTACAATATCGATAATAGTTTGAAAAATTGCAAAACAATTTTTAGTAAATTGGTGTATAAAAAAAAATAATAAAAAATAAATTAAGAATAATAAAATAATACACAATATTAATAATTTATTTAAATTTTGCTCTTTTTTTTCAATTTATTTTTATTTTTTTTTTTTTCAGTGAAATAACATTAATAATTTTACAAAGAGATGAAAATAGAAAATATTTCAGAAATCATTTGTCCAACTTTTACTTTTTTTTTTTTTTTTGCTTACATAAAAAAAAAAAAAAAAAAAAAACTACCAAATCAAAAATTTTGCAATTCAAGAATATTTTTTCAAAGGCATACTAATTTTGCAATATTTTCCAAAAAGGGGCGTGGCCAAATAAAATTTTTCGCCTGCGGCGCGCTACCCCCCCCCCCCCCCCGGTCCTACATTGTTAGTTTTCTAGGAGATCGCCCCCCCCAAACACAATTCCTGGATCCGCCCCTGATATATATATCGAGGGTGCTCCGCTATAATGTCCTAAGTCCATTTGACCTTGAAAAATATTTTTTACTGCAAATGACCTGAAATGGATAAATCCAAAATTTGGGGTTGATCCGACGATTTTTTATTTTTCAAGGTCAAGTGGACTTAGGACATTATAGCGGAGCACCCTCGATATATATAAATATAATATTATATATATATTATATATATATATATATATAATTCTACATGAAGAAAAGATACTTTAAAACAATGTATATCGTTGCAAAATAATCCGGCGTTAAACATATAAAATACTTTTATTTGCACTATAAAAATAATTTAAGACTTAAAATTTGCTGCATTTTCCTTGCGGCCTTTTTTTTACAATATGCAATTTTGCTATATTATATTATTCATGCGTGCATTTCTCCATGGAGAAAAAAAAATAGAAAATATATTCTTCTTCAAAAAAATGTCCTTTGCGCACTATATAATACTCTACATTTTTTTTCTCGTTTTAAATTAAATCAAATAATATAATATAATCATTTTAATATATAGAAAAAGTAAAAAAAAAAAACAGAAAGTTGTTTATGCTTTTGCTATATATAACAGTAGAGTGTATATATTTTATACCTATAATTTATTCAAGACAAAAAAATGTCCTTAATTGCAAATTTTTTATACTATTATTATTTTTTTTTTTATAAAAGATATAATTTTATAACGTAAATATATTAAATAAAAATAATATATATTATAAAATTATGCGATTTTTAAGCTATTTGCAAATTTTTAAAATTCAATTGAAGAAAATACAAAAAATATTATATTATAAAATATAAATAATTATAACATTTTTCCCCCATAAAGAATTAAAAAAAATATATTTTTTTTTATTTTTTCATAAACATATAATGAAAATTCAATATTTCACTCTATATTTTTATTTTTTTCTTCCGTTTCAAAATAATTATTTCAAATAAAAAATTATTTTAGGGTGTGCCCATTTATTTAATCTGATTCATTCGTGCATTTGCGGGTAAAAAAAAAATGTCCTTGTAAATTTTTATTGTAAGGACATTTTAAATGGTTAATTGTTTGTATTAGTGACGTCACGGATAGCAAACGGTGACGTCATCAATAAAGTCCTTGTAATTTTTTTTTGTAGGGAGTCCTTGTAAAAAGTAACCTCCCTGACCCGGCAAGCAGCGCATTACGCGTTTCACTTTGCCGCATGGTTTTGACTTCGCGCGCTATAATTTAAAGGAGTTTCACTTAAAACACAAAACTTCTAAAGAGCCTTGTTTTACACAGAGCCTGGGGGTTACAGTACGTCGATCATTGTTATTTCTTCTTTTAGAACTTTGAACTTGATAAGAATTAATGAAAGCAACTCCACAATAAAAAATTCCATGCTCTTCATGCGACTTAATTTTGTTGGCTCAAAAACAAGATCAACCAATGAATGTGTCGTATTTTGTTGGTCAGCCAATCACTGTTGTTGAGATTCACTTTAATTAACAGAACAAGCTAAAGTCAACTTTTTTTTTTCTGATGTATAGTGCGTTTCACTTTTTTCATTTTTTTTTTTTTTTTTTTAGCTATTTAAAGGTCAAATAATTAGGTGCCCTTAACTCAGGCCTCTCTCTCTCTCTCTCTCCTTAAAAGGAGTATTGATAAATGCGTATGAATGTCAATATCTTTCACATCAGCTCTTTTAAAATTCATGTCCGTAACTATTTTTTATTTGTCTGCCGAGTTTCAAAAGAAATAAAATCAACTCGCATTAATAATCCATCCATTAAAATTCAATAACCTAATTGATAGGACAAAAAATAAGAGGAAATTAATGGAAGCAAAAGCAAATTTGCTTTCAAATAAAGATTTTTGTTCTTCACAATCGATTACATGTCCCCCAGATCAACGTTACTGTACCTAAATTGAAAATATATAAATATATATATATACAGTATATATACATATATATATATAACTGGAATAAATTTTTTTTGACCGAAAAATCAAAGAAATTTGAACGATTTTTACATTTCTCTACTTTTGTAAATAAAAAAGTTAAAAATAATTATTTTTACTTTTAATTTATTTTCAAATAAAAAGTTTTTTTTTTGTTATTTAATTATTTATTTCTTAATAAAGGGTGTGTGCATTCATGTTAAAATCGACGCCATGTTGGATAACTCAATAACATATGAGTGGCATATAGGACAATAAATCATTTTGCCAGTAAAAAAACACTATGCAATATTTTTGAGAGCATTGATGCTGTAAATATGTTGAATTAGTATCTCATATGTGTATGTAAGAAAAATAACAATAACATAAAAAGGAACCGATTTCCCAAAGAAAATGAAGTTTGATCTAAGCTGAGCAATGTTATTCACTACTCCAGTATGGCCTCCAAGCGCAATAAATATGACATCATCCACATACGCCCTATAAATTTATTTATTTTTTTGTCTCCACTTTATTTGCTTCCGGCCTTTAATTAATTAAGATTGTTTATTTTTTTCTCACAAAATCCTTATTATTATTTCTAAAAATCTATACGTTATTAAAATTAATAATCCAAATTTATACTTGTAAAATACAAAATAATATTATAAAAATAATTACAATAAAAAAAAAAGGTGCACTGAGTAACTGATTGTTTATGTTTACTCAAAAAGTGGAAAAGGAAGTGCCTGAAAAGGAAACCACGTTATGATAAAGTGGGAGTTAGCTCAGGCCTAGCTTGCTGCTGGCACCAACTTTTCTCCCACTTTTACCGTCACGTAGTTTCCTTTTCCGGTCACTTCCTTTTCCGCACTTTGAGTAAACACACAGTAGATGATACAGTAGTCCATCTCTTATACTGAGAATGTCAGATCAATGCGCGCCATAATTCCGACTGGGTGAAGCGGGCTGAACTACACGCGTAACGTTACTTCAGTTCCTTTTAGTTCAGTCCGCTTCACCCAGTCGGAATTATGGCGCGTTTTTTGATCTGACATTCCCAGTATAGGAGATGGACTACTGTATCATCTACTGTGGAGTAAACATAAAGCAGTCACTATCAAATATTTTCGCGCTAAATAGCTGTTGTGTAACCGCCATCTTGAAGTAGGAGGAGTCAATTTCTATTGGTTAATACTGGCGCGTAAATAGAACAAAATTTAAATCACAAAAAGTAAATTTTGCTGGTTTCCCGCGCCCCTTATCCTTTATACATGACATTAACATTAAAACAAATATACTATTTATATACAATAAACAACGTTGTGTATTTAAAAAATTTGAGAAGCTCAACTTGATAGCAACCATTTCCATTTGTAGTCACTCCGATCATGTGAGTTCACACTACATTGGACAAACCCCTGGATCATCGACATGTATATGCAGTAACGATCCGTTATGAAAGACACTGGCCATTCAAGTGGCACATCTTTCACATAGTCTGCCTATAACTTTCAATGTGTCACGCACCATCGTGGGTACTGTGATACAGACAGAGCTACTGAGGGTGTAGAACATCAGACTACGTGGATCGTGATCATAGTCCTTGAGATATCTTACAACGTCAGTAACCAAGTTAAGGTCTTTGTAATACTTCTCATTAACATTCCGGGCAGAATGCTGTTTTTTTTACGTGCATTGGAGTTATTAATGAGAGGAACATATACCGAAAGTCTATACCAGCAACTTGTTGTACTTCGTACTATGCTGCATTCAAATCTTTTCTCATCATATGAAGGGACTTTAACGGTTGCAGGGTGCACACTAGCGGTGTGCAGAATCAAAGCCTGCCTTGCCTATTGACCGAGGTTCAATTTTTGTAGATTCTACTTTCCATTCACAACCAGACACTTCATATGCAAAGGTCATAGGCTGAACTGTACTATAAAAGACTAACTCACATATGAACGAGGCGAGCCGCCTCTTGCTTATAAGACGTGTTACCAAGGTTTAGCATAACTCAAGCAGTTAGTGTTGAGCATACCATGTGAGATTCGAGTTTAAAAATTAGATTAATTAAAGATTTTTCTGAGTATATTTCTCTAGCTATCTAAATTAGTGGCTTAAAGGTTTAACTGTCATTAAAATAAAGTAAAGTGTGTCTATATGGTTCGTTCTGTAACCTCATGGCACGCCAGTATCGTCCACTTCTTTTGTTGTCACTTAACTTTTTACAAAGCTTTACAGCTATATATAATGCGGAAAATAAAGTGGCCGGAAGAGGAAACCATGTGTTGTGACGGTAAAAGTGGGACTTTGCTCAGGCCTAGCTTGCTGCTGGCATAAACTTTTCTCCCACTTTTACCGTCACGTGGTTTCCTCTTCCGGTCACTTCGTTTTCCGCAATTTGAGTAAACATAATTAAGCACTCACAGTCAGTGTTTATATAGAAACTAATTTATGTTGAAAAATCAATGTAACTTTTTTATTTGAAATTTTTGATTTGCTGCGTTAGCTCGTTCTGTAAACTACATACAAATATTGAGCCGGCTTCGAAAATGTTCTTTTGTTAAAAACAGCTGGATATGCCGTCGTTAAACATGTTTACTACGTTTATACATATGGTCGATCTTTGTTATTTCTTCTTTTAGAACTTGGAACTTGATAAGAATGAAAGCAACTCCACAAAAAAAGTTCCACGCTCTTCATGCGACTCAATTTTGTTGGCTAAAAAATCAAGATCAACCAATGAATGTGTCGTATTTTGTTGGTCAGCCAATCACTACTGTTGAGATATCACTTTACTTATTTACAGAACAAGCTGTTATGTCCGCAAAAAAAAAAAACGAGGTGCAGCCGCGTAATTGACGTGGCGCAAAGTCCAAAGTTACAATACTTCCATTCCAAATTTTACACATCTATGTATTAAGGACATAATAGTCTGTAAAATTGTGAAAAAAATGCTAAAAAATTACACCTTGGTCATTTTTGATCGGCAGCTTTAAATGTAATTCTCTGACCTTAGCACGAATACAAGATCATAGGTCACTCATCACAAAAAAAAAAAAAAAAAAAAAAATGATTCGTCAATGGTCATAATAATTTTTATCTATTTATATTTTCTGATTCTTAAGGGCGTAGAACACCTTGAACTAAAAAGTTGTGTAATATCCTAATAAACCTGAAAATCAACGTTGATTTTTCCGGAGTCATTAATTTCTAATTTATTTTCCATTCACAAAAAATGGCACGAGCGGTCAATGACGTCTTGGCATGGTAAACAAGTACCCCACCGTCTCTGCAAAGAGACCATCTGTTATTATCCACTCCGTCGAGGAATTAACGTCAAAGCAATTTAACAACAAACCTCTCCACTCCCTCAGCAGGTATCTTCATGTTGTATTTCACATTCTCTTCTTGCAACTGCAGCGGCGGGTGTACCCACGATGCGATTATTATTTTTATTTTTACTGCTGTACATTTCAAAATTAATTTTATGTAGTTAAATCTCCATTGTCAAACATATTTATTTACAACTCTGGATAAAAGTTTCCGAATGAAGTAACGGCGGCCGATGCATTTTTTCATAAATAAGATAACATATAGAGTGGTAGCCTATACAAACTGTTCGGGAACTTTTTCCAGGGCTGTAAGTCACCATCTCATCTGCAGCACAAAAACTGTTGTTGTTGATCTTAAAAGAACACCACTGAGGGAACACGATGATCCCACTGGTTAATTTTAGCACAGTGTGATACAAAGTGTTCGCCTAGCGGGTCCAAACTTGGGACCCTCTGCTGCTCTGTCTCTAAAACATACTTAAAACAAATTACAATTAAAAGTGCTAATTATTATTTAGTTATAATAATATATAGGCTATGCTCAATAATCACAACACAATAGGCTCACTCATGACACGTACGCTGGTAAAAGCTTAATTTATGTTCAGGTATGTAGATAGCGCAGTTTAAGGAAGTAGGTGATTGACTGATATTTCGCAAACTATAGACGTTCGCGAATTATAATATAAAAACAGGTTAATGAAGAAATGTTACTTAAAAGTTTAGCTACGTCAAACATGTGAAAACACGATAAATTTTTAAATTATTCCACTTTAAAGATAACATGTAAATGTGGAAATTCAAATTTAAGCTACAAATTTTACTCAAATTAAAAACTTTTTTAATAAATAAAAATATTATTTAAACTTGTTTCTGGAACCAAAAAAATATATTTTAAATTAACTCGATTTTATTTGAAAATCATAGATTTTGTTTCGTTGGAAATAAATCATATCCAAAACATTATTGTGAAAATATAGTTCTTCTTTGATCAATTTTCGGTATAAATCATATTTATACGTATTACTTTGGAATTAATTACGGACGTTTAGGACTAAGAATTAAGATTCTAAAAATAATAATAATAGAAAGTTTTTTATTACTTTTAAATGTTTTTTTTTATTATTATTATTTTAGTCATGTAAAAAGCGACAAGTCCGTATTATACCAAAACATTAAACGAAACACATAGGACATACAATTTAATTCTTAATAATATTAAAAAAAAATGCAGTGGACTGTTACAGCTCTAATTTAAAGTTAACATTTGAAATTCCTTGAAATTGAAATTTTTAATTTTAAGATTTTTATACAGAACTTTATACTGGGTATGTACTAAATCTTTTGAGAATTTAAACCTCATATATTATAGAACATGACTAAATTTAAAAATAATTCTAATATATTTAAAACGTAAATAATTGTCCACATTTCAATTATCTAGATCTTAAATACCTCAATGACAACAAACTTTTATGCAAATTTGTAGCTTTGGTCATCTGGCTAATCTATATGGTAACTTAAAAGGTAACCTTACATAAAAGTCATTAAAATAATTTTTTTTAAATAAACATACATTAAAAAAATCTTTTACTTTTCAACATCTTCTTTAAGACATAAATTTAATTTAATTTATTTATGTTATTGAAAGTAAGTAATGAAGCAGAAAAAAGACTTTAAAATTAAAACTGGAATTGATCTCATTACCCATTACAAATATTATCTTTGAATTGAATAATACTTGATGATAAACCTCAATAGAAATACCATTATATTACAGTAGTAAAACAAGAAATCTGTGTTCATATTAACTACATTACAAAAAGTTTATCATTGTTATGATGCATCAAAATTATGGTATGGTATTATGGGGTTCATCAGATAAACACACAAAATCATACTATTTCTAAATGTTTAAAAAAAAAGAAAAAAAAAAAAAAGCGTAAGAAGTATGGTGAGAGCAAAATCAGAATCAACTTGTAAAAACATGTTTCTTGCTCAAAATCAACAATGTGTTATTTTCTTCAAAAAAAAAAAAAAAAAAAAAAAAAAAAAAAAAAAAAAAAAAAGTGAGAGAGAAAGAGATAGAAAGGAGAAGGCAAAAAAAAAAAACATTTTTAAAAATTTTATGTTTTCGTACATTCCGTACAGCTCTGGATAAAAGTTTGAGAACTATTTTGCATAGGCAACCCCCAACTAAACTATGTTGTCTTTATGAGACAATCCAGTGGCTGCCGCTGCCCCGTTCGGGAACTTTTGGGCAGAGCTGTACGTACTGTACATACAAAACTAACCTGAATACATACGAAAACTAAACTGTTCAAATTTCTAGAACATAGGTTCTTATCTTAGAGGCAAAAATTAGAGAAAATTCTCATGAGGCTAGAGCAACGAATATTTCCTGTGATTAAACTTTATAGTGTTTCAACAAAAGCTGCGTGAAAGAGACATTCAGGCAAATTACATACTGGATGAAGGCTAATTACGGTAGCATAGCTTCTTAACTTCTTGAGTACCTCCAGACGAAGCTCTTCTTCGTTGGTCTGGGTTTCATTGAGGTATGGTAAATTTGAAAAGATGTTGAGCTGTTCTTGTTTCTAAAATAGTAAAAATTAAAAATTAAAACTAAAGATATCGTATGATACAATAATAATAACAAGAAAAATAATTTAGTTAATTATCCCTAATATAAATTATAAAAAAGTAGAGTACATAACAAATAAAAATGATAATAAAAAAAATGTAACAGAACAGAATTTAAAAATAAAATTGGTTATGTATTACTTGTAATATGCAGAGCTAAATACGTTAATAATGTATAGTCGAGGCAAAAAGTCTGTGGACTCCAACTTCAAAAAATTATAACTCGTTAAATAAACTATGCATTAAAAAAATAAAAACATATTCTGAATCCTTGGTATGTTGGCTTTAAATATGATCTTTTAGTTTTGTCTTGTACATTACGGTTTATTAGCAACGGCGTGATATATGACATAACCTTCCAAAATTAAGCATAAAAAGTAGTATATCTTGCTCAAAAAATATCTAAAAAAATCTGAAATTTTGTACAATTGTGTATGTCAATATTTTACGTGTATACAGTTAATTTCAAATTTTTTAATTAATAATTAGTCATTTTATGAAACAATTAACATGCGCCACTTCGACATACGCCTGCCAAGCAGCCAGTAAGTTTTAAATCATGTGACTTACATACACTTATCCATTGATATGTCTATTTTTCATAAAACAAGCTCAAATTTTCTAATAAAAAATATTAAAATTTATAATTTACAAAAGCAGAGCAATACAAATTTAATAATAAAAAAATGTTTTTGCGAATTATAATGTTACCTTTTTTACCTGTAAAAAGAACGGCTAATCATGACTCATGACAGTTCATTTAGACAATATATGTTCCACAAAGCATTGGCATATTATATGCACCATCTGATAATAAAGGTATGTTATGAATGAATGTAGATAAAAAAAAAAGCAAAATTATTATTATTTATATTTGTCCTAGTAGCGCAAGCGATATAAACAAAACCAGGTTTGATATATATTTATAGGTATATATAAAAGTGTGTGTGCGTGTGTATATGACAGAAAAAATGCAATTACTACCCTTTGCCATTGTAAAATTTAGTACAATTAATCTTAATAAAAAGTGGATAACTTACGAGTTGCATTGCAGTCAGAAGCTCACACCTAGAAGATGACACAGCAAGGCAAGTTGATACCAACACATCTAACTGGAACAACGTATTTGCCAAAAAATGTAGGTTTCTGTGGCTAATTGGATCTTCAGCATCATCCAGTTTCAGTGCACACCTCACCTAATAAATAAAAGCACAAAAGAAATTATTTTTACACAGGAAACTTTACATTGTAAATATATATTTTTAACTTACACTGTGAATCTCTACGAATGAAAATGGGTCACTATTTTGCCCCTCTGGGTAATTTAACTTCATCCTCTGATAGACATTAAGGTTGCTTGTGTGAGTCATCACCCATGCAAAAAACTTAGGGATAAACTTCAGCATCAGTCCTGTCAAATTACCTTCTTTGATGTTACCAGAGGTGCAGCAGATATAAATAATAAACTGGATGGTATGATTCGTCTGCAATATAATGTTTAATACTTACAATATTAATTTTATTTATAGCGCGCACACACACACACATGGCACTTACCCACACACTCACTCACTCATATATATATATATATATATATATATATATATATATATATATATATATATATATATATATATAAATATATAATGTATATGAGTTTCATTCATGTTAAAGTCGACGTCATAAGTAAGTGCCAGTTAAAAAATACTTCGCAATATTTTTTAACAGGTTAACAGGTTGAATTAGTACCTCAAGTATGTATGCAAGAAAAATAATTATGACCAAAAAATAGCTAATTTACCAAAGAAAATAGCCAAAAACTACTTTTGTCCTATGCTGAGCAATTCGTTATTCACTTGTTCAAGAAGAGCATCGAAAAGCACTCAGAATAACGTCATGCGTACACACACCATATATATATATATATGTGTGTGTGTGTGTGTGTGTGTGTGTGTGTGTGTGTGTGTGTGTGTGTGTGTGTGTGTGTGTGTGTGTGTGTGTGTGTGTGTGTGTGTGTGTGTGTGTGTGTGTGTGTGTGTGTGTGTGTGTGTGTGTGTACATATTAATATGATTGAGAAAAATCGTTTCCTTAGCTTTGAAGATACTTTTTGCTAATTGCAATACACTCGCTGATTATTAGCTTTCAATTTAACATATTAAAAACAAGTCACTGATACATTCACTGTAAAACAATACACAGTACACAATAGACAGCTGTCAAATTAAAAATTACAAAAAAACAACAACATAATAATAATAAACGGTAACGTTTTCAAAAAAGCTTTATGTTTATATTATGTTTGTATTTTTTATTTCCTCTTACGTTACTAAACTTAAAACTTGCATGTATTGTCTCTTTTAAGAATCCGATGCACTTACGAAAAACACGTTTTTTTTTTTTTTTTAATCAAGTGACCAGGGATTTGAGTGATTAAAGCTGCTAAAGAAAATGAGTAAATTGAGTGTCTTAAAGTATACATGCAAGAGTGACGTGTTTTTAATATTGAATAAAGAAATGAATAATTAGCATGAATAATATTATGCATGCATGAAGTGTATAGCCCAATGTCTTCAAGTATGTAAGACAAACTATGTAAAATAATAGAATAAAATTCATGATGCATGTTAGTATTATTATTTTTTTCTTTCTGTTTTTCGAATATTGAGAGTATATCAAAATGCATAAATATATTCTTTTCAATTATTAAAAAAGCATTTATTTAAACGCTATACTAATATAGGACTGATTTTTAATTCATTTATAATGTATGGTGTAAAAAAAAGAGAAAAAAAAAAGAAAGATGTATAAAATAATTGTTATTAAAAAAATTAAATATATTGTCAATGAAAATTTAAAAACAAATAATAATAATACTATAAAGATTAATTATTTAAAAAATAAATAATATTTTAATATAATTCAAGTGTTAAACTATTTTATGAGAATTAAAAATTATCAATATTAATTGTATAAAAATTTAATTTCTATAAGAGAATAAACAACATCATATTAACATAATGGAAAAGTTTTTTTTTTCTGTAATAATTTAAAATTTTGGGTGATTGTTTGGGTTTATTTGTTAGTTTTGTAGCCTGATTTCAACCGATCATTATTTAATTATTATTATCATATAATTAAAATTGCACTTACAGTGTTCCTATATACTCTGAGAAGTGAAATTGGTCTGTCAGTATAATCAAATCTTTCTGTCAGGGCTTCAACGAGGTTTCCAGGTAACATATTTTTCCATGACTTGAAGATGTTGTCATACAGTAAACGTTCAGCAACTTTTCGTTCATTTAAGGCACCTCTCAACCTTTGCGCGTGTTTATCTTCCATTAGAATGTCACTTGCACCCTATAATATCAAAAACATTATGTTATTTGTATCTTACCTATATATATATATATATATATATATATATATATATATATATATATATATATATATATATATATATATATGTATATGTATATATATATATATATATATATATATATATATATATATATATATATATATATATATATATATATAAAAACACTTGCAGTATTTTAATATTCAGAACATATTAAAGAGATCTTGTCATATATAAGCGTGTAAAAGAGCATTTTTATTATACTAATGGTAAAGTTCATTTTTTACTATTTCCACGCCAAGATATTAAAACATTCATACTTGTATAAAAGTGAGGAAATCTCGGCCTGTTCCAAAGACTGGACTATGTATGAGATGGCTGAATTGTGGGACTAAGTTGCTTTGCCTGCTAAGTAGCTGCGACATTACACTTAGTATAGGAGACATAGTTCCAAGTACTGCGTTGTGAACACTGCAGAACAATACAAAAAAATTATTACATTTATAAATAACTGCATTATTAATTAAAAGTTACATCACAGATTTACGTAAACCTTGCTTCCGTTTAAAAAAAAAAACAATTAATAAAGCATTACACACAAAAAGAAGAAAAGATGAAAAAATAAAAATAATAAGGGATATTTTATGTATTAAGTATGGAAAATTGTCCGAAAACTTTTACATTTGGCAGCATACTTACACCCAATGTCCAGACATGTAAGTGAGTGGTTTGCCAGTCAGCACGAGGGCCATAAGCGAGGCGAAGCGTTTTTGGGCCAAATTAGACTGAAATAATAATTATAATAATATTATATCAGCACAATAAATAATCAAAATCTACTTTACTAAAGTACATTCCTACAAAAAATTGTATACATATATTAGTAACAACTCATTGTCTATCAACAATGATATATACCTTTATATTTGAATGGGCCTGAAGGTATGCCAAAAGTTAAAGGGCTAATGGCGTCAAAACATTATTTAAAAAAAAACAACGTAAAACTCATGAGATGGGACCATTATTGATACACATAGCTATCGTTTTATCACGTTAGCTGATTCACATGGTCGTAATACAAGGTCTGGCAAAAATTACACATTAAAACTTCCCTCATATAACCTTATGCCATATAAAAATTATTTCACATTAACATCAGCTCGTCTTTGGAATACTCTGCCATGTAGATAAAGAAATTCTAAGACATTATCAACATTTAAAAGTGATTATAGGCGCACATATCTGAATGCCAAACAGCTTCGCTTGTACTACTTTTTATTTATTTTTATTTTTTTTCCCCTTCTATTATGATTTTTTTTTATTCTTCATTACTAGTTTTTATTATTTTTTTTTTTAAAGGTATTGTAACTTTTTTTTTTATTCTTTTGTTCTCTTGCTACGTAGTATTATTACTACTTCTCTCATATTAGAATTATGTATGCAATCAAAGATTATCATAAATGTTTTCTGTTGGGGTTAGGTGTAAGAGTGGGCCAGACATATTGTCAGGCTTAAACCTCGCCCTTTCAAAAATTTGTGTTTTTTTTTCTATGCATTTTTTTGAATAAAGACGATTATTTATTTATTTATTTATTTATTTATATATCCTTCAACCCTCCTGTAGCCTCACAAACTGGGGTTGAAAAAACTGTAAAGTAGTCAAATTTAGGAATTCATGACGTGATCAATTCCATGTCTACAATAGTAATTGTAGCGCAGGTTGTCTACTTTACAAGTATCCTCCCTAGTTTGTAAGAAGGCACAAAATATGTGAGTTTATAATATTCCTATACCATTTATCATTGATAGGATTTTTTTTTTATTTATTATTATTATTTTTGGCCACTATACTACCCTTCTCCTTCTAAGCAAGATGCACTGTATGCTCTTGTTGAAGGTTATTTATATGGAATTGTCAATTTCCTCAGAATGTTCTAGCATTCGAGTACGGGGGAGATAGGAGGTAGGATGAAGGGAAGGTTTGGCGGCTGTGGCGAAATGGGAACTGTCTCGGTATTTATTTACCTACCCGTCCAAGGGAACCACAGAAACCTTGGAGAAGACAGCCGATACTGGTCAGTTACCTGAACAGTATCGCCCGAATGCTCCAAAGCGCGTGCAGTCAGCGTATATGCCACCACTTGTCAGGATAAGCCACGCCCTCCCCAGGTGGGAAGCGAACCGTGGATCTCCCGAGCAGTAGGCAGCAACGCTAACCACTACACCTAAACTGTGTTGTTATAAGTTTTGCAGTGTGTATAAATATATATACTTAAAAAAATCTCCTCAATAACAAAAGTATAGTTATTTTTTTAAGCTAGACCTATTTTAGCATTATCAACGTATAACATGATTTATGCTACAGCATATTTAATAATTGACTGTTCAAATTCACATAAATTTTCACATAACTTTTACGTAAAAAAAAAAAATAATAATAAAAAAATAAAACATTTTTTTTTTTTTTATCTTCACGTATACGAGTTAAGGGAATTTACGCGTCTTTGTGAACAGCCCATAAGATTTATGCTTTAAAACATCATCAAGTCAATCATAACTCATTACTTTTTGTACTATATCAGTGCAAAGCATGATGTGTAAATTCAAGTGAATAATTATAAATATTGGTCATTGTTTTAATCTATTACTGGCCCATATAATAAGGAGTCCACTAATTCTACTTTTTCCTCCAGCATTATTTTAGTTCCCCTTTTAAGTATCCTGAGATGTATGCAATTGCACGACATACGTAAGCAACTGGTTGCATAACTTGTCATTATGCAGGCGACTTGAAAACCAGAATAGCGTCCAATCAAGAAGACGTTGCAAAAGTAGGTTTCGTGATAAAATAAACAAAATTACACCTACAAAATGCTAGTTGACAACTTAACATGCTTTCTTATGGGGTAATGAAGCAACTATAACTAAAGTTATAATCATTTCTCACTGTCAGAGTTGAAACATTTACTATAGCTTTCTAGACTCAACGCTTGCCTTTTTTTTTTTTTTTTTTTTTTTAAATTTCAAGTCAATTGAGTGAAAAAAAATATATATTTGTGACCAAATTTACTGAAATTCAGGGAAAAAAGCGTTGAGGCTCAGCAAGCTATAGAATATTTTAGCTTTGAGAAATAGTTCTGTATTTTTATGCTGTATTCTGCTGTACAGTTTCGATCAAATGAATAGTTACCATTTAAACTCGATGTTTTTTACCGCGTTAAATTTCGTTCAATTTTGCAACCTTGTTTATGATTATTCATTGAACTCTATATTCTCAATCACATCTATATTCAAATTCATTGAGTCTATATATTGTAATAGTTGACAAATACACCACAAGAAGTCACCTGTGATGCACTCAGGTAGACAATCCGGCGGATAAATATTTTGCTTGCTTGCTTGCTTGCTCATTCTCTCTCTCTCTCTCTCTCTCTCTCTCTCTCTCTCTCTCTCTCTCTCTCTCTCTCTCTCTCTCTCTCTTCTAAGAAATGCATTTAATGTTTTTTTTATGTTTTAAAATAACTGCTAACTTACCGATTTGCCCGATTAAGAGATTAAAATAAGATTTTTTTTTTTATCATTTATATCAATATGATTTGTAATGACAGCAATTTGGTAAGAAAATAGTTCGAAACTTGTTATCAAACAAATACTTGAAAGCATTTCTCACAAGAGAGAGAGAGAGAGAGAGAGAGAGAGAGAGAGAGAGAGAGAGAGAGAGAGAGAGAGAGAGAGAGAGAGAGAGAATGAGCAAGCAAGCAAGCAAAATATTTACCCGCCAGATTGTCTACCTGAGTGCATCACAGGTGACTTCTTGTGGTGTATTTGTCAACTATTACAATATATAGACTCAATGAATTTGAATATAGATGTGATTGAGAATATAGAGTTCAATGAATAATCATAAACAAGGTTGCAAAATTGAACGAAATTTAACGCGGTAAAAAACATCGAGTTTAAATGGTAACTATTCATTTGATCGAAACTGTACATATGTTACTATAGAATTAATGATGCTAAATTGAGGCAATATATAAATAATTAATTATACAGTACACATAATATTTATGTTTTGTAGCATAGTTATAATTTGGATATTAAGCATATAATATGTTGTACTAAATAAATTGTGCTGAAAAAAAAAGTTAAACGATTGCAGAGCTGTGCATTACCGACAAGTTTTTCTTATCAAACTAAAGATTATAACCCCGTATCTTGTGAAGCACTGCATACTTTTATTTACTACGTGAAACATCACATATTTACATGCACTATATCGCAATATTGGGTATTTAGAAAATATAAGTAATAGTGGAAAATTGGGATATTTTACATGCAATTATAAGGAGGAAGGGGACCGATGATAATATAGCATGACATATTATTACATAGAAAAACAACAGCTGCTTGAATTTTTCTTTCGAAAGTTTCACTGTGCTGTCTCTTCGTTCCCCTACCTTCTTAAACATAAACAATAATATAACCCAAAAAACAAAAATTGCACTAAAAGCGTTTTTTTTTTTAATAGTCCAACCAACGAAGTAAAACTGCTGTCATTTTGAGTGACAATACCCTGAAAGAGGTATAGACTAAAGGAGGCAAGACAAAATAAAATGTATAAATAGGTGTATATTTTCAGTAGTATATAGTTCACTCAAGCAGGTAGCTTGCAAGCCATGGTTTTTAACAATAATGCTGTTCGTGAACCCTGTTTTCTTGCACAAAAAAAAAATGCGCATTCCATTTCAATAACCATATATAGGCGATCGTCATTTTAGGAGCAGAGAACAGGGTTTACGAACAGCATTATTAAGTTTCCAAATTATTCCAAGTTTTCCAGCTGTCAAATTTAAAAAGTGTATCGTGGTGTCACTAGCCATCAATGCATAAACATATATTAAATAAAGAAGTAGTTATAACAATTAGAAAAATGTAAAAAAATTTAAGACTAAGTTCTTGCACAAACTTATTATTATGATTCAAAATTAAAAACGTACGGTGCCATTCTTAAATTTTATCTTGAGATGTAAATTTTGAAAATCAAATAAGGTAAAAAGATGCAGATGCGTTGCCTCTCTTTGTTTTGCAAGCATGGCTGCATCTTAAAACTATTTTTTATTTCCTGCACTTTAGGTCGTTAGTCAGACTATAATTAGAAAATTTTGACGAGACGCGCGTATTAATATTGATGTTATGTTACTGAAAACTATACCAATGTGAAATAGATATAAATAAATAAAACTATTTAGATTTAATAAATCAATTACCACAATTGTAGAGGTCTGAGATCCACGAAGCAGATTTAAATGTACATGTGGCAGATTTTGGGCATCTAAACGTACATTAACTCCACTAAGAGTTAAATCTGCTTTTTGCACATCTGAAATTCAAAGTAATTTAGATAATATATCATTAAACAAGTTTATGTAATAAATATTTTTGTTTATAATTACCAAAGTGAGGTTCTAGTTTGGCTAAAGTTGTAAGCAAGTCAGTGACGACTCCCCACTTTTGTTTACTAGAAAGTTCCACATTACTAAGAAGAGTTCTTAGGGTGTGAGGCACGTACTCCAGAACTAAGCATGTCAGTTTCGCTAGCTGTATGACGTAGAGTGGTCTATAGTTGTACATGAAATATAAGATGAATAAATAGATAAAGTGACAGAATCATTTATAGCTTTTAACATAATGATTTATAAAATCTTATGAAACATAATAAATGTAAGTTAACAATTAAAGTAATACTAAAAAGCTTATATGTACAGTACATATATATATATACAGTAAACAGTTTTGCAATGATTTATGTATTGTGGAATAAAAGGTTATGATGTTACAAGAGTTGAAACTTGATGGAAAAAAATCTAGATAAGTTTACCGTTTATTTCAATGTGATTCCAACGCTTGTGACGTCATTTACGTTTTAATCGTTAGATTGTCAACGTTTTTAGTGACGTCAATAACGTTAATTCTAGTATATATACAAATATTGATTAAAATATTATAATCTGCATTGTAAAACTGCGCGTACAACGATTATTTTTTAGAGTGCGCATATTCATGTTCTCTCTATCTCTCTCTTTTTTAATAAATAAATAATTTGCTAATACAAAACATTTATTTCTTCTCAATAATAACATCAACACATTGTCTGATTGTCTATAACGGTAAATATAAAATTAGAAAATTTACTTTCCTTAATGGAGGTTATCGGTTTAAAAAAATGCTTAAAAATATAGCTATGGCTTAAAACACGTTTAAGTTTGTCTAGTATTTCTCATTTAAATTTCTCCAAAATCGGAGGAGTAGTTTTGTTAAAAATCGCAAAAAAAAAAAAAAAAAAAAAAAAAAACGTGTTTTTTCCCATAAGCGTAATGTTAAATTAGGGGATCATTAGCTTTCCCCGCGTCTCCCCGGCGCGCTAAACCGATAACCTCCATTGCTTTTAGAAGGACCATTGGTCAGTTGTACATTACAGTATATCATGAAGTAAAACATAATTCAAAATGCATTAAGATCCAAATGATAGAACACGATAAACATCAAATTTATTTCAAATATATAGGGTATATGCATTTATGTTAAAGAAAGCGCAATGTTGGATCACTCAATAACATGGGTCTCACAGGAAAATGAATCATTTTGTTAGCTTAAATATACTTTAAGGAATATTTTTTGTGAGCATTGATGCTGATGTTAGGTGGAATTATAGTATTATCTGAAGTATGTGAGAAAAATTAAAATAACAAAAAGTTAACCTAAATTTTCCTAAGAAAATAACCAAAAACAAAGTTTGTTTTAATACTGATGAGCAATGATTCATTACTCCCAGTATGGCGTCAAAGCGCATTAAATATGATATAATACGCATACACCCTATAAATTTGAGTATATATATATATATATATATATATATAAAATATAATATTTTAATTGAAGCAATTACTTTGTGACGTGAACGTTTGAAGCCGACGTACAGTTGGTTAGTGAGTTTAGATCTGTTTGTGTAAAATTTTTCTTAGTAATTTCTACTAAAACTTGTTGACGGAGATTAGATCCTTTGCATAGTATAAAATGACCATGGAATAATAAACATTCACGGCTCGGGACGGAATCCAGTCGTTGGTCATTTATGGTAAGTCCGTGTACTTCATGGAGTTCAGCTCTATACCCTTCCTGAAATCAACACACAAATACGTTACTTTAGAATAAACTACACGTTAGTGAAAAAACTGATTACAAAAAAACAAAAAAAAAAAACACATTTAGTATCAAAAACAGCTTCTTCAATTTCAATCCAGGTGATATCATACATGATATTGATAAGAAACTCACCCTTATTTGAAATGGGAAACGCTGATTTTTGATACTACCACATGATTTAATAAATTGGTTCGTATATAACTTAAAACTTTATTATAATATTTATGCTCTATTGATTGCTTTAAGCAAAAAAAAAAAAAAAATAATAATAATAAATAAAAAATCTAAATTTTATTGCGATGCATGATTCTAGTTCTTGTCACAATTTCTATACCTTACGCTTTGTATTTAATTGCATTATTATTTATTTTTAAGCATGTTTTTGTAATAACAATAAAAACATGCTAAGGGTTTACTACAGATATATAACAACGTACCAACAACTCCAGCAACTGTACAACATAGGGAGGGGTTATCTCTTCTATAGTGCCTACGTTCACAGCATTTGTTGCTTCTCCTTTTGTGTGGAATGGGAGTCGTAGGCTTTGGTAGGGAATCATGTTATGAACACTGAAGTCAAACTGACTTGGCGAAATATCAGAAGGGTCTGTTAGGAGCACGGCAGCCTAAAATAAAAATCATTTAATTAGGCTAACTCTCTTTTTAGTCTTATATATTATCTAGATATTATTTGGTAACAAATCACAACAACAGAAATTCGTTTAATTCAGTTGATAACAACAGAGAGGAAAATTAAGAAGTTCAAAATTTTAATTAAATATTATATATTATGTATATATATATAAATATATATATATATATATATACATAATATATATATATATATATATATATATATATATATATATATATATATATATATATAAAATATATTAAATATCTTTATTAAAATGAAAACGTTAAATACTACCGTAATTATAATATTGTATGTTGTTGCTCAATTTCTTGTTTTATTGTAAAACTCCCCAACCAAGGTAATTATGTTTAAATATGTCAGAGTACCCATGCTAACTTTTTTTGGCTTTATAAAAGCTGTTTATTATTATAAAATAATAATGAGAAACATAAATATATTACCCCTTTTCTGTACTCCAGTCTCTCAGAGAAGATAAGAGAGTGATAGTCCTCTCCAAGATCTAAAGGTAGCTCAATATCCAACTCAGATTTTTGTTCACTCTCACTTGAATCTTGGCGAGCTCGTTTGTTTGGTGGTGGTGTAAAGGAGGTACCTTGTTTTCCACGGCTCCGCTTACCGTAAACTGCGCGTGAATCAAATACACAACTTTAACAAAATACACTCTAATTTTTATTTTATTTTTTTAATCAAATTGTTTATTAAAGTATATTGCATAGCATTGAATACGATGATACAAAAATGCAAATCAAAAGGGAATTATATTATGTACACCGTATATACACGTACAGTATATATACACACACATATATTTTGATTCACACTAAGATTTGTGACGTCATTTACAATTTTGAATGCTATATTTTTAGTGAAGTTTTAGTCTTTATAATTTCTTACTTTCAGTAACTTATTTTACTCTAAACAATGTAGGTAGTTATTTATTCTGCTTATATTATACTGTGGTATTTTTATCATATGACCGTATGTATAAGATTTTCGTTAATTTTCCTTTAATGAGAACTATTAGAACAGATAAAACAATATTATATACCGAATTAGAATTTTTTTATTGTTGTATATTATTTTTATTATTTGATAATTTAAAATAAAATTTAAAAGAACATATAATAATTAATTATATGATATAATTTTAAAAAGTAAAGTTAATTTGTCATTTGGTCCATCACTATAGTCATTATTAGTTTTATATTGATTTTGGCAAGGTATTATGTTTACCCATGTTAAATTGAGGGTTTTAGATATAAAACTGTTTGCTCCATCGCACATCATCATAACGTTAGAAACCACAAGTCATAAAGTATTCAGGACGCGTGAACAAGACCCAGTCAAAAAAGCGAGTTGAAAAATGTTTGCAAAGTTGACTTCAAATACGGAAAGAATAACTAACATAATTTATGCTGTATTTATGTCATTATAGCATAAATTATGCTAAATTAGAACAACATAAATAATTATGCTGTACAACATAATATTTATGCTATATTTCGTATACTTAATATGCAGTATAGCATAAATTATGCTGTATTGAACAAATTGTGCTGAAAATGAGCTAGCATAGATTACGTATTCATTTTTATCCGTGCATGAGGGTCAAGATTCATCCAAAAATGTAAATTTTTTATTATTTGTAGACCTTCAAAATATGGTAATAAAATGTAATTTTAATCAACGTACAAATTTTTTGGCTTTGGTAGGCACCACCCCACCCCTTAGTTGGAGTCTAATTTTGGGTACATTTTTCCCCTTGTTCTCTTGACTAAAGCTCCTTCACGCCCTGAATACTTTATAAGTTGTGCGTTTTACTTTATGATGATGTGCAGTTTTAAGTGTTTTTAACTATTCTGGAGCGACCAATTCAATATGCAGCCTTAGGTTTAGGTTGAGTGATAAAATAAACAAACTGGCAGCTCAACAATACTAACAAAGTGCTAGCAGACAACTTTGAGTTCCTGTCTACATTTAACATGCTTTCTTATGGAGCAATGAAGCAGCTATAACTTGAGTTAAAATTATTTCTCAGAGTTGAAATTTATACTGTAGCTTACTATGAGCCTCAAAGCTTTTGTTTTCTTGGATTTCAATCAGTTTGGTAACAATTAATTTTTTTCATCTAATGGACCACTTGCATTGAAATGTTTTTAATTGTTGCAACAAGTAAGTGAAAACGATTTTTCCATAAGAAATGCATTAAGAATATTTCAAATTATTTTGAAAAATTCGTTCTTTTGCAAGTGGTTCATTGACTTGAAATCCAGGAAAACAAAAGCTTTGAGGCTCAGTAAGCTACAGTAAAAATTTCAGCTCTAAGAAATAATTATAACTTGAGTTATAGCTGCTTCATTGCCTCATAAGAGCGCATGTTAAATGTAGACAGGAACACAAAGTCGTCTGCTAGCACTTTGTTAGTATTGTTGAGCTGTCAGTTTGTTTATTTTATCACTAAATTTATCTTTTGCTTAGACGCTATATTAATTCAATTTAAAATAGGCTATAGTTTTCAATTAAGACTCCTGCACAATGACAAGATATGCAACCTGTTGCTTATACATATGTCGTGCAATGGACCACTTGCAATAAACGAATTTTTTTTAAATATTTTAAATACTTCTGAATGCATTTCTTATGTAAAAATCATTTTCACCTACTTATTGCAACAATTAAAAACATTTTATTGCAAGTGGTACATTACAGAAAATTTCGTTCTGTAATTCGTTCGAAATTTCTAATGACGTTAAAAACCTTAAGAGCTCTCTCTATTATATACAATTTGGGTTAGGAATTAAATTTTGTGAAGCTGGCCAAATCTGTTAGTTTTATATTGCAATACTAAAACATTGTAGAACTGTTTTAATAACATTTGACGTTTTTAATACTTAAGTTTTTTAGAGTTTGTTTGATTCATTAAATAGTTAACTAACATTTAAAATGATATACTTACAAAATCGACCTCGTACCCCAGATGACTGAGGTCTGTTTCCTCCTCCATCATCAGGCTGTTCTCCACCAGCAGCCTCTTCTCTAGCAACAGCAGGCTGTTCTCCACCAGCAGCCTCTTCTCTAGCATCAGCAGTCTTATCTCCAACAGCAGCCTCTTCTCTAGTAGCAAGCTCTCTTCCATGGACTGAATGACGACAAAATATTTATTGTAAACGTTTGCAAATTTTTAGCAATTTATTGACAAACAGCTGATATTCTTGGAAATATGAGGAAGAATTAAAAAAATTAGGGAGTATTTTTTTTATTTTTCGTTATTATTTCTTTTTTATTACGGTATTTATTTACAGTACCAGTCAAAATATTGTCTTATCGACAGGTAAGGACTTTTCAAATCAATGGAATCAGCACACATGGGCCAGCTACGACCTTAATGTACAGCCCGGCATTCGACATGATAAGGTACCGTGGAAACAACTAGGCAGGCTGGTCGGTGCAATCACATCAATCATGCACCTCCACGAATGCTGAGCATCGTCATGGAATGCATGTAAACATACATCGTGCAACGTGTTGTGCTCTCACACTTGACGTACGCACCCAGCAGTGGTTCGAACCTATACTCGGTGAGGAGTACACAGTTACGAGCCAGCTGCCTTCACCACTCGGACATGTCAGCTCGGTATTATTCTGTATCCTTAAAGAGGACATTATACTGAATTGATCCTTTCGTGACTTTTAAAAACTAATTTAAAATATACTTAGGGCTGTAAGCTGCAACCTCTAGTTATAAAACATGATAGTCATCTTTTTTTCAATTGTTGCTACAATCAAAATAACAACTTAACTACGGTTTAACTATTTAGTTAGCGTCGCAGCTTACGGGGGTTAATGAAATAAAAAATTAGAAATTTACAAATTTATCAACAGTATATTGTATTCTTTTAGAATATGCAATTGAATACCCCCCCCCACCCAATTTTTTAAAATCTTCCTCATTGTTTGAATGCAAGTTTATTTATTTAATTTGTTACCTTTAAAAAAATTTACTATAATTTTGTATTTGGAAAATTAAAATAATGATTATTTAATATTATAATTGTGCAACTTAAAGTTTATATAATTAACTTTCATTTTTACTTGCTTTAATTTTAATATCAATTATACATAGTATAATAATTTTAA
The DNA here is from genome assembly GCA_949318235.1 of Ecdyonurus torrentis. Taxonomy (NCBI): domain Eukaryota; kingdom Metazoa; phylum Arthropoda; class Insecta; order Ephemeroptera; family Heptageniidae; genus Ecdyonurus; species Ecdyonurus torrentis. Next base: position 48,952,863 of record OX439131.1, on the reverse strand, counting down.
ATTTAATTCATGTACTACATGCACAGCTCTGGCCAAAAGTTTGAGAACGATTTGTATAGGGTGTATGCAGATGACGTCATATTTATTGCGCTTGGAAGCCATACTGGAGTAGTGCATAACATATTGCTCAGCATAGGACAAACTTCATTTAAGCACGCAAAAAAATTAATACTAACAATGTGATAGGTAGACACTTAAGCTAGAACACAGGTATTATAATACTACAATAATACCTAATGCAGGTGCAATGTGCAACAATAAAGATGTGACTCACTTAGATTAATTGGTATTGTAGTTTTATAACTACCTGTTCCAAATTCAAGTGTACCTATTGCAAAATACAGGTTCACTTGCCATTAGTACTAATTTTTTTCCGTGAGCCAATTTTCTTTGAGAAATCGGTTAATTTTTTTTTGTGTTATTTTTCTTACATACTTGAGATACTAATTCAACATATTTCCAGCATCAATGCTCTAAAAAATATTGTATATATTGTTTTTAAACTGGCAAAATGATTTTTTTCCCTATGCCACCCATGTTATTGAGTTATCCAAAATGGCGTCGACTTTAACATTAATGCATAGGCCCACCCTATAGGCAACCCGCAACCACTCTATGTTATCTTTATGAGAAAACGCAGCAGCCGCCGCTGCCCCCGCTGCCCCGTTCTTAAACTTTTGGCCAGAGATGTAGTATACTAGATTTGTCGTAGGTATATTTGACGCTAGTTCAATCAATTTGAAGGTCGTTTACTTACTAATAAATCTTAAGTCGAAGTTACGCTAAGGCAATGGTATGCACTTGGGCACATGCATGCTATATGATCTTAAAAGTATACATAGAGTAGACCACAATAAAAAACAACGCGTACTTTTTTATTCATCAAACACAAAATTGAATCTATAAAACTGATGACAATTTTTACCAGAATGTAAGTGTGGGCTCACATTTGAAAAAACTGTAAAGTATAATATGCAATTTACTTGAATATGCTTCTGTCGTCAATTTGTATGAAAATATTGTTCAAATTTATTTTTTTATCACTATGCTACGGTACTATAGTTTTTAAGATAAATTTATGTTATTTAAGTAAGTCCCATCAAGTGTTTTGTAATAATAATGCTAATGTTTTCTTCTGGTATAAATATGCCTTTAACCTTCAACTTGACTTATCATAGAATCAAATATCTCCCTGCTATTATATATAATACTATTTTTTACGTGCTGTTTGAAAAAAACAAGATTCACCTTTGAACCAGCTGGGTACGCTCCATTTCAACTCTTTCTTGGTTTTCGCTGTTCACCGCAGATACGAAAAAAAAAAATACAAGTTAATATTTACTTTAAGTATAAGTGTTGCATGCATATCATCATGATGATATATCATTGAACTCTATATCCAAAAAAAAAATTGGATATTCAAAATTTTGAGTTTTAATACAAGAAGAGCTAACTTTAAATTGAGTTAGGGCCAATTTTACTTTATTGTTTTTACTTTATTCTAAAACTTAACTTTAATATTATTTATTTTCATGATATTAATATTTGCGTAAAAATTTGGCCAACAAAATCTTAAAAAAAGGTATAAAGTTTAATAAAATTGACTAAAAAACAAGGTGCAAAAAATAATAATAATAAATAAAAAAATAAAAAATAAAATAATAATCTATAATTTAAAAAAAATAGTGATTCTTTATGTCATTTTTTTTTTATTAAAAATAATAATTTCAAAATTGCCAAATATTATTCTTGTATACCTCTTTAGTACTAGACTTAGAAAAAAAATATATATATATTTCACTGTCGTAAATTTTAATTATTATTATTATAGCTTATTTTTTTGTCAAAAAGGTTTTCTTGGTTTTGCGGCCCCCCTATAATCTAAAATGCTCAAAATAGCTTTAAAAATTGCGTAAATTGAGGGGCGTCTTCTGGTCCAATTTTTGTATTTTTGTCTCAATTTTTTCGATTTTGTCTATTTTTTTTCTTTCTATTTCTCATTGAATTATCTGTGGACTATGGGAACTGAAGAGTTTCTTTTGTTCTTTCTCTCTCTTGCTTAAGTTTGTTAAATATTTTAAAACATTTATTAATAGTTGCTGTTTGTTAAAAATTTAAAAACAAAACTGTTAAATAAAATAATATGATGTGCAACTGTTTTAAAATTAAATATTTTACTCTAATTGTAAGAGAGCCATTCCAAATTTATTAATAAAAAAAACTGAATTTATAATTTATAAAATTTTAATAAAAATTGTTGGTTCCAAAAAAAAAAATAATAATAATAAAATAAATAAATTAAAAAAAAAAATCTAACTTCTTTTGTGTAAATTAATAAGAGACGTACTATTCAGTGTAGAGTTTGTTGAAGTTGCTGTTGAGCTTGCAGCAGCACTTTGCCTGTTCTTCTTCCACTTCCTTTCCATTCTCATCCAAACTTTGAACTTTTTAGATGCCAGCACACGGGAGGTATTTGCAGAATCTTTGAATGCAATAGTTGATTTATTTAAAACAATACATCCCAAATACAGTAAATGTTGTATATTGCAAACATCTGCTTCAATTTCAATAATTTATTTGATTTTTAAAATAATTGTAGTACTGCCATTATTTTTCTTATTATATACTTTCTTAAAAAGCAAAAGCAAAAGCAAAAGCAAAAGCAAAAGCAAAAGCAAAAAAAAAAAAAAGGGGGGGGGGAAAGGAAAAAAGGAAAGACAGAAAGGAAAAGAAAGGAAAGGAGGAAAGGAGAGGAAAGGAAAGGAAGAAATTATTTTGAGATGTTTAAATTTACGTGTGAGTGAATAATAAATCAATCAGTAACTTCAAAATTTTCTTAAAAAAAATACATAAAAAATAAATTATTGGAAAAAAGAAGTTTTTTTTCACAATATACAGTATAATACAAAATTTGAGATAGGATGATATTGATTTAAAACCAATGCAGGTGGAAAAAAATGCTAACTGCAAAAGACAGAACAAAAAGCATCCTAACACTATTATGCTACCTAGCACTAATATTCTTCGTTGCTTCAAGTCCTGTAAAAAAGTTTTAAACAAAATTAAGTTATAACAATTTTTAACAATCAATTTTGTGTTATAAATAATATGACAATATGTGTCAATAAGTGTCAAAATAAAAATAATAATAAATATCATGTTTTAATATTAGTTTGATAAATATAAAAAAATAATATTAATAATAATAAAATAAAAAGAAGTGGCAGTTTTTCTTATTATCTAACATTGGAGAAGCCTGAACTTCTTTAATTAAAAAAAATAATGATTAAAAATAAATACTCGCAGGAAAAAAATAATTACGTAATTTATACAGCAGCTTTGCACAGATATAATTGTGCTACACGTAGCATGGTCACAATAAAATATTGCTCTTATGATAATCATATGAATGAATGAATGTTGCTGCAACAGTGAAAACAAATAATAATTTGTCATATTATGCAAATCTATCAGTTTTAACTGTAATTACTAACAGTAATTAATCCTGTGGCCTGTGGCATTTAAAAAAAAAACTAAGTAAGTTGTTAATTACATACATATTACGCATGAAATTATTGTCAGTTCTTGGCAAAATTACAAAAATAAATAATCATATAATAATTATATATATATATATATATATATATATGTATTTCAAAAAGTATGTAAACTATTTATTATTATAGTTATCAAAACTTATGAAATTATAATTCAATACAGTAACGTTATTTTCAAAAATCATGTTGATAATAAGACTTTTTTTTAAAAAGTAGCACATTAATTACAAAATTGATTATTAAAAATTGCTTAACAAAAAAAAAAAAAAAAAAAAAAAAAAAAACCATTTTCTTTGTTGAATCTGCAGTGCGTCTTTTTCTTTCTTCGATGTTTTTGGATTTGTTTTATAAAATTACAAGATATTGATTAAAAAATTTTAATTTAATTATAAATTAATTAAATATTAATGATTAATAATTTAACTTAAATAAAACAATATTATGTTATTATACTGTAACTTTATTTTACATTTAGTATTTTTTATGAAAGTTCAATTATTTATTTATATATAAATCAAGATCTTGCAATAAATTTTGACACTCTTAAAAACTAGATACAAGTAAATCAATGGTATCAATAAGCTCTTTATAATTAAACTTTACTCATGATTTGATTATGAAAAGATATCATCAAATAAAAGGGAGATATATATAGCTACTGGAAAAGCACTTCATCACAAATAAGTACATATTTTATTACATTATTATGTTACAATCATATTTAAAAAGAAATTATTAACCTATGTATACACTTCGACATGCACCTCAATTGTTAAATTTTTTTTTCATGGGCTAACAACCCTTTTTAAGAATTAAAGTTTATTAATCATTATTTTATTTTTTACTACTATCATCAAAATTTTGTTTATTTTGAATTTCTTTTTCAATTATACTCTTAAAAAGTATAACTCCTGAATTCAGAGCAATTATCTATCTTTAAAATTTAAATCATTTAAAATTGATATCAGCTCTTGAAGATTTATTAATTGAATTTTTTTTCCAAGTTGCATTGTTTTGCTTTAATTATAAGTAAATACTGTAATATTAACTGTATTGATAGGTTTAACAAATAGGTAAATATTACAACGTGCTATCAAAACACGTCAAATCTCTCTCTCTCTTGCTCTCTCTCTCTCTCTTGCTCTCTCTCTCTCTCTCTCTCTCTCTCTCTCTCTCTCTCTCTCTCTCTCTCTCTCTCTCTCTCTCTCTCTCTCTCTCATATTTTCTCATGGTTCATATACATAATATATTTTTAAATATATCTCCCCATTATTATTGATGCTTCTATATCAATTAATATGATGTCATAAATTTTTATCAATCACTATAATAAGAACTTATTGAAAACATTGCCTATATAGTCGCTCGCGTTGTTTAAATCCCTACCTATTTAAGTCCCTACGCATCATGCAATGGGATATAGAACCTAACATGGAGGATTATATTCTATACATATGGGCAAGCACAAAGTAAAACAAATCCAAAAACATCCCTAACAAAATTTGGTCGTTTCACGTACCTGATTATTGATTTCTTCTTTTTTCAACCTGTATTCTAAATTAAAACCCTTATGTCATTTTTAATTTTAATTTTTTTTTTCAAATTATATAAATCTATGACGTCTACTATAAATACCGATGACACCCGTGTTTCATAAGTGCCTGCATATTGATGCGGTAATAAATACATAGGCTAGCATCAAAAAGAAATAATAATAATAACACAAAAGTGCAGTGACTCAAAGTGCATGAGCTTGCTCTTTGTATAATACTATAAAATTCTGGACCATGTTAATTAAGATTTCTAAATACCATATATTTACCACAGCAAAAAATCACTTACATCAGCACAAGAATCGGCAAGACGTCAATTTTTTTTTTTTTATTATTATTATTAAAAAATTTCAAATTTAAATTATTTTATTTATTAAAAAAATGACATAAGGTTCCTACATAGACTTCCATTGTTTGTTTGCTGTTTTCGATTACTTTACTAAAAAATTTAGGCAATGGACTTTCACCCGGGTATGAAAAAAACAACAACACATTTATAATAATTAAAACAAATATGTTTGAAAGTCCAAATTTTATATAAAAAGCTAATTTCATTGCATATAGACAAAATAAAAACAAAATGCAATGAGGGTATTGTTGCCGACACCGTTAGGTTTCCAACCCTTTTACTTTTAAACTACGTTAGTACGTTAGACAAAAATAAATTTCTTTAAAAAAAATCTTAGTTCAAGTTTATATTTACAATACTAAGATTTATAAATTTGCAAAAAAAAGAAAAAAAAAGTTTTAAATTGATTATTTTAGTATAGATCATAAATGATCATAAGATTGCAAAAAAAATACATTTTCTTACAATATTTTATCAAATTTGTATAGAAAAAAACTTCAAAATGTTTAAAAATTTTAAAACTAAAGTCAAATTTCAACAATGTTATAAATTAATTAAAGGTACGTTTACTCTTAAATGAGACATTTACAAATAGAGAATTGCTAAATCATTTTATAATTCTCAAAATCAAGATTTAGGGGGGTGGAGGGATAAAATAATTAAATAAATCTACATTTTAATTAAATTTTGATAAAATATTTTTTTTTCAATTAATTTTCGTTAACTTGTTTTTTTCTCTCTTTACAATCTTTATAAAGAAGAAATTTTCTACTTTAGTGTTACCCTAAACTTTTGAGTTTAAAACAACTTCAAATTATGGAGATTATCTTTTTTTCTTTTTTTTTTTTTTTTTTCCTTTTTTTTTTTACTCTAAAACGTTTTTGTACATACTATGCAGTTAAACAGCAACAAAATGGAAGTCTATTTCACTTATGTCTATCTATTCCTTTGATGCAAGTTACAAAATAATATGAAAGACGTAGAACACGATGAACAAAAAACATGTCTACATGTAGTATCCTATATAACATACCTAAATATCAACATTAATTTTGCCGGAGTCATTGATTTCTAATTTATTTTACATTCACAAAATGACACTGGCTGTCACTGACGTCACAGCTCGCCCGGCTTACGCGCGCGTAAAACAAGCGAGCTGTGACGTCATTGTTGGCATGCACCTTGTTGTGAGTGGAAAATAAATTAGAAATCAATGATTCCAGCCAAATCAACGTTGATATTCAGGTATGATAGGATATAAGTTTTTTTTTTTTTTTTTTTTTCGTTCAATGTGTCTTTAAACATTTAATTCAACTCTTATCAATATATTACTGTATGTATTTATACTCACTTGCAATTGCCATCACAAAATTTAGATAACAGCCATTTCTAAAAAAAATTATATATATTATAAATACATAACTTTTTCCAAACATGAACAGCTTTTATTATTGAAATTTATTTAACCAAAAGTAACTTGCATCATAGATAGAAAAAGACATAAAAAAACTAACTACCTATTTTAACTAAACCCTCGCGTGAAACCTAATAAAAAAAAAGAAAAAAAAAAAGAAGAAAGAAGTTTCTACGTTTAAACTTCTTTTCAAAAGAAAAAGAAAAAAAACACATACACAATAACATATCATTGGCAAAACAAGATAAGAGTTAATTCAAACGGATGCACTTTTTTTCTTCTGAAATTCTAATCAATAAGTTATAATGTAACTCGTATTAACTTTAATACGATCAACTCTAAAATTTTGGTGTTCATTTTGAAATAAAATATTTGACAAAAATTTCTGCATCCATTTATTATTTTTATTTATTATTATTTTTATTTATTATTATTTTTATTTTTAATTAACTTTGATCTTGTTTTGGACTTGCCATCATTTATTGAATAAATATGAAAGGGAATTGGAAAGTAAACAAGTTTCAAGTTCAAGTTGTAAAAACTGTTATAATAAAATATATGGGTTATTTAAAAGTTTTTAAATAAATAAATTAATGTTAATGATATGATAATTTTGTCCGATTAACCAAAAAAACATAATAAAAAAAAAAAAAAAAAAAAAAAAAAAAAAAGGAAGTCTTTGTGAAGAAAAAAGTAAACATTTTAAAATCCCTCAACCCTGCCACCAGAAACGATATGCAAATAAGGAAGTGGGAAATAATACACCAGAAAATAGACACAAAAATATACATAATCATTTTTTTATTTTTTCCAACCACCAAACAATCACCATAAGACAATGAAAATAAATATCAAAGTATACATGCGATTTAGTCAATATGAAGAATCTTGTATACAGTACGTACATTTTCTATTATTTTTTTTTTAGAAAGCGGCATCGTTTTTTATGTTAAGTATATGATTTCCGTGAGTGTATTTGTAAAGAAACAAAATTAGCTATGGTATATGACCGAGGGGTGAAGGCAGCTGATGACTCGCAAGTCGCAACACTGTACACTCCCCCCCGAATAAATCTGACCGCTTGCGTGAAGTTTCCTCTAAATATATTTAACATTTGGAGAGATTACGATTCGGTCAGATAAATTTGGGAGAAGTGTATACTCCTAAACGAGTATATAGGTTCAAGCCACTGCTGGGTGCGTAAGTCAAGTGTGAGAGCACAACATGTTGCACGATGTATGTTTACATGTATTCTATGACGACGCACATCATTCGTGGAGGTGCATGATCGATGTGATTGCACCGACCAGCCTGAATAGACGTTTCCACGGTTTCTCTATGCTGTTATGGCGAATGTCAGGCTGTGTACTTAGGCCGTGGCCGGCCCGTGTGTGATTTTACATTAATTGGAAAGTCCTTAGCTGTCCCAGTCTTGACTGGGACTGGGATTAGTGTAGCACGATAAACACAATATGGCAAGCAAAATAATAATAATCGGACAGGCATTTACGTGTCATGCAGAAAGCTGCAGTTCTTGGCACAGCTAACATCGAGCGCAAAGTGCTTAATTTGTGATCCCTCTCTTTGCCACCTGCAGTTTCAATCAGATAATTGATATTGGGTTATTCATACCTTCACCTTGAATCAAGTAGGATTCCAATGTTGGTATTACACAAGAAAAAATAAGGAAAGAACTCATAATAATAATAATAAAATAAAAATAAATACCTAATAATTATAATAATGGGCTCAACATTAGAATAGAATTTGCTCTGCGATGAAATTATACTTAAATATTTATATTTGAAAGTGAGCAATTTTTATCAAAAATCATATAATTATCGAAGTTGCATATAATTATAATATAATAATAATAATATATATATATATTATATTATAAATATGTAATGTATTTAATATATAAAATGTTTTATAATATCATTAATGATTTTCTTGCCACCAATGAACAGAGTAAAGTAAATCAATATTGACAATATTATACAGTATTTGTGTTGATTAAAGTATTTGTATTGTGTCTCTAATTGTCACATATTATTCTACACTGTAAAAGTCGTGGAACGTAATAAAATCTTAAATCTTAAAAAACAAAATAATAATAATAATAAAAAATATATAGGCCTATGAATTAAAGATTTTTTTTTGTAACATTAAAAAAAAAAAAAAAAAAAAAAGTAAGAAAAATTGACGCAAAACCCCATTTAATATATGTTATTTCCATTTGCCAAAAGAAATATAATTATTTTTTTTCTGTGCTTTTCTTTGAAAAGATCTATACTACTTGTATGTAATCCTCTGATCAATAAATAACTTATTTTTATTATTTATTCATTATGTTAAAGTGGACGCTATGTTGGATCACTCAAATAACATGGGTTGCATAGGAAAATTACTCATTTTGCCAGTTTTAATACACTAATTATAAGCAACATTCTTAAGAGCATTTATGTTGTTATTAGCTTGAATTTCAGATATAAAGAGCAAAATAATATTATACCATGTATAATAAATAACATGATTGATAATACTAACAAAAAATTTACCGTTTTTGCAACGAAAAATAGCCAAAAATCGAAGTTTGTCCTATGCTGAGCAATGTTATTTATTTCTCCAGTATGGCGTCCCAGAGCAATAATTATGACGTCGTGTGCATACATTCTATAGCTTACTACTTAATAGTAAGTAAGTAAGTAAGTAAGTAAGTAAGTAAGTAAGTAAGTAAGTAAGTAAGTAAGTAAGTATAAGTAAGTAAGTAAGTAAGTAAGTAAGTAAGTAAGTAAGTGAGTGAGTAAGTAAGTAAGTAAGTAAGTAAGTAAGTAAGTAAGTAAGTAAGTAAGTAAGTAAGTAAGTAAGTAAGTAAGTAAGTAAGTAAGTAAGTAAGTAAGTAAGTAAGTAAGTAAGTAAGTAAGTAAGTAAGTAAGTTACAACTTAACTTACTAAAACCTCTAGTCTCCTGATGGTTATGCAATTTCAGTGAAACATTAATTCTTTCTAAAATTTTGGTACACCTTAAAAAAAAAAAAAAAAAAAAAAACTTGACTTGTGTCTATATTTAAATTTCTTTTTTTTTGGAATAGAGTTTAGGGATGTATTTGTTTTTCTTTTGGATACAATATATTAAATATTATATCAGGAATAATTCAGAATATACCAATTATACCTCAAATTATGTTAAAAACATTATGTAAATTATGTTCCAAAAGAAGAAAAAATTAAATTACGGCGCCTGAATTATAAAGCTTGTAGGAGATGCATTTTTTTTATTAATATGAATATACAGGCAATAATACTAAGTTTCTTAATTGGCTAATTGTCAAGATGTAGCAATAAATCAGAGTCTTTTTTAAGGAAAAATCCTGACTGCACATATTCGTGAGACAAGGCCCACATACATATTGGGGGTGGTCCGGGGGGGCGTAGCCTCCCCGGTGCCCGCCGCAGGCGCGAAATTTTTTGCAGTCACGTGTTCAAATATGCCCTATTTTTTATACTAAATTTGAAAATTTCATAAAATAAATACAGATTTTATTCCCCTTTTTCACGAACATTTTCCACACATTTAATTATTTTAGACGTCTAAAGTAAAGTAAAGTTGATATTGTTTCATTTTTTTTTTTTTATTCAATTATATCTTTAACATTGTTTTTCAAAAACTCGAGTGCAGAGTCTTCTCAGCAAAAATCATATAATTCTAATAAGATTTGGGGGGGGGGGGGTAATAAAGCGATGTTTTCCATTAATTTGCGCGATTGTTTTTATAATTTTTCAGCACTGCAATTATTATTTTTTTAAGTTTGATTAGGAGACGCTAAAAATCGCCAGCCAGCTTAAAGCTTGGAAACGATGTCAAATTATAAGATAATAAAAGGGGTATATGGACAGAAACAAGATGCTCATGGACAACTACTATTAGCATAGTTGCATTACTCTGCGCGAACAGCACAATTTGTTTATTATTTCCATGTTTTCATTTTTTTTTTCTTAATTAATACCATGGTTTTACTATATGATTAATACGTATAATTCAAAGTTATAAGCTCTATTAGAAATGTATCGTAAGATTCGTAAGTCGTAAGTCCTAATTATAAAGAATACAATGAAAAGTGAAGAGTATAAAAACTACTTTAATTTATGTCTTTTAATATTCAGTAAAAATTGTGGAAATAAAGCATAATGCATTTCCTAGTAATAGCTCTTTAAAACTACAATTAAAATAAATTTCATAGAAAAATCAATTTCCTGTATTTGTAACTCAAGCATGCACAAAAATAGTTCATAAAATGATAGTGATAGCAAAAATTCATCATCGTGAAAATTTTCAAATATGCGTAAAATTATGTCTAGTATTTCTCATTCAAGTATTTCCGGAATTGGTGCAGTAATTATCTCAAAAGTCGCAAAAAAAAAAAAAGAAAAAAAAAAAAACTTTTTTCCCCATAATTGTAATGTTAAATTAGGGGACGCTTTGCTTCGCCGCGTTTATACCCGCGCGCTAAACCGATAAGCTCGCCAGCATTAGTTGTTGTTGTTGTTTTTTCTCAAATTTTTTGGAGTGCTCTGCCCGTTCATTATTTTTAAAATATTCATTTTTTTTTCTTTTTGTAATTCAAATAGGTATTAATTTATATACTTAAATCGAAAAGCGATAAAAATGACATCCTAATTTTTGAAGCCCAGGGTTTTAAGAGCGAGCAGTCCCCTATAGTGATATTCAATATAGCGCCTTTTCAATTTACTCTTTCAATTTCAATGAAATGCACAAATCTTGATTAAAAAAATAATAATAAATAAAAAAAAAAAAAACAAACAAACAAACAAACAAAAACGAAATAAAATATTACTATAATGCTAGGCTGATACTGCTAGGTATAATATACAACATACCATAACGGATAAACATACGGACAACATACAATACATGATTCATATTGTTACTAGTAACTTGTGTGTGTGAATTATTAAAAAAGTATAGACTCTTGCTTTGAAAAAGAAATAAAATTTATGCAAACTTCTTTAGAAGACTGATTGTGATTTAAAAAAAAGTATTACCATTCAATGTTATTAAATTCATATGATAAAATCTAAAAATAATGTTCTTAAATAAATATTCAAAAATTCTTATATTCCAACCCTTTTAAAGCACGGTACCATACATTTTTATAAATAATTAATAAATTGTTAATAATGTGGAACTTGAAAGTGCAATAACACTTGCAAGCGTAGCGAGCAGGATTTTTTTTTTTTTTTTTTTATATAATTTGTGCTATGAAAATTTTTCTAGAACTCAAAATTTATATTCTTGCTGACTGCACAAATCCAAATTTCTGACTGCACATTTCCCAGTCTGACTGCACATTTTGTGTCTGACTGCACACTAAAAAAGACCCTGCAATAAATGACACCATTGATTTATTATTATTATTATGCATTATTTTGCTATCCTTTTTTTAACCTGCTGCAATTTTTTTTAAATTCTATTTAAAAAAAAAAATTTAATCGGAACTTATACTTATTGAACTTATATAGTTAATAAAAAATTAATTAATTGAAAACCCGGACCCGATGAAGATTTTTGACGGGTCCGAACCCCTGATAAATAAAATGACACAATGTTAATTTAAATAATAATAATTGCACGCGATGATAAAAATAATAAATAATACAATCAATGAAAAATACAGAAGAAAAAAACAAACACTGTATAATATTACACAATAGTAAAAACACAAGAAAATAATAACAAATGATAAGTATTGCACTGCTATACTGTTTGAAAGTATAAAATCTAAATGGTGTATATATTGTCTTGATTTCTGATCAATGCAATTATTCTTATTAAAATATATTGACACAATTAGCATATTTTAATTTTTAATTTTTTTGTGTGTATGTGTAAAGTATATTATAATTGAATTGAAAGAAATTTTCACGCAATTTACCAAAACTAGCTTCTATTTTTTTATCCCTAATAAATATAATATATATAATATTATTACGGTTTCTGTGTATAAAAAAATCTCATGCTTTATAATATAATACTACATAAGACAGCCTTGGGTCTTAATGGATAGAATTATCGTATTACAATAACGACATTTAGCAATATTAGCTATATTGAATATTGCTGACAGCATTGATGCTGTAAATATGTTGTATTTCAAGTTGTATTATGTTATAGAAAAAGAACTATAATTAAAAAAGAAAAATAAATAAATAAACGATTTCCCAATAAAGAGAATAGCTAAAAAGAAAGTTTGTCCTATGCTGAGAAATGTTATTCACTATATACCCCAGTATGGCTTCTAAGTGCATTAAATATGACGTCATGCATATATACACCACATAGAGATTAATAGTTTATCATTAGAGTTTATAAATTATTGTTATATATTATGGGGTCGAACGAACATCATTTTCGAGTTCAACAAACTCAAACCGATCACGAACATTAAAAATTCTTTCGAACACTATATCCAAAAACGAACATTTTGAACACATCATGAACTAGTGTTCGTAAGTGTTAGAATAAGTCGTTTAAAAAATACTATTAAAATAAAACATTTTTTTTTTATTTATACATATTTTTTATGTATATACTTAAAATATTGTAATATATATATATATATATATATATATATATATATAGGGTGTATGCATTCATGTTAAAATCGACGCCCTGTTGGATAACTCAACAACATAGGTGGCATAGGAAAATAAATCATTTTGCCAGTTTAAAAACACTGTGCAATATTTTTGAGAGCATTGATGTTGTAAATATATATATGTTAAATTAGTATCTCAAGTATGTGAGAAAAATAACAATAACAAAAAATTAACAGCTTTTTCAAAGAAAATTGGCTTAAACAAGTTTCTCCTATGCTGAGCAATGTTAATTACTACTCCAGTAGGCAGTAGGGTCTTTAAGCGCAATAAATATGACGTCACCCACATACACTCTATAGGATGCCTTGCTCGATCATTATTGTATAGTACAGACGAACATTATAATTTGCTTACAATATTGCATGGCTCACTCGCATCACTCATATATTATTCCATTATACAAGAGAGTATAATATTTTTATTTTAAAATACAGGTTAGGCATAAAAAAGATCCAGACTTGTAAAAAAAATAATAATAATAAATAATAATCAAATTAACAAAAATATAAAACACCTCAAAAACATGCAATTTCAATAGAAAGAATTTAACCTTTAATTACTTTAATATAGTAATTATAAAGCAAATATATCAAAAAATAAATCAATAAAAAAGTATACATAATATCACAGTTTTCTATACATATATGACAAAAATATAATAACATTATGCTCTCTAAAAATATAGGGTGTTTGCATTCGTAGAAAAGTCGACACCATATGTGAGCACTACATAACATTGTCCCGGTATGGAAAAAATGACATATTTTAATATATTATAGGGTCTATGCATTCATGTTAAAGTCGACGCCATGTTGGATAACTCAATAACATGGGTGGCATAGGAAAATAAATCATTTTGCCATTTTAAAAACAGTATGCAATATTTTTGAGAGCTTTGATGTTGTAAATATGTTGAACTATAGTATCTCAAGTATGTGGGAAAAATAACAATAACAAAAAATTAACCAATTTCCCAAAGAAAATTGGCTTAAATGAAGTTTTTCCTATGCTGAGCAATGTCACGCACTACTCCAGTATGGCCTCCAAGCGCAATAAATATGACGTCATCCGCATACACCCTATACTGTTAAGATATTCTGTTAACAGATTGCTTTCAAGTATGCAAAGAAAAATAAATATTCACAAAAATATTCGATAATTTTCAAAAGAAAAAGAGCCGCAAACCACGTTTGTCCTAATATATAAACAATGTTATTCATTGCTTCTGTATGGCGTCACAGCGTATATTCAGTATGACCTCATGCGACATGCGCATACACCCTATATATAACGTTCACAACTTCACATATATAAAACCATTTCATGCAAGAAAATTCAAAAATAAATGTTAATATCAAAGTCAATTCAAAGAGAATAAAGTTCAGAGGTTACAACATTGTACAACATGCATATGGCTTCTTTAAAGTTAGATAATGAAAAGAAACTGTTCCATCATTCACATATGATGACCCAAAGCCCTTTTCGTATGGTAGCCCCGCAAACTTGCGCTCGTCCTGCGAGATATGCAACACGCTAGAATATTTTCTATATAATATAGTAAAAAGTAAAAGCAGTATAACTATGAAGTAAATGATACGGGAAGAGTTGCATATCTCGCAGGATGATCACGAGTTTGCGGGGCTACGGAAAGGCTTTGGGTCATCATTATTGAGTTTATGAACAGCTCTTATAATTATTTAATACACTGAAGACTGAAGACTGAAGTTGTAAACCCTGAACTTCTTCTAAAAGCAAAATATATCTTTAATATTTTATTTATAATACTACATAGCAAGATAAAAATTATATAATTTCAAAATAACCTTCTTCACTGCTAGCATAAAAAAAAGTACAAAGTAATTTATTTGTAGTCCGTGCATGCACATGCAATATGACAGACGATTCACCATTTGACTAGAATAAAAAAAAATTGGAGATGAAAACGTGCAACTGCATGCACTATAAAAAATAAAATACCTAATTATAATAATAAAAAAAAACTTCATCAAAATTAAATAATATAATATAAATAATATTATAAATAAGTATTATTTACAAAAAAAAAAAAAATTAAACGTGTTACGTGTATGGAATGGGGACAACTTGAAGTTGAATAAGAAAGAGTATAATCCAATTTATAACACTTACGATAGAACATTATCCAATTTTTGTCTGGGAGCTGCAAAGTAGGCGTAGTATTGCAGTACTGGTTGGATGAGCAGTGGACTACTGGAGCCTGCTTGCCTGTAAGCAAAAACAAACATACAAATTAAGGGGTTATGTCTATATAATTAATATCTCAAAAACTGTTCATACATCGCATACTTAAATTTTCAGGATAAGTTTAAAATTTATTTATTTCAATACATATTAAATTTCATAAAGATCTATCATGGATTAGTAAAAACTGACTAAAATAACATTGGTAGCATAGGAGATACCTAGCAAAACGCCTATACCTCATCCCATGATAAATGAAATATTTTATTCCCAATCCATATATAGAACACATGAGGAAATTTGATATGCGTATAGGTTGAGCTAATTTTAGACCCTCAATAAAGGCAACACTTTTTCAGATAACAGAGTGTAGAAAAATTCTTGCACGGAAACAATATAAAGGTGGGTTTCATTCATGTTAAATAACTTTTAAAAAGTCGACGTCATAAGTGAGTAGTAAATAACATTGGCCGGTATAGGAAAATGGCTCATTTTGCCAGTTTAAAAATACTTGGCAATTTTTTTGAGTCCATTAAGTATATTTTTAATTAATATTTTTAACGTCACGAACTAACTTCACAGGCTGCAATTTGCATGCGCGGGCATAGGAAAAAGCTATAGCTTTTAACGTCATTTCACCACTTTCAAAAATTTATTCAAAAAATATTTATAAATGAGTTCAAAATATTAGAAATTCTTATATATGCATTGATTTAGGACCGTGTCTTGTTTTATTTAATGCAAAAAAAAAAAAAAAAAAAAAAAAAAAACTTAAAAAAAAAAAACTTAAAAAAAAGTCTTTTTTATATTGATGACGTCATGAATTTTCAAAGTTTCCTACCTTATAGGGTCTATATATGCATTCATGTGAAAGTCGACACTGCATGTTTGATCACTCAATAACGCATGGGGGAAATAATTCATTTTGCCAGTTTAAAACCCCTATGCAATATTTTTGAGAGCTTTGATGTTGTAAATATATTGAATTAGTATCTTAAATAGTGAGAAAAATAGCATTAACAAAAAATTAACCGATCTCTCAAAGAATATTGGCTTATATAAATAAAGTTTCATGACCTATATGCTGAGCAATGTTATTCACTACTCCAGTATGGCCTCCAAGCGCAACAAATATGACGTCATGTGGATACACCTTATAGTTATTTTGTCTCATCCCCAGTTAGTGAGGCTACAGAAGCTATATAGTGACGTGACATATAATAAAAGTGTAAATATGATGGTGCCATATGCCATATATATCATAAATTTAGCGTTTTTGTTTTGTTTAGTTTTTAATGGTTTTTTGAGGCTATTATATAAGTTTTAATTATGTTTTGTATTAACTAACAAAATAAAATATTTCTTAATTAGTTATTAATTTTATTTGTGTACCCACTGGTACGTATATATACGTACAGTAAGGTTCGTTAAAGTCCGCAGAAATATAAAAAGCACAGGTAGCGAGTTATGTTGGTAGCCCGCGCGTAATAGCAGCGGGGGAGGGCGGAGGGGAGGGGAGGGGAGCGCGGCAGCGAAGGAATCATATTATGCATGTTTTTGCATATTTTGATTGTTGTGCAGCCACTTTTGAATGCTTGTATCTCAAAAAGTATTTATTGTAGAAGCTTGATTTTATTTTTGGCCACAGAACTGTTATATATTGTTTGTTATCTGCATTACAAAGTTTTTTAACACAATTAGTTGCACCATAAAAATTTCCAAAGTTGAGGAAAAGTCACATTTGCACCACAAATATTTCTTTTTCTCGTCCTGGGGCATTTTTTTATGCATCAACTAATTATGTTAAAAAACTTTGTGATTCAGATAACAAATGATATGAAACATTTCTCGTGGCAAAAAATAATTCAAGCGTCTACAATGAATATTTTGAGATATTTTGCTAGGTCATGGCAGCCCTAGATTGCTTTTTTAAAACGGCCCTTAAGGGCCATACTTTTACCATCGGAGAGCTGTCACGACCTAGCGAAATATCGCAAAGTATTCGTTTTAGAAGATTGATTTTCGATGTGCATTTTAAAACTGAGGTTCCAGATTTGCGAAAATTTTATTTTACATTTTAGCTTTTATTTCATGTGCGCGTATCTGTCGCCGTCTCTTTTCGCGGTAACTGCACTCTCAGTGGCCGGCGAAGTTGTCCGCAGCCTTTCCGCGATGTATAAAATCTTCATGTTTTTATTTGCCTAATCAAATTAAACGTTAAAAAAAAATAACAAAGGTTTGCTAGTGCGTTCTTTACATACGTTTTGAAGTAAAATTAAAAAAAAAAAAAAAAAAAAATGAAAATATGACGTGTGGAGCTCCCGTCTCTTTCGCGGTAACTGCACCCTCGGCGGCCGGCAAAGTTGCCCGCCGTCTAACCCCGTTGTATTTATTATTATTATTTTTCATCAGCAAACTTTTGTTATTATTTGTGTTACGTTTAATTTAATTAGGCAAATCAAAATATAAAAATTTTATACATCGCGGACAGGCTGCGGACAACTTTGCCGGCCACTATGAGAGTGCAGTTACCGCGAAAAGAGACGGCGACAGATACGCGCACATGAAATAAAAGCTAAAATGTAAAATAAAATTTTCGCAAATCTGGAACCTCAGTTTTAAAATGCACATCGAAAATCAATCTTCTAAAACGAATACTTTGCGATATTTCGCTAGGTCGTGACAGCTCTCCGATGGTAAAAGTATGGCCCTTAAGGGCCGTTTTAAAAAAGCAATCTAGGGCTGCCATGACCTAGCAAAATATCTCAAAATATTCATTGTAGACGCTTGAATTATTTTTTGCCACGAGAAATGTTTCATATCATTTGTTATCTGAATCACAAAGTTTTTTAACATAATTAGTTGATGCATAAAAAAATGCCCCAGGACGAGAAAAAGAAATATTTGTGGTGCAAATGTGACTTTTCCTCAACTTTGGAAATTTTTTATGGTGCAACTAATTGTGTTAAAAAACTTTGTAATGCAGATAACAAACAATATATAACAGTTCTGTGGCCAAAAATAAAATCAAGCTTCTACAATAAATACTTTTTGAGATACAAGCATTCAAAAGTGGCTGCACAACAATCAAAATATGCAAAAACATGCATAATATGATTCCTTCGCTGCCGCGCTCCCCTCCCCTCCCCTCCCCCCCTCCCCCGCTGCTATTACGCGCGGGCTACCAACATAACTCGCTACCTGTGCTTTTTATATTTCTGCGAACTTTAACGAACCTTACTGTACATGCATGTCTTTATTTATACTATATACTGTATTATGCATTTAGGGTTGATGTATTCATAGATGTCTTAATAAAATCCTAAATTATGAAACAAAAACTGCAAATAACTTTATGATATGCTATATATTTAAAATGTAATAATGCCATCGGCTATGATAAAATTTTCAGAACCCGAGACTATCAAATACGAGAGAAAATAATTATTGAAATTAACTTGGGCTCTTATGGGACTAAATCAATAAATCAGAATAAGAATAACTTAAAGCCATAGACCGCGCATTAAACTACAGGTGCTTTTTAATGAATAAACACAAAATGGGATCTTCAAAACTGATGAATTTTTTTTTACCAGAATGTTAATGTAGCCCCACGAGAGAGCTTGAAAAAACTGTAAAATGCAATTTGGGTGAAAATTCATGTTTATGACGCCAGAAACATGCAAAAATTAGTATGAAAATGTTGTGCGGGTTGCATAAATCGAATTTTCTAATCCCAGCTGCTACGGCGCTACTGTTGAGTTTTGAGACAAACTAAATGGTATTTATGTAAGTCCCATCAAGTGTTTTGTGATATAAATGCTTATGTTTTTCTCCGGTATATTCCTTTAAAATATATAGCAATATGTATTTTTTTTATTATTATTTTTTTTTATTTTTTTTTATTTTTTTACATTTTTTTATGTTGTCTAGATAATACATAGCTAGTATAGATCTTGATAGATAATTGACACTATAATTAAAACATAAATATTTTAGGATTTTTTTTTCATATATACGCCAGTATACGTTGATACAAGCTGTATTTCTTTACATTATTTATTAAAATGTGGCATCTCTGTTATGCAATAAACAATATGCCTAATCTGTGACATTGATAAAAATTTATAGAAAATATAATAAGACACATACACTAATATAATAATAAGTGCCTCGGTAATAAGTATATGGGTATCCGCGGTTTTAATATTTATATGAGCTCGGGAAAAAGTGTTCCAACTACGCTCGCAGGAGAGGACGCCAGTTTTTCAGTAAAAAGATATTTTACTTATTTCATTGGTCTTTTGGTCGCATTTTACGTTGACAAATAATATCGTATTGTATGCTAGTGCTAGTACGCATACACTAGGTCTCAGGGTCAAAGGTTAATTAAGGTCACTTCCTGGTCACCCTTTATAAAAAAAAATAATACGATTCTACAGAACATGATTAGACACGTCTGATTTGAAAAAAAATCACGCTTTAATATTGAAATTTGTAATTGTGGTGTTTATTTTTTAAAATGTGTGCTATTTCTCATATGATTTAACATTGGCAGTGGGCACCTAATTCTCAAAATTTGGTCATGTCAGCTATATTTTCCAAAAAAATAAAGATAATTGAGTGAAACAAAAACAAATTTGCTTCTCAGAAGTTTTTACAACTCTTGCAACGCAAATTCAAAGAAAAAATAATTAATGTAATTTTAATTTAATTTTTCCTGGCAAAATCCAGGAATTTCGGGTATTTTGGTGGCCATCTTGGTTTTTATGACGTCACGACTTTGAAAAATTTTTAGGGTATGTAAAATGTTATTTCCAACATGTTTTGGCCTTACAAATTGTTCGAAAATTGATCAGGAACACCGCAAAAAAATAATTTGTGCACAGAGGTCAAAGGTCAATTCAGGAGAACTGTACGCGTCCCAAACTTCGGCTTGGTGCCAAAAGCACTTCTATTGGTCATTTATACTATCCCTGAAAGTTTCATGCTTTTAACCAGAATAGCCGAAAAGTAGCTTTTTTTGACACTAACTGCTTACACTACAGGGCCTATAGTTCCTCTCATAGTCTGACCAACGAACTAAATGCAGGTATACAAAAATTTAGTTTTAAGGTAGTATAGTAGTAGGGGACCGACGTCGGCCATTAGACTCAAACTTTTCTAGTGAAAAAATTCTGAAATTTTGCACAATGATACTTCAGCTTGAGACAATTTCAAATATATAAAAAATTTTTTTTTTTTTTTGGGGGGGGGGGGGGGGGGGGGGTCACCGTGCAAATCAAATTTATATGATTTTTGGAAATTTTAAGCCCATAAGGCCCAATGTTAATTTCAATAAATTTTTTTTTATTTTTTTCGGGACGGTCAAACAATTTTTTTTTTACGGCTAGTGGTGTGACCCTTAGCTATACAATGACACCAAATTTAGATAGACCCAAAACACTTCTAGTTTTTGAGACATAAGGTCTGTATACCCTACTACCTTAACATGCAGCCATATGGTTGCAAAACAATTGAGTAAACACATTTTTATCTTGGTTTACGAAATTTGTATGACACACGTACAGCTCTGGCCAAAAGTTCCCGAACGATTTGCATAGGCAGCCCGCAACGACGCTATGTTATGATCTTTATGAGAAAACGCAGCGGCCGCCGCTGCTCTGTTCGGGAACTTTTGGCCAGAGCTGTACGTGGTTTCAACTTTTTTTAAATCATAATAAGTTTTTGCAAGAATTTAGTCTTTAATTGTCATATTTTTCTAATTATTATAACTACTTCTTTATCAAAATTTTATGCATTTTGATGGCTATAGTAACACCGCGCAAAACTATACTTTTTGAATGTGATCGACAGCCGACAGCTCTATATAGATCAATATAAGGTTTTATAGCATAACTTATCGTTAAAAACCGGCCATATAGAGCCGCAAGCAAAAAGGGTATAACTGCTTGTGAGATGCGATATACATGCGCACTTAAGTATAAACATTATATATACACACACACATATATATACATTATTACTTTATATTTTGACTAGCCTCCTCTACTCTATTCCTCTTTCAGGGTATTGGCCATCAAAATGACACATATTTTAGTTCGTTGGTCATCGAGTGTCAGTCATGACTAAAATAGTCATCAATTCGCCTCTCCTAAAAAAAAAAAAAAAAAAAAAAAAATGGTTTGTGTGCGCATCTATTGGCTTCAGTATGACCAAAGACCATGGTCTTTGGTATAATATATGAACCAAGCAGGAGGGAGAGAGAGAGAGAGAGAGCATGGGTGGCTGCACCATTCCCTGCTTACTGAAAAGTTTCATGAGCTTCAATATATATTTTTTTTATTGTGTAAATAGCTCAGTTGTAAGCCAAGGTCTATATATTAAAGAGGTTGAGCACAGCACAAAACTCGCGCAGTTGATTTTATTTTGTGATGGATGTACTTGATTAGCCAATACGATGCCATTCACCAGTTACGTCACTGATATAAGGTGAATAAAAATACACCCGGTGATATGACGTCTTTGATGAATTACTTTAAGCTGAGCGACCTTGCCAAAACTTTTCCCCCGGAGCAAATAACCTCTTATATATGAACCTTGAGTTGTCAGCGTGTATGTGTTTCATGCCCGCAAGGTCAGAGAGGTTTAAATAACGGGTGCTGATTTTTTTTTTCAGCATTAATATACGTTTTAATTTTACAAAGAATAAAATAAATAAATGAAAATTGGTTTTCTTTGGTAATGGTCTACGGTGCGCACCACCTCCCAAAAAATTGGTCCGTGACGAATGCCTACTAATAACGAGGTCTAGTGTGCGCACCACCTAGGCGGAGCCAATATGCAGCAGGTCTACGGTGCGCACCACCTTGGAGAAGCAAAAAGTGCCGTGCTGCCGCGCGGCCGCCGCACCTCAGGTCTATAGTGTGTGCACCACCTTGCCGCAGGTCTAGTGTGTGCACCACCTTGCCTCAGGTCTACTGTGTGCACCACCTTCCCAACTTGCCTCAAGTCTACTGAGTGCACCACCTAGCATCAAGTCTACGGTGTGCACCACCTTGCATCTGGTCTACGGTGTGCACCACCTTGCATCTGGTCTACGGTGTGCACCACCTTGCATCAAGTCTACGGTGTGCACCACCTATCATCAAGTCTATGGTGTGCACCACCTAGCATCTAGTCTACGGTGTGCACCACCTAGCATCTAGTCTACGGTGTGCACCCCCTTGCATCTGGTCTACGGTGCGCACCACCTTGCATCGCACCCTTGCACAACTTAAACTTGATGCAAGCTGGTGCACACCATAGACCAGATGCTAGGTGGTGCGCACCGTAGACCAGATGTTAGGTGGTGCACACCATAGACTTGATTCTAGGTGGTGCACACAGTAGACCTGAGGCAAGGTGGTGCACACACTAGACCTGAGGCAGCGCGGGGCAAGCTGGGAAGGTGGTGCACTCAGTAGACCTGAGGCAAGCTGGGAAGGTGGTGCACACAGTAGACCTGAGGCAAGGTGGTGCACACACTAGACCTGAGGTGCGGCAGCCGCGCGGCAGCACGGCACTTTTTGCTTCTCCAAGGTGGTGCGCACCGTAGACCTGCTGCATATTGGCTCCGCCTAGGTGGTGCGCACACTAGACCTCGTTATTATAGTAGGCATTCGTCACGGACCAATTTTTTGGGAGGTGTGGTGCGCACCGTAGACCATTACCTTTTCTTTTGCATTATATTAAATTAAAATTAAAAAAATTAAAATTAAATTAAACGAATTAATGTTAAAAAATTAAGAAAGGCAAAAAAAAAAAAAAAAAAAAAAAAAAAAAAAAAAAAAAAAAAAGGAACGAAACGTGAGATGGTATCGAACCTTCAACCTTGCGATCATGACAGACGCTAAGATAAATTCCTTACTATAGTTCGTAACTATCACATACTTGATGAAACTTATTATTACCCTACCGGAAGTTTCCCATTGGGAATTTTTCCCATGGGGATTTCGCCACGGGAAATATTTCCCATGGACAGAAATCCCAGCTCAAATTTCCCACTTATGGGAAATTTGAGCGGGTGCTTCTGCCCATGGAATTCTCTCCCGCAGCGAAATCCCCATGCAAATTACACTCATATTTGAATTTTCACTTGCAAAATATTATTTACAATTGGCTAGAAATTTGTTCAATGCCAGAAATTAGTGATCAATATTTCTTTTAATAAGAATAAACATGTTAAAAAAATTGAACACTAATTTGAGGCATTGAAAAAATTTCTAATTCAATTATATTGATAATATACATATAAAATATACTATACAATAAAATATACCATACATTCATGCAAAATAATTCATTGAAATTTTACAAATTTCTCTTTATTTTTCAAAATTACATAACCCGTACCCAATATGCAAGTATATATTATATGTATAAGTATGTGGCGGGTGATCCCTTGCCTACTTTAACGTGCAGAACTAAAAAAAATATATAACATTTATTTACGTTAAAATAGGCAGAGATCCGCGACAATTTCTTTTACATTTGTTTACAATTTTTGAAAAATATTCTCATAACAACAATTTTATGCAAATGACCCTTTACCATGTAGATAACAAATTATTTTTACTCACCAATTAAAGAAACAAGCAATAATTTAGTTATAACTCAAACCTCCTTGGAATATCGGTAACACGCGCTCGTGTACGTGTTTTGCCGTGGAGCGGTAATGGCGTCCCCATAGCATCGCGGCGTGCATACGTGCAGACCCATACAAACAGAAATAAAACACAAAGTACACATATTCTTACATTTAAAATGTCACAAAATAAGTAATTCACACTTCCCTTAAATAAAAACAATCTTCTATTCCATCCAGACTTGACTTTACTGGCCTCACTTAACAAATCTTGTAGAGCGACGTCGACACACACAATGTAAAAGACGCCATTTTTCCAAACTACCATGAGGCCAACCGAGCGCGCGGCGGCCATGTTTGTTGCCCCTTCCCCGCGGTGAATTTAAACTTTGAATTTTATTCTCTATTTTGTAAATAAATAGTAGTATATTAAATTTCAGAAAATAAAAAGTTAATAAAATATTAAAATATAAATTTTATTGAACTTTTAAGATAAAAAAATCTCACTTTATTGGTTTATTTATTTCTTATTGTGTTTAATAAATAAGTTAAATCTCTATATTTGCAGTCAAAAGTAAATCAAACTATAATATATTTATACACGTGTTTTCTAAAGTATTTTATTTTAATAGATAAAAGTTTTTTTTTTATAAAAGTTTTTGATCGCGAAAGTGGATAATAATGGAAATGTAATGTTGGCAAATTTCAAAAAAATAATATTTTTAAATACATTTTAATTTATTCTACATAATAAGAAAAAAAAATCCCCGAACGCAACAGTAATTAAATAATATATCACTGCCTATACCAAAAAAAAAAAAAAAATTATAATAATAATTTTTTTTTTTTTTTACTAAAATACTGATATTTTTTAAGAAGACCCATATTTTTCATTTTTAGAGTCAAAAAAATGTCCATGGAAAACCATGGACAATAGTCAGTGGGAAACTCTTTGGGATTGGGAAATAGTAAAATCCATGGGTAAAGCTGAAAATCCCATGGTAAATCTGAAAACCCCATGGGATTTCCCTCTGGGATCGATGGGAAACTTCCGGTAGGGTATTATATATAATTTTAGTAAGCAGGGAAAGAGGCACGCAGCCGTCCATATTCTCTCTCTCGCTCTCCTTCCTCTCCGTTTTAATATTTATATTTGCTTTCCTCTCTATCAAACTGAAATTTCAATAATTATAGGATTCAATAGTCTCCTCCCGATGAAAAATAGCAAAGCAGAACAAAACAAATATGCGGGACATATGAACGGCAGTTTTATCAGGCATCGTATTTATAATTTATTGCCGTGTGACAAAATGAAACTGTAAAAATTAAGCGATAATTTTTATATATGTCTCGTTCGTACAACAAGTATATATAATATAATATTCTAAGTTGAGTAAATATGTATGTTATTTTCGTTGTCTTTATCACTATCGTCCTGGAAGCGAGATTTTTAAATCAAAGCCGGAAAATTCAATGTGCTCTGCTTGGCCTTTCGGCTGTTATAATCGCCGCCTGCAACTATGCAGCCCTTCGTGCATCTAGGTATCTTAAAATTAGGGGGTGTCTCTTTTTTTGTTTAAACGTCTTTCTTTGCTCTATCCAGGACAAGATATTATTATGTAGTAGCAGCCTTATAAAATCATGATATATATAGTTTGCAAACTATAGAAAAACAAAATAATAAGTACCCCACGCTATTAAGATGAAAAATATTGTAAAACATTATGTATAAGCAGTGAGAGTTTTTCTCATACATCGCAGATAGTGATAATTTATACCGCAATAACTCCAATAGCTGCAGCCTCCAACTCCATATCTCAATAATAATAATTATTAAGTCACATTAAATTTTTAAAAGAAAAAACTAAAGGTACAGCTCTGGCCAAAAGTTTAAGAACGGGGCAGCGGCGTGGCCGTAGCTTTGTCCTATAAAGATAACAAAGTGTGGTTACAGGTTGCCTATACAAATGGTTCCCAAACTTTTGACGAGAGCTGTACATATGTATAAGGATGATCATGAATAAAGTCGGAGAGTAATGTATATATTTTTTAAATGCATGATTATTTTTTTATTGAAGTCAACACCAATTTTTTTTTCCTCGTCGGCTCCCCTGTTGCACAATAATGGTTCCATTTTGGCCTGAACTGTTGCATAATGGTTCGGAACGGTTCCGGAACCATTTTGGAACCATATAATTTGTAAGATCATTTTTTCATATCTGACAAATTTAAGCATAGTTCCATTTACGTATAAATTTGAGACATTCTGGAGATAACTATATATTGTCTCCACATTTTGTAATCCGTTCTCTCGCATGACTTTTACCTGCCAGGTCAACCCTGAGTGTGTTAGAGTGATGCGCTCACTTCGTCCAAATGCTATGTGTTATGTGTGTGTGTAAAGTCCTTGCAGGCGCATCTTTGATGTGCTAGATATTTTTTAAGAAAACTAAAAACTAAAATTTGTTCTGCAAACTAAACACAAATATTAAGCCAATTAAGCTTCGATATTTTTCCTTTCTTAAGAACATCACTGATCACGACATTTATATATATATATATATATATATATATATATTATATATATATTATATATATATATATATATATATATATATATATATATATATATATAATATAAAAATAAGGTTGATCATTGTTAATGCTTTGTTTAGAACTTTAGACCTGATAATAATGGACAAAATTCACACACAAAAAATTATTTAAATAAATATATATAAAAAAAAAATTATGCTCAACAGCATTTTTATTATTTCAAAAAAACAACCATTTTTTTTTGTGGGGGGGGGGGGGGGGCGATCAAATTATTGTTAAATACACTCACTTTACTTTACAAGAACAAACTTATGTGTGCCAGACAGAATGGAAAATGTATAGTAACAATTTTACTTTATTTATTTATTTTTTTTTTAATCATTTAAAAAAAAAAATACAACTTTTTTATTTAACAAAAATGAATTAATATTTATTTAAGTTATTTGAATATAAATAATATTCTACAGTGCATCATACTCTATAAATTACTTTTTATGTGAATAAATCTGATACCAAAAAGTGGCAATAAAACGCTAAAAAAAATGTACACGCCAACAAAAACAATCGCCAAATAAATATATGTATAGACACATAACAAAATACTTATACTTATTGCAGGAGTTTAATTAAATTTTAAATTAATTTACTATTGTTTCCTAAACATCACATGACCTTAAATTCTACCAAACTTTTCACCAGCATAAAAAACTATGCAAACTAAGGAAAAAAAAAAAAAAAACTGTTTCTTATAAAACGATATCATCTTTCACTCCAAAGTACACTATATGTTTGAACAAACATAATGTTTTTTATTCATGTATTCAAGTATGTATATATACGCACACACTTAACATGCATAAACTTTAATTACTCGCATAGCACTTTTTTTTTTGCCCTCTTACTGGTAAACTTTTAGTTTGTCTTGTAAAAGCAAAAACTCTAATATCAAAGAGATGAACTATATAGTCAAAAATATTCTTTATAATAATTCATTAACTGCAACGTCTCCTTATTCCTATGAATTTCATTAGTATACATTATATATATTGGCATAAATATATATTATATATATATTTATATATATGCCTATATTATATATATATATATAAAAGGGTAAAGTTTTGAGAAGAAAAGGAAAAAATCACAGAGAAGAAAAAAAAAAGAATGAGAAATTAAAAAAAATAATAATAACTACACACACACACACACACACACAAACTCAGATCTACTGTAATATAAACCTTGTACCATATACTTACAAAATTAACCTTTACCATCAAACATCAAACCATATAACCTTTAATCGAATAAACTACTTATTTGTGGCAACAGAATTGGGTAAAATAATGACATTTTTTTTTTTTTATTGTAAAAATCATATTTTTATTAAACATTTTCAGGAACCTAAAAACAATAAACCACTTTCAAAATATTTCATTTTATTCATTGTTATTTTGGAATTATAAATAGAATATTAAAATATAATTTAACAATGAATGTGATATGATAACTTTGAAAGTAGTATATATATTTTTTTATAATATATATTTCTTTAATCTATACTATCACCCATAATATACATGCAATATAAAAATATATTTTTAATACTTATCACTTTTTTAAATTGTATCACAAACAGCTTTCATTATTATTTAATATTGATGAGATTTATCAATGGAATGAAAAGCAATAATACAATTGAAAAAAAAAAAAAATCATATTTTGGCCATAAAAAAAAAAAAAAAAAGCCTGTAATGTAGTTATGTCGTAAAGCAAAGTTACTTTACAAAAACTATAAGCTGCACTACAGAGGTTACATCATAGTAAAAGTATAGTGAACAGCCAACAACAAAATTATATGTTGTACAGATCTGAACAGAAATTTAAGAACAGGGCTGCATGCAGTGGCCACTTTGTTTTCCTATATAGATAGCATAGATGTCGTTATGCCTGTAACATATTGTTCTCAAACTTTTGCCACAAGCTGTACAGTGAATAACAATGTTACCTTTTGCACAACTCTAAGCCATAGACAACAATAAATGAAAAGAAATATATATATATATATATATATATATATATATATATATATATATATATATATATATATATCTTTTTTTAATGATTAAAGAGCCCCTGGCTTCAAAAACAAATTTCTTCTCAATGATAAATCATGAGATAGGACCATTGTAAATACACATATTTTGTGTCTTAACCTGTCAGTACTCAATTCAATTTCATTTT
The DNA here is from genome assembly GCA_949318235.1 of Ecdyonurus torrentis. NCBI lineage: Eukaryota > Metazoa > Arthropoda > Insecta > Ephemeroptera > Heptageniidae > Ecdyonurus > Ecdyonurus torrentis. Next base: position 48,923,663 of record OX439131.1, on the reverse strand, counting down.
CAAAGGATTTTATTTTTTTAAAAACAAATACAAAGATCATACATATTGAGAGTCAAATGCATATAAGCATCTTTTCACTCATCTCAACCCAAATATTTTTATTTTAATTAGAAACTAGGTTACTTAAAATTAAAATGTACTAATAATATATCAAATAAAAGTTATATGAGAAATAAAAAAATAAAATTGCATGTATAAAATTAATTGTTTTTCATTTCCTCAATCTGTTTGTTCCTTTTTGCTCAGGGAGACAACTTGTGAAGTAGGCAACCCGCGCTACAATTTCTATATTTCTATTGTGGAATTGTTGACGTCATCAATTCATCCTAATATTGCCTATATACTTTACAGTTATTCAAACCCCAGTTTGTGAGGCTACAGAAGGGTTGAAGGATACAATATGTGTACATATAATGGTCCCATCTCATTATTTTTACATTTTTTATTTAATTTTTTTGACACCAGGAGCACTTTAAGGTAAAAAAGACAGTGTGTAAAAAAACTCTCGTTTTTATTGTGACAGTGATATTTTTACCACTGCGCAATGTCTCTACCCTTTAAACACAAAATGGGATCTACACAAAACTGGTGACAATTTTTATCAGATTGCAAATTTAGCCCCATCATAAAGAGAGTATGAAAATACTATAGAGTACAATGTTCTTTACATGTCTTCCGACTCCATGTATAAATTTGTAGAGGAGCATAATATAAACTTTTACACTGTAGCGCCTCGTTAGTGATTGAGCAGCTATACTACTATTACTAATACTATTACTAATAATGCTTCACAAGGTTTGAGGTCATGTTGTCACCTGAGCCCAAGTGGTTATCTCTGTTTACGTCATACATTGTATCGTTTTTTACCTTTAGTCAGCATTAGTAGTTTAAATAAAATAGCCAATTGCAGTGTTCTATAGAGGAAAATTTAACTCGAGTGTCTAAAAAAAAAACAGCCAAGAGTCGGAAGACATGTAAGGGACATTGTATCAAGTATGCAATGTGCATTAAAATATTCCTGATTATGATGTCAGAAACAGACAAAGATTTTTATGAAAATGTTGGGTGAATTCCATTGGAATTTTTTATGGAGGTTTGAGACCACTTAATGTAATTTATGCAAGTCCCCTCAAGTTTTTTTTTTTTATGTAAATGTTTTTTTTTTTCTTGCCTATGCCTTTAAGATATTTAAATTAGACTGTTCACTTCCTGCAGTGTAAATAAATACAAATTTGAAAGGAAATAAAGCAATAAAACATTTTTATAATTTGATAAATTAGAATAATATAAGCTTAATCACTAAACGATTAATAATAATATAATAATAAAAAGACCAAATAGATTTTATATACACCATGGATAAATCTCATCAAAGATTCTGGTAGACAATACTTAAAATTTAATATCACTAAAATCTTGTAATTATTTTCATAATTTTGTAAAATAATAATAAATCCAAAACACTATAGGTCATTCTGAGTACTTTTCGATGCTCTTCTTGAGCAATGAATAACAATGCTCAGCATAGGACATAAAAATATGTAGTTTTTGGCTATTTTCTTTGGAAATTTAGCAGTTTTTTGGTCATTCTTATTTTTCTTGCATACTTTAGGTACTAATTCAACCTGTTAACAACATCAATGCTCTCAAAAAAATTGCGAAACTTGCAAAATGTAACATTTTCCTATACCGGCCAATGTTATTTAGTACTCACTTATTACGCTGACTTTAACATGAATGAAACCACCTTATACTGTATATACACCAAAGAAAAATTATTATGTGCATTGACAAATTATAATGTTAAAGCCGTTGAACAAAAACCATATCTAATATCCTAACATACATAATATATACCTCATCAGTATCAATGTTGATTTGGCCACAGTCATTATGAGTTCTATTTTATTTTACATTTACAAAATGTCAGTTGCGGGCTTATGACATCACAGCTCACTTCCGCGCGAGTGGCTGGCCTAGTGAGTTTGACGCTGTTTTGTGAATTGAGAATAAATTAGAAATAAATGACTTTGGTCAAATTAACGTTGATATTTAGGTAAGATGACTATATAGTAAAGACTTGATAAAAAAACACATAGATGATAAGTAAAAATTGGGGAATGGGAGATAGTATGAGCTTACAGAAACTGGGAGTAGAGAAAATATTTGATTTTTTTTTTTTTTTCGTTTTCTTTTTTATAATAATAATAATAATAATAATAAAGAAGTAATAGTTGGACAAAATGATTTCTGAAATATTTTCTATTTTGATCCCTTTGCAAAATTAATTATGTTTTTTTTTTTTTTTTTTTTTTTTTTTAATTTAACCATTTATTAAAAATTGGTTTTCACTTTTTAAAACTATTGTGATATTGTAAAACATAAGTTATATATATTTGATAGAAAAATATTTGCTGATAAAAATTATAAAAAATTTACATTAACGATTTTTAGTTCTTTTTTATCGCCAGCAAAATATTTCATGGATATATATCCATCTGAACTATATCTCTGATATACTACCCTGATTACATGACAACTATAGGGGATGTTAAAAATATTATTTTGTGTTATATTCAAGATTAAAATGCTTATTCACATGCTTTAAAGCAGCAATAAAGGTTACAACGTAGGCGGAAAAAAAATTGTATGAACTAAATTCACCTCAAATTTTGCTCATTTTTCCACTCGACCCCCTTACGCCCATGGCTATACAGTGCTTACTGGGACTCATCAGCATGGCGGGCGAGGAAAGAGAAGCTATACCTTCAGCCTCCTAGAAGGCTGGTGTATGTTAGGATATAAGCAAATTTTTTGTTCAACAAGTTCTACACATCTTTAAGCCCTAGCAGACCAGGTTAGTGCACCACTGATCAAAAGTTTAAGAACAGGGTAGCGGTGGTTGAAGGGTTTTTCCATAAAGATAACATATAGTAGTGTGGTATGCAAATTGTACTCAAATAAAATTTTGGCCAGCCACTGTACTTTGCTGTACTATTGCATTTTTGCTTGTACAGAACATATGTATTGACACTACAGCTTATTCTTTGAGTGTATTGCTTTAATAATTACTCAATTTGGTAAAATACTCAGTGAAATTAATAAGGTCCAAAGCAATTAAAATTCATGCCAATGTTATAACTGTGAATTTTGTGAAATTGGCATTTCCTGAGTCACTTTGTGATTGTACAAAACTGAGTACTGTATTTAAAATAATTAAATATATTATATATAAATATATATATCCATGCTTCCGCGTCAAAAAAGATTATTTGCACTTTCCACCAGCGCGGCGAGTGGAGGATCTGCACTTTCCACGCAGCACGGTGCGTGGTCTAGCGGCCATTAAATTAACATTACAGATGCTCCATGGTGGAAAGTGCAGATCCTCCACTCGCCGTGCTCGTGGAAAGTGCAAATAATATTTTTTGACGCGGAAGCATTGATATATACAATGCATAGATAGTATGTCAATTTTAGAAGTAAAATTAAATAATAAAAGTAAGAAAATAAATAATAGCATGCAACATAATAAAAAACATTATGAACATGCATAAAATTTAAATAATATTAACACTTTGGTTTATATATTATATCAATAAAATTAAAATCACACTGAATTTAAAATTTTATCATAGGTATATACTGTACACACCGTACAAATACAGGAGATATGTATACCTTAATAAAATGTTTTGTTTTGGTACAGTACCTAATATAAAATTATTACTCTCAACTTATTTTTTTCTTGATATTAATTGTAAAATAATAATATAACAACAACAATAATACTAATAGGTATAAAATAGCACAGAAAATTGAAATACATAAAATAAGTTATGAAATAGAAATATAAATAAAGTAAAAAAGCACAAACTACAAGAAAAGAAAAAGATATAAGAGAAACTTTTTTTTTTTTGTAATAGAGAAAAAGAAAAAAGAAAATTTTAAGCTTTTCTTTTTTTGCCTGTTGAATTTTAATTTTCAACACTTTAAAATAAGAAAAAAAAAAAGTGAATTAAAAAGCATAATATAGGAAATATTTGAAAAATATAGCTGTGAATTATATCAATATTCAAATATTATTATTTAAATAATAATAAAAATAAATATAAAAAATATAGGGAGCGGGGGAGGTTATACGCTTCCATTAAAATGTGATTGTAAATAAAAACATATAATAACGATTATTTAGTGTTAAATAGTTTTATCAATGAAGTCAAATAGCTTTTTCGTAACAGT